>LS590045.1:479898-490509 GCA_900490775.1 Pristionchus maxplancki
CCTCCGGGTCCCTGGTTGGATCCAGAGCCGGAGCTGCCTCCCATACCTCCGGGTCCCTGGTTGGATCCAGAGCCGGAGCTGCCTCCCATACCTCCGGGTCCCTGGTTGGATCCAGAGCCGGAGCTGCCTCCCATACCTCCGGGTCCCTGGTTGGATCCAGAGCCGGAGCTGCCTCCCATACCTCCGGGGCCGCCTCCTGAACGATTGAAATTGGGCTTCATTTCGGGTTCCAAAAGGGTCGTCGTCTCTTCATTCTGCACACTATCTCGTCAGTTGACGGGGCGAGATAGTGTGTGGAATGAGGAGAGTCATCTCAAGTTCATGACGTACCTCTCTGGGCGAGGGCGATGGCTGCACAGGCAGTGAGAAGGAGAAGAGTGGAGGATCTCATGATGATTGAGTGTTGTTGCCAGAGGGAGAAGACGGTTTTATAGTAGAGTAGAGGACAGTTGGGCAAATGGAAGTGGGAGGGATGGAATGGATCTGTGTTTCCGAGGGAGTTGAGTGAGCAAGGAGTGGGTTGAGTCAGATGAAAAAAGGAGAAGAGAACGTGATGTTGGAGTCAACGATGGAGTCCAAGGGCGTCTTTCTAGTTCTTTCCCGTTGTTACCTAGGCTGAGTCATAGTAAATCAGCGATTTGAAACCTTTTGAGGTGTTCGAAAGCCATTTTCTGACTATATTCTGACTCTTGATTATGACTGGGGTGCTGATTGGGTGGGAGTGCTGTGCAATCAAACATGCAATCTGTAGTAAATTGAACGTTGATGGTTCATGGAAACAACTTTATCATATCGACAGGATATCATATATCATGAAAAAACTGTTAGTTATAATGTAGATATAAATACAAAGAGAAGATTTCTAATTTTTACACTTTGCCAACCGCGTTCTTGTCCTTGCACAGGTATAACCAGTAGCATACAAATGTACGAGTAAACTCATCCATCCTATCCCGCGTTGTCTCCGTCAACAGTTGACATCATTTCTCGCTACAATCGCTGCAGGTTTCCTGAAAATTACGAAAATTGCTTGAATTACATGATTCATAGATCGTTCTTTCAAGAAGTCGCTTTGCTTCATACACGAATATTTCAGAGTGAGTAATTACATTGAAAAAATGCACAACGAGAGATGAACGCACTCATCTAGATAATTGATGTGAATGCTGTGAATATTACCTTGAAACATCTCAATGTAGATATTGGGTGTTTTGGGTTAGAGAGCAAAAATAGCTGCTTTATCACATAGAGGTTCATTGCAGTTAGTTTGCTGTGACAAGCTCCGCGAGTAGGTCGGAGAATCTGGGAAAAATAGAAATTAAAAGCTCATATGATAGAGAGGACAAAAAAGAATTTATAAGAAGAAAAATGAGACCAAGACTGAGACAAAAGTAAGGCGTGTTAGCTGAGAGGTTGCCTGGAATGAGCAATGATGGTGATATCGAGTTTCTAGAATCATAAAGAGAAGAAACGCTGCGAGAAGAAACGCTGAGTAAGCAATAATAATACGCTTCAACGTTATCAGTTTTTCTCGATTTACGATTTCATTTATCAAATAATTTACGATTATCACAGCGAACTGTGGTCCCAAAACAAAGAAAACGGGAAACGACGGAGGCTAAACTCGTTTGGGCGACTACTGGAGAGGAATCTACGTTAGCACATTTAATAAATTATATTATTTAATTTAAATAAATAAACTCGAATCAGTGCATAACTCATCTCATCATCACAATGGCAATATAAACAGTAATACTGAGCGTGTGTAGATCATGTTTTGTACAAAATATCTGAACCGAAAAAAGGAGTGTTATTTTCGAAACTAGCAAGATCCGGGCGGGCTCGTGGCTACGGAGGGAATTCTCGAGAATCTCCTCTTGCAGGTCGGATCGTTCATCGGATCGTTGATCCAAAGGTCCTGAATTTCGTTGTTGATTGCATTATCCAACACTTGAAACTCATTGCACAGATAGATGAAAAGAAACTTTGCGCTTTCTCTACTACTTTAATGTGACGGATTATTCGAATTTCGAAAATGGCTAGATTATAGAATGAGCACTGATTTATTTCTCATAAATCTCACTCACCGAATCCTTCTCCCTCTTCCACTTCAGTACAGCCTCCTCCTCGCCGTAGTCGCCAGCGCACGTGAGCACGATTTTCTCGCCTGAAGAAAGATCAAAGATCATTAAAACATTAAAAAAATATATCATACCATTAACTACTCCCTCGACGATCTTGCTGACTGCGCGATCGGAGATCTTCACTTTCATCAGGAGAGTGAGGCCGACGGAGCAGATACTGAAAATGAGAGGATATTTGATATCGGTATTTCTTTAATTTGAGGGAGATGAAAAGATGAAGTCCTCACACAGTCTCGCTCTCGCTCTTCCTCTCCTCCCTCTTGTTGTTGTGGTTTACCTCGTCCTTCACTGCGACTACCTGAGAAAATGTTGATTGCCAGGCAGTGGCAAGAGCCGCTTATCACTCCCGGGCTTTCTACACTTATCGAACCACAAAACGCAGATATGGAATACTACTACAGATTTACAAGAGTTCCAAAGGGGGAATCCAAAATCAGCTAGGGAAGTGTATCTCACAATGGGGTCGTCCTCCAGATCTCTCCTTCTCAGTCGCGGTCGCGAACTGCTACTGCGACTGCTGCGACGACGTACGCGACGAGAACGAACTGAGATGACGTTATCTTCGTCATAGCCGAATTGGCCCTAGGTTCAACTCCCAGCCTGTGCATTAACCTCTTGCAAAATTGTTTCAGATTTGACTTTTCGCCCTTCATCACAAACGATCTCAGTTGTAGGTCGAATTTTGAACAGAAAGTGCCAATAGTTGATGAAAAGGAAAAAAAATATGGCAAAAGCAATCACCCCTGCACCCCTCGCACAGTCCTCCCTCTCCTCCTCCCGCTCCTCCCTCGATTATTTCTGATAGACTACTGCAGCCGTCCCCGAGACAGTCCGCGCCGAGACGGGCGCCTGAATAATTGTCAATTTCATGGAGCCTCTAACCTATGCAATGACAATTATTGAAAATGCATTTTGCTGCCTGATTTCTGAGTTTTGATCTCAACTAAATAAACTCACGATGCGCCCTGGATCCCTCCTCGGAGTACAACTCGAAGAGGTCATCGTAGTCCATGGAGACGTGCGAGGACGAGGAGGGAAGCGGGTGGTGGATGCCTGGAATAGGGAAGGTTATTTTCCTGGCTCATCCTTCCAAAATCGAAGTTTCATGGATTCTCGCATTTTCTCCTTGAAATGTCGCCGAAAATTACCTGTGCTACAAACTGAAGCCTACAGTTACCCGAACTTTTTGAAATTTTTTTTTCGATTTCGCCATCATACTCCCTATTGTGGATGAATTATTTTTTTAAATTGTTTCTACTTAAATATTACTAATGTCAAAACTGAAGTCTAAACTACTTTCAGATGGTTGTGAAACATAACCGATCACTTTCACACGGGCAAAAATTAATAGCTCACCCGGACTGGCCAATCCCGTCCCATTCCTCTTCGGTTGCAAATCGGATGTGAAGACGGAGGAGACGGCCGAGTCTATGGACATGCCCTTTAATTAATTAATTAGTTAATTATTAATAATAAAAATATAACCTTCGGCAGGCCTCTCCTTCGGGAGATGCGGGACGAGCAGGCCGATTCTTTTCTGGAAAATGCTCAATATTTTAGTGAGATTATGCGAAGAAGCACGCTTTTCAATCAAATTGTGAGGATTATGGTGTAGATACATACCTATCCAATCTCGTAACCGTTCGATTCGAGTTGCTCCTTCTCACAGCCCTCTCGTCTCTCTGTTCATCGGGAGAGGAAGTGGAGGGAAGGTCCTCGATGCCGGATGAATCCTGCTGCGAGCGGCGGACTACTGTAATATACTTGTTTTTAACTTGTTATTGTTCTTGTTTCTCCTAATAAATCACTAACCTGAATACTGATTGGTCTCCCTATCAATGTGCACGGTGAATCGCTTCTGATTCGAGGCAAAATCAGCATCGGTCAGGGTCTCTTCTCGCGTAGGGATGTAATACTGTCCCTGTCGGCCTGGAATTGCAAGGGTACGATAACGAGGAGAATATCGATTATGTTTCATAGCTCTCGCATAATCGTCAATAAAAGACACGAGCAGTAATTCCTTCCTTTATTTCGATAATAAAACTAAACCGTACCCTTGACGCCCCCGGGCGAGGTTTCCGCGGAGAGACGAGTGCCGGCGGGATATCTGAAGAACGATTTGATTAAGAGATGGTCCTTTTGGAGTAAAACTAGAAAGAATAGCTCACTTATGCAACGAGTAAGTCCCGTTCTCCTCCTTCTTCTCCGCATTGACAGAGTAGAGAATGATGTAGCCATCGGAGGTGCCCGTCCAGAGAGAGGCTGAAGCATCTTGGAATCAGAATTTTGGAAAAGAGCCTTGGCGGATAGAGAATGGTAGAGCGGAAACATCCTATTATAAAATAGTTACCATCAGAGTAGAGCAACGACGAAATGTGCATCTCCCTTGATTCATCGACGTCCATGAGAGATGGTTTTCTGTAATTAAATAGGCATTACAACCGCTTGATCGAGGGTACTCTTCTGCTTCTCACTTATGATCATGATCCGTCGCAATATCAAACAGCAGCGAGCAACTGCTCTGATCCCACAACTGCAGGAGCGTGGAGTGAGTCGTAGCGAGGAAGACACCGTGAGGTGAGGCGGCAAGGCAGACGATCTGAGAGATGGTCTTTCTTTTATTTGAAAAACTCATCCCGTCCAAGTTCAAGAGCAAGACAGTCATTGGGTACGTTGAGGATGGAAACAAGTAACATACTTTCTAGGTATAGCATTGACAGACCAGGCATCCCAAATATATGGATAGTTTTTGATTTTAGATTATTCGATGTATGCGAACCTTATCAAAGAAGGGCGTTCCCGTGCACGTTCCCGAGCACGCGACGTAGATCGTGCACAGGTGCGACAGCGTACTGGAATAATTCATTCCGGGAATTTCTTGTTTCCGGTTAGCCCTTCAATTTTTCAAAAGGGATTGTCCAATGACTGCAGCAGTTAGATATTGAAAACCTTTTATGCAGACAGATAAGCTTGCAAGCGGATGCCAACCAAAGGTGGTCGCCGTAGAGAACACCGTCGACGATCGGGGCTGAACAACACCCTTTTTTACTGGCCTGGAGCATTTTTGATGACTCACCCGACCCGAGCGGCAGATGGAGCAACTCAAGAGATGATGGAGCCATCGCGGGAGAGGCGTGCAGCTAAAATCTATTTGTCATTTACAATCACTTAGTTTAGTTTCAGCACCTCAATAACCGTCAGCGACCCATTCGCTAGGCATGCTACTATCCTCTCCTCTGCATAGAGTAGTCGAAGAGCGACATCGGCCAGTTTGAGCTCCCAGAGGACGGTTCTGAACAGTTTTGTTATTTTGTTGTTGTTATTGATGTTATTGTTGTTGCGGTTGTTATTGTTATGGTTGTTATTGTTTTGCCACTCACGCCTGTCCATGGAGGGAGAGGGCGACGACGTAGCCGGAGAGGAAGGAGACGAAGGCGACGTCGGGACCGGCCATCACGACGGACACCGCACGACAGTCCCACTGAAGAAGGAGTTGATAACGATTAGTGATTTGCAGATTGATAATTTGATAACGATTGTTTGATAAATTTCTAAATTTGATAACTTGAAGATAACGATTAGTGATTGGTAGATTGGCAGATTGATGTTGGCCCATTGGAAAAGAAACGATGATACGTGAAATCGAAGATGCGCAGGAAAAAAAATGGTTTTTGGCCAACGATAGAGGAATTACTACAGATTACGTCGCTTCCAATTATTGAGAACCTTGTGAAACTCATTTGATCAATTTGAAATTTCCTCACCTCCACCCTCAACTTGCTCATCACTCCCGTGTGCACGTCCACAGAGGACAAACGACCGGACTTCTTGTTGCCTGAGGGAGAGATCAAAGATCAAAGATCACTCGAGAGATCAAAGATCACCAGCGATGAGCAGTCCCGTCCCGGCAGTGGCAGCCAGTGAGAGGTCGCAGATGTGGAGACCGTCGGAGTTGAGCGTGGCGGAGGACTGATGGGAGTGGTCGGATTGCTGGAAATGCTTTGTTGTTGTTGTTTTGTTGCTATTCATCGAAACAACAACAATAGAGATGCTGTCTAGTCAGAGATCAAAGATCAACGCCCCACCGCTGAATCGCCTCTGATAAGCATGCGAGAGGCGCGCTGAGAGAAGCGACTCTGCAGAATCTGGAAAAAGAGATATGAGACGAAAGATCAAAGATTAAACCTCGAGGAAGGTCAACTGCTTCGCTCGCAGCTGCGCGCGCGATGGGAATGGATCGAGATCTGCGAATATTGTTGTGATTGTTGGCGAATGTTGTTGTTATTGTTTTTTTTAATTTAATAAACCTTCAAAAGCGAGTTTGAAGAGTCCGTCCACGTCGAAGGAGAGGCGAACTGCAGCTTTGACTACCTGAGATGAGGTTTTACTTGAAGTAAGCGCAAAACTTTCAGTCTTTCTGATTTTTCCTTCCATCTCTGTACAAAAGTATTTTAAAATGGAGAAGACGAGGAATCGGCTTTCCTTTTTTCGAATATCCTCACCTTCATCACTCCAATCGTGTCCGTCTTCTGAAGGATCTCGTCGACATGGAGGGAGAGGAGGGCGATCTGGGATTTATTTACCTTTTTTATTGTTTTATTTACTTTATTGTCCAGGTACACGGAAATCAGCTCAGAACTTTCTTCCGAAATAAACGAATATTGTGAAACATAGCCGTTCTGAAACGGCAAGAACGATGCGGAATGGAGGTGGGGCGATGATCGTTGGAAATAAATGAACATACTGAGAATCGGAAGAGCACCTTCGGTCCCTCGAGGAGGAAGCAGTCCCAGAAGCGAAGGAGCGTCTGAAAGGAAATGTAACTATTTTTTGATTTCTGAGTTCTTCATCTTGGTTATGTGATAGCATCTATTTGGAAATTTTGCCCTGGTAACAAAAACCTGCGAAATTGTATTTTCAAAGTGTCGGGGAAAAGGTGCGAAGGCAATGCCAAAGGGTACTTGCTGAGATGAATTTTTGCGTCAGTATTTTCTAAATTGTTTATTTATTTTGTTGATCTCATTAGAACTATTCGGATGTCTCTTTCTCTATTTCCTTTATTCCTAGCAGGCGCCCATTCGGGATTATGGTTGTATGTGCACGTGAGTTTGCTAGTATTATGGTGTCGAGTTTTATTAATTAATTTTATTAATGTAATATTTTGAGATTTACATTCCTCATGCCACGAAGAAATCCAGTGTGAGTAATATGAGGAAAGTTCATGAGAAGGTGATATTAAAGAGGTTTTAGATTGAAATCTTAAAATTCAGCTATCCGTTTCCCTTGTGATTCTCCAGTGTGTAATGACTGCGTTGATGTGTTATGCACCTTACAAAGGATTCTCAGATCACCAAGGATTCCTTATCCTTCAAGTGTTCTTTCTCCTCTTCAATGCATACATGTAGGGTTTTTTTCTTACCATTATCTTCTAATTTTGAAATTTTATCACAACATTTCAATTCCAGATATTTCTTCGACAGAACCTTTTGGATGTATGACAGGGGATTCAAAAAAGCGTGCGACATCGATTTGTTTATTTTAGTCCCTTTCATGATGTATTGTTTCTTTTACTTCTTACTTGGAACTTCGTTGCTATTTTTGGAAGGATTGAGATGGATTCTTGTTGCATGTGTCCCGGGATTGTTTTTCTCGAAATAAAGATTGCCAACGAAGTAATAAATGATTATTCGTTGTTCTTAAATTGCTCTTGAAGCTCTAGATGCCATCCAATAATGAGAGCTTTGTACTGCATTATAAGATCATCAATGAGGTCATGTTTGATGAGGGCACTACCGATGGAGAGGAGAAGGAGAGGGAGAGGGGGATGGGGGAGTCGGGGAACAGGGTGAGAGGGCAGCTGGCACATTGCCAATGGAGCCATCGATTGACCCGGCTGGTTCATACTCGCACACTTCGGTTGCTTTTCTACTGCCCTTTAAATATGTCAGCAATCAGTGAAATTCGCATCGTTGATTGTCGCTATCTGGTAATTATTGATTGAATTATTGATAGAATAAATGCAACAATAACAGTAGTTATAGTAGTATTCAAACCTGCCTACAGGCAGCTTTGAGTACTACCACCTGATTGGCGCTACCTGCCCCGATTGCAGACCCAGCATACTGCCGGACCTTATCGCGCTATGAATCATTTTTAAATTTCATTTGGCAAATTTTTTTTAATTATTTTTTTATTTATTTATCAAACATTAAATGACGTTCATAATTAGGAAGTTGGTCAATAGGCGTAACATCCCTCATTTCTTTTACTTTCTACTCCTTTTAATACTGACTTTCCCTTTCAAGGCTAAACCATCTCTCGCATACACTCATCCTTACAAGTTCCTTGTCTGTGTAATCAACCAATCAAACCACAATGAAACATTTATCAGAACATGAACCAAATAACGAAGTAGAAAGTCGATCCTTGTAGAGAAGTCTGAAGTCGATCCAGGTAGAGAAGTTAGCAGAATCTATTCCATTCAAAGGGGCGCTTTCTTAGTCTCAAGTTGATACTGATCTTTGACGGGATCTTCCCTTTCAATTGGTCCATTGGTCATCAGTAAAGTCACAACTTTTATTCTCTTTCCATAGGTTCTATTCAAAGAGGAATGTTCCGCAGGGCCCTGCCTAACTGAGCGAACCCTTTCCTTTTATACCCTCAGGTTGTAACTGATCTCTGTTGGAGTGTTCCCTTGGAATTTGACCCAATTCCTTTCTAGGGCAAAGTAGCAATGACTCAACTCATACTTTGAACTCTTAATCATTGGTACCTCAGGCTACACTTGAGCCAAGCAAGGACTGCCTCAATTCTGCCTAATCTCTAATAGGTTAGACAAAGTGAGAGAGTGTGCAAAATGAAGAAAGTCAGACAGTAACTACGCTATAGCCCACTTTCGTTTGTCAATTCTAAACAAAAGTGCTATCATTCCAATCGTCTCGACGAGATAAGAACAGACAGCATGGTTAGAAGGTCAACAGAGCCTTCAGAATCCATAGATGATCGACATCTTCAACAAATATTCAATTTTAATGAAATGGATGTCATTCGAATCGTCTCGACGAGATAAGATCATCTAACATGTTTAGACGCTTGGTAGAGCCTTCTGAATCCGTAGGTGGTCGTTGTCTTCGAACAAAATAAATTTTCCCCCATAAAATGGGTATCATTCCAATCGTATCGACAAGAAGAGTACAGCTATTGTGGTTAGAAGGTTGCTATTTATTGCCAAACTACCAAAAGACAATCAGTCATGATTTTCATTCTTTTGCTGGTAAGCTGCTTTGCGCATGCAAGCGAAGAATGGATAAACCATGAAGAATCATTTCTATTTGAACAGGACACGCTTTTCCATATTAACAAAGAGAATCAAGTTAGACTTTTGAGTAATATTCAAGGATATCTGTTCGACAATGTTACCAAAGTAATTTTCTACAAACATGGCGAAATTGTCTATTCATCGTACGACAATTTGCCAGTAACCTTTCGATCAAACATCATCTATAAACTGTTCACTTGTTGCACTACTATCGCAAATGTTATTTTGCTAGTGTATTGTTTCATTCTGCATAGAAGCATTGAATCAGTGAGCGTAAGTCGCAAACTGCAAGAGCTATAAGTAGAGTTGAACGAGGCAGCCTTCATTTCTGAAGCTGTCTGTCGTCATGAGTGGTTGGACCTCTCCTTCGTTCTCTTCCTCTGGTCAAACCGCCGTCTACAGAACATTTCATCCGGATCAAACTGCTGGACTCGCCCGTCTAATCGAGCTTATTCTTTTCATTCGGCAAGGACCCATGTCATTAAGCTGTCTGGTTGATATTCTTCGTGACATTAACGAAGGAATTCAACATGCCGACATTGCAACCTTCATTCAAAGAAATTGTCTCAACCTATCCTTTATCGTCATCGACGGAATAGTTAAATGCAAGTACATTAGCAGATAAATTATTATTATTATTATGGATTCTACTGACATTAGTTCGCTATTATACCATATTCCAAATTTTCTTGGTGTATTTCCGTCAGATTGTCTTCCAGTCATTAGTAATAAATCTGGAACGTTTGGTCTTGTTGTCAATACAGATTCATCAGACAAGACAGGCACACACTGGTTGGCTCTTGTAGTGAAGAACGGAATTTGCCATTATTTCGACTCTTTTGGAGGTCTCCCTAAAGTGAAGAATATTCGTAATTTCTGTGAACAGTTTACAAGTTGTCAATTTAATCGCGAGAAACATCAACAGATTGAAGAAATCACATGTGGTGCCTACTGTATCTTTGTAATCAATGAGATGCTTTTCAATAACAAGTCTTTCCGTTCAGTCGTTTCAACTTTTCATCGTATAAAAAGGGACGATATTTACGTACGCAAGTACCTAAAGCGTAACTTTTCCTTTCATTTGTCCTCTCTGCAGTGACAGTGAGTGGTTGTGTTATGTTTCCCTGTAATATTTGCCAAATTCAAGTC
>LS590045.1:495856-517336 GCA_900490775.1 Pristionchus maxplancki
CTGCAATTCCCCGACCTCGTTGATTGCGAATACCGGCAAATCTACCGCCATATTGTCGGTTATTTTGCAAGAGATTAATAAAATCAATTTTATCATAGTCAAAAACTTCTGAACAATTTACGGCAGACATTACGACTTGATTTTTACGAAATGTAAAGTACAAATGGTTGAACCAGCATGGAATTTTATAGGGTTTCCATAGGCATCGCAAATTCTAATTCTAATCGTATCAATAAACTCCTTATTAATGGACAAATGTTGAATAGGATTGAAGACTGTAGATACAATTGACGACTTGTCCGACGTAGGGATGATACGAAGAAGTTGAGACTTGGAATTTCCAACTATCGATGGCTGAACGCAATCGGCATATACGAATATTGGTGACAGGTTGTTGTTAAAATCGATAGAGTATGGGGCGATGTTTTTGTACTCGTCAAGCATAAATGGTTCTTCATTTGCAGGTATGTAGTAGCCGAGAAGATGTGCAAGTTCATGGGATAGTTCAACACCTTTTAGCACGTTCTTGTTTACATAAATCATCATTCTCTGTAGTAATGGATCGTAATCAAACGAGAAACCATGCTTTGAGTACTGTTCTTGAGCGCGACCGAGAGAGAATCCGCGAACGTTTGCTTGATTGGCGATTCGTTTGGAATCTGCTGCATGTGCCTTTTGAATTGAATTAGTCTCTTGGATGAGCGCTTGAAGTTTCTGAATCTCTGCGACAAGAATGTCGGTTTGTTTCTTGTATCCTCCTACGATGTTTGCCGAATTAGCCTTGCCCTCCTTTTCAAAGGAGTCTTTGACATTGTTCATGGAATTTTCCAGGGTTTCCTGCAGTTTCTTGTTCTCCTTAATAAGACTTTCATTGTGCTGCTTGATGCAATACATTATTCGGGTACTATTAGAGTATGTTTCATTAGTAAACTTGTCGACTATCCTCTCAATGAATGCCGCATAGATAGGATCCGATGCCTTCAGTTTTGTGAAATAATTGTCGGGCGATGGTATTGGTGGTTCTAATTGGACATTAACTATGCCGGCTGAAGGTTGTTGGGTTGTAGATGGCTCTGTGGGTTGTTGAAATACGGTGGGAGGAAGTGTGGGCACGGCTGCGTCAGATGCAATAGCAGATGCTACAATAAGTGCTGCAGCCTTGGTTTCTTTTCGTCTCTTTATTTGGGCTGCTTTTGCCTTGATCTCTTCTTCGGTTGCATTTCGGACTTGCCCTGCGTTAATCATTTGTTGAATTCTTTCTTTTTCTTCTTCCTCTGTTAACGGCTTGTTGGTCTCCGCTGGAGCATTACGCTTACGCCTGTTTGAAGTGATAGACGATAATGAGTCGACAAGCGCCAATGGATCTCGATAGTTACCTGATGGGAGGTAATAATCGGACCTAGTCCCTTTCTTGTCAATAGCCGTAAATCTGAGTGGATCTGGGACATTTTCGAAATTATTTGGGTAAATAATCTCTGCAAGTCCGCATTTCCATTTCTCAGTCTTTAACATTATCGGTTCCGGTAGCCGGACTTGAAATGAGGAGCTGGAGTTCTCTGGATGATCCGGTACGTTGGATGGCAGAGTTATGAAAAATTCCGCCATGTTTAACTGGAAATGGTATGATCAATGCCAGACAGCTAGAAAGAAGACCAAGCCAGAAGGAACGTCTTTCGCTGTTTGGGTATACTGTAATATTGATTAGCGCTGTAGTGATACAGACTGAAACGATGGCTAGCTGAAAGAGAATAAATAGGGATGACTGTTTGGTTTGACGTAAAGGAAACATTTGAAGAAATGAATAACGACAAGTTTGTTATAAAGACCCCATGTCTACTTTATTGTTCTGGCGCGACTCAAACGGGGAAGACGACGCTATTGCGAAGAATATTGGACAATGAAGCAGCAATGTTTGATAAGCCAATCGATCGAATAATTTGGTGCTATGGAATAGATACTGGAGACTTTCCAAAGCATGATAAGATTGAACTTCATGAAGGACCTCCGGATATGCAAATGTTGGAAGGGAAGGACCATAAGCTACTAATACTAGATGATTTAATGTCATACTATATCAAGAACAAGACTGAACTAAACAACTTGTTTACCCGTGTGTCCCATCATTGTAATTGTTCAATTATTAATATTGTACAGTCATTATTCGCACAAGAAAGAACGGCTAGGGCAAATAGTACTTACATTTGTTTGACAAAGTCGACTGGAGACACTTTACAAATTCAAAATTTTGCCAAGCAAATATTTCCCGGTAAATCCAACTACTTCCTGGAGGCTTATGATGACGCAGTTAAATCACAGCAATATGGATATTTAATGGTCGATTTACATCCCACAACAAGAGACGACCGTAGACTATGCACAAATATTTTTGATGACTCGATTATTTATTATGTTGAAAAGAAGAAGCCATAAATTTGATGACGAATTTTGAGTTCTGCATACACAAAAATAAACGTTGCTAATTGACGGACATGACAAATTATGGATACCTGTCAACCTTTTCGAAATTCATATTTGATTGCAAACTGACTAGACAGCAAAAATTAAAGTTCCGGTGATGACTATTTGCCAAAAAAAATTTAGAAGACAACGACCACCTACGGATTCAGAAGGCTCTGTCGAGCGTCTAAGCATGTTAGATGATCTTATCTCGTCGAGACGATTCGAATGACATCCATTTCATTAAAAATTGAATATTTGTTGAAGATATCGACCACCCAGGGATTCTGAATGCTCTGCTGACCTTCTAAGCATGCTGTCTGTTCCTATCTCATTGAGACGATTTGAATGATACCACTTTTGTCTATAATTGACAAACGAAAGTGGGCTATAGCGTAGTTACTGTCTGACTCTCTCCATTTTGCACACTCTCTCACTTTGTCTAACCTATTAGAGATTAGGCAGAATTGAGACAGTCCTTGGTAGGCCCGACTGTAGCCTGAGGTAGCAATGATCAAGAGTTCAAAGTATGAGTTGAGTCATTGCTACTTTGCCCTAGAAAGGAATAGGGTCAAATTCCAAAGGAACACTCCAACAGAGATCAGTTACAACCTGAGGGTATAAAAGGAAAGGGTTTGCTCAGTTAGGTAGGGCCCTGCGGAACATTCCGCTCTGAATAAAACCTATGGAAAGATACTAAAAGTTGTGACTCTACTGATGACTAATAGACCAATTGAAAGGGAAGATTCCATTAAAGATCAGTATCAACTTGAGACTAAGAAAGCGCCCCTTTGCATGGAATAGACTTTGCTGACTTCTCTACCTGGATCGACTTCAGACTTCTCTGCAAGGATCAACTTTCTACTTCGTTATTTGGTTCATGTTCTGATAAACGATTCATTGTGGTTTGATTGGTTGATTACACAGACAGTTCAAGACACAGACAATACAAGGAAGTAAGGATGAGTGTATGCGAGAGATGGTTTAGCCTTGAATGGGAAAGTCAATGGAATAGAAATTGAAAGTGAAAGGAATTAGGGATGTTACGCCTATTGACCAACTTCCTAATTATGACCGTCATTTAATGTTTGAGAATTAAATAAATTATTTTAAAAAATTGCCGAATGAAATTAGAAAATTATTTTATTTATGGCGCGATAATGGTCCCGCAGTATGCTGGGTCTGCAATCGGGGCAGGTAGCGACAATCAGGTGGTAGTACTCAAAGCTGCCTGTAGGCAGGTTTGAATACTACTATAACTACTGTTATTGTTGCATTTATTCTATCAATAATTCAATCAATAATTACCAGATGCTTCTCTCCCTTTTACCATTCTATCTGACATGCTCGCACTCTGGTGTATTTCTTGCGAATGTAAGTTTGCATCGATCAATTGTAATGAAAATGTAATAATGGCCTTCCAGTTCTCCATCAACAAGAGCACGACAAAAAATGGAGCACGAAAGATGCTGGTTCTTTACAATAAGGCACGTAATTCTCTGTGAACTCACTTTCTATTTCAAAAGCCATTCTTGACTCTCACACATGCTTGGCTTGTCAACTCATTCTGCTGAGCGTAAAATTCTAATTTTCATTCAATAAAAAATTCAAATATTTTAGATAGCTGTTCCACTCGCTCTACTCCAGTCCACTATTATTCTTCTCTCGTGCTATTCGGCGTATGAGGAAATTTATTCGAGATGGGCAGTGGTTCACCTAATGCTCGCCCTCACTCAAACGTTCTTCCTCATCGCAAACATGAACGGGTACGCTTTTTAAAATGTAAATAAAATTTCAAAATGAATTGTCAGATTCGTCTCGGGATCCACAATCTGGCATACGACCTTTCGCTACTATAGCGAAGACGACGTAACTCTCTCTGAAGTCCAGCATAGCATCGTCGTAACATTCCTTGTTATGTCTATTCTGTATATTGCCCTAATGGTTTTTACTACAGTCGATTTATTGCGAATTGCTTAATCTACACGTACACGTTTATTACAAATCACTTTATATTATAGTTAGTCTTACACAAATAAAAATGGCTCACCTTGAAAGGAACAGCATCGAAGAAGAGTGCGATGAACCAGTTGAGAGTGATCGTCGCGAGGTCGATCTCGCATTCCTGAAACATGAAATCACTTCGCTTTTCCTTTTTTGAAACTTCTAAGATCGAAGACCACCCTCTCACCTCAAGATGCTTTGTCAGCGCCGGCACTTTTTGCTCCAGCAGCTCCTTGAGCACTTCCTGATCGGCTTGAGCACCTGAAAAACGCAGAATTTGTTCAAAGGTCTCTGTAATCCAAGGTCGTAGAAATGAATATGATTCAAGATAGCATGTTAAGGAACGGAGCAGTATTACATCAGGAGCAGTGTCGTCACCGTCTATGATCTAACCATTGCACGTGACATTTCGTGGAGGAAGGCGTGACAACGGATTCTAGATGATTCTCACCGCTCAGGGACTCATCAAAGTAGCTCTCGTGGAAGAAGCCTTCCGTCAACGCGACGAGCAACCAGAAGGCGTCCTCGGGGCCGACGACCAGGAGGGCCGTCGCGGCGAGGAAGTTCATGCCCTGGGAAGTATTGCGTCATCAATAATTTGACCGCAAGCTCCGCCCACTTTTGCTGGGTTTCCTCATGGATGAAGAATTAGCGTTACCTGGCAGTATCCCGTAGTTCCATTGTGCAGGCAGAAGGCGCGAAGGACTTGTTGCAGTTGGGAGACCTGCAGCAGGATTTGTCTTTTTATGTTCACAGGAAAATATGAATTACCCCTTTGCACCCAGCATTCAGAAAGTGCACATTGCTGGGCATTGTCCTTAGTAGATCGAGGTTGATCTGCTTCTGATGGGTAGAGCAGAACTGCAATTGCGTCATCATAAGGTAACTCATAAATCGATAATCCGCCGGCTACAGTAATCTACAGTACCAAACGATCGGCCTCTCCGCCATTCAATGAGCACAGATTGCGGTAGTAGTACTTGCCGTGCTGCATCTTGGCTGCGATCACCTGAATATTGATCTTTGATCTCTCCAAGATCCAGAAACTGCAAATCCGGAATAATGAGAAACCTGCTGATGGATGAGCATCTTCCACACGACACTTCGCAGCGAGGCAGGAATGCCACCGCGCACGAGGGCTCGGCTTTCCTTCTGAAAAGGGGAGTAGATAGGTGTTGTGCATTTTTCCCTCAATGCGTAAGCATCATTATTTATTTTATCGGTGCAGTAACTCAATCTCTTGTATGTGCAATCTATTGACAATGATGCGATGAGCGGTTCAAGTGTAGTTCATGAAACATAAGAGATATTATCTCAATGATGTGAGAAAAGAGGATACAAATACCGTGAGTGGAATCGTCGCGTTCGACTCGAGGAAGTCCGACCAGTGTTGGCTAAAATGTCAACAATTTTTAAAAATGTTATTTTCGAATTACCGATGCTCGAGTGCCGAATGGAGCCTCTCCTCGTAGTGCTCGTGCAGACGACACGCCATGTAGTGGACAGCGAGGCCTGGAATATCAAAGATCTACTATAATTTATTGTCAGCCGGCGCGTCTTTTTGATGTAATCTGTGACATTTTAAGAGAACTTTTAGAGTGACAGTGAAAATAGAAGCTCACCCTCATCGACAAAAGCCACGCGGAAGCCGTACTCGTCGACGTAGACGCCCATCATAAGGCTGGAAAGGGGACGTTATCTTTGGTATCTGAATGCTAGAAATCGAAATTGAACCTGTGCAGGGTAGGCAGACTCGGATTATCCTTGCGCGCCTCATCCACTAGGAGGCAGACGCGGCGCTTGTGCTGCAATGGTTTATCCTTATCCCTTTAAAAATGGAAAAAAGGATTTTCGAAAAAATACCAGATCGCCTCCATACAGTCGCACTTGCAGCACGTCAACCGAGTGGTGGTCGGCTACAGGGACGCGGATGGCGGCCTGAGGTATGTATTGTTAGTTTTATTTTTCTTTGCACGTCTCGTCAACTGGAAAATCGAGTTTACCTGCAGTGCTGAAGCGTATTCTCTCTTGAGCTGATCGCGCTCCTCAGTGACGGTGCGAAGTTGACTGAAAATGTTAATTTGTATTTTTTGTATATGCAGATCGAACTGCGAATCGAAGTAGGCTAGTAAGTACGGTTTTATAAATACTCTGAAGCATACCCGAACTCAAAAAGAGAAAAGAATTACCTCCTGACTCCATCCAGAACTGCCTCAGTCTCTCTGCATCTCTGATTCAATCTCAGCACTTCGCCGTTGAGGAATCGATTCCTTTCTGTCTCCGAAGATACTTGATCACGGACTCTGCAATAAATTTGCTTTTTTCTGCTTTTCTTTGATCAACAGCTTCCATTTTGGTCGCACGCGGGAAATAACTAAATAGCATTCGATCATGTTCGATTATCAATCCGACATATACTGGTTGGATATTTGATGCTGAACATGCAAGAAGAACTGATCCCTTTCCGTCCAAAAACTCGCATCACATGCCGTTATTATTCCCCCATCACATATCGTTTGCTACTACTTCGTTGCTTCTCCCCTTCTCCTCTCCCTCCCCTCCCCTCCCTCCCCTCCCCTCTCTCTCTTCTCCATTCCAATGGCCCTTCAGCTTCACTTTCTCGCGCATTTTTCTCTCCCCTGCTGTTCAATCGAAAGGAGAGTATAGCGAGAAGAATTCACGGGACCGCGAAACTTCCGGTTCAGCTAGCACGCGAAAAATACGAAAATAGCATTCTGATCGGGATGTTTTCGAAAACAAAAACAATAAGAAAACAATACAACATACTGACCGGTACTCCATCAGGGCCACGTTTAGGTCGCCATTCTCACGAGATAGACGAGAGATCTCCGCTTTCTGGCGATTGACGATTGCGCGGAGTTGAGAGAGCTCCTCGGCGAGGATACTGTAAGAGTAATGTAGGATGTTGGGGGTACGATAAGGTAAAGGTGACCCCGTTATTCTAGAAAGTGGTGAGCCACTGCTATCACATGAAGGATACGAACACGGTTAGGGGGGGGGGAAGGGTTGCAAAAGGTAGACAATTTACAACAAGGATAGCAAAGAGAAATTAGCGCGCTGGAATGCTGTTTCGTCGTTTTTGCCTCCGCCCCCGCCGCGATCGACGGAGAAGCAGAGAGGGAACGAACAGTCGAAGGGGACGATAAAGAGAGGAGAAGAGGGAAGAGCAACGATTGGCTTCCAACCATACAGGGAAGAGGAGAGGGATAGTGCGGAGAACTGGGAGAGAACAGCAAGAATAAGCAGCAAAAAGCGAACAAGAGAAGTCAAATGGCGCTTCACAAAGGCTAGCGATGCGTGGATGTGTCATACAAAAAAAGCTTGGAACGGTGACGTCACGCAAGTGACAATCGCGATAGCTGTTAGTCATACAAGCGTTGTGTCGCAGACAATGTAGTTCTACTGTTCTACATCGATGGTAAGAAATAAAGACTAGAATTCAAATCGGTCATAACAGCACTGTAACAACCCTTGGAAGCTTTTACTGAGGACCATTACTTGAGTAAAAAGTAAAGAATTGATAATGGTGACCACGCTATGGATCTAGGCACTTGTGACTACAGGAGTATGTAAACAAGGCAGCGCACACGAGGATTCTTAATCAATCCAGTAACCAAAATATCTCTCTCACTTCTCGCTCGATATCGTCGAGCACTCCTGGCTGTCGTCATCGTCGTCACAGGGCGACGTCGTCGCCGACTCCTCGGCCTCTCGCGCCATCCGATCGGCCGGAGTGGAGGAAGAGGTGCTGGAAAGGTGACTTTTGGACAATCAAAAATACTCATCCAATCAAGAAATTTTATATGGGAGTTGAGGAGGCATGCTGGTAATTAGTATCTATTGTGGACACTCGTCTGTTCGAAATATTATGAGACTGACCAGAAGAACGGGAAAACCTTGGCGATCAGCAACTGCATTCAGAATGTTCTACGGGTGTGGGCGAAAAGAATCCACGCAAAGCGAAAAGCACGAAGATTCACAAATGACACTTATCGCGCTTCCCTACTACGCTATAGCGATGATGCGATTGTGTGGGAAGATATTCGGCAAGGAATCACTTTCCCATGTGAATTCGTATGTTTCGATTACTGTTGGTAGCGGTGAACTACAATTCGAATACGGAGTGCTTCTATGTGAAGTCGCGACAATGCGCTCCGTAATTAATGGCATGAAATGTACCTGTCAATATTGCCCGCGCTCGATCGGAAGTTCTGCTGCTGCAGCCAGCTGCTCACCCAGTCGTCCAACCAGACGGGGGCTGCGGGAACGGAACGGGTGCGTTGCTGGAATTAACGGAATTATCAACACTTCGGTTTCTCGTGGGATCTTGCAACGCTATATTAGTATCTGTACCCAGATTAGTGTGATATACGTAAGTCTACGTTTGTTAGCACTAAGAATTGCAGAAAGGTTAAACCTCCTCAATCAAGTACGCGAGGTGAATGAGTTGCTGGAATTATATTTAAATTGGCACGATTACTAAAGTCTCGACTAACTGCAAAATACCACTTCATAACTCGCTCGCCTGAGAATTCGTTTTTCCTTATGCCCATTCACTAGCGCTGTTGTATGTTTGACAACGAGTGACCATCTCGCCTTTTCATCACTCTATTCACGCCTTGGCTTACCTTCGGCGTCGATTCGTATTCCTTCTCCACGAGAATTCGCAGTTGCTCCTCGAGCATGGACAATGTCGCGTTGGAGTGAACGGCGCCCTCGATTGAAGCTGAAACATTTCAAATCATAAAAAATACTTAAACTAAAATAAAGCTGAAGTTCTGTTCTATTTTTTTCCGAAAGACTACTCCGAAAGGTGACATTCAATGCTGATGAAACATATTGATTGTTGCGAACAGTGCCCCAATCCAACTTCCCCCTAGCCAGACTCTTTTCTCACTTTCAATACCCCGGTCGACCCCCGCTGTTCTAATCCGCTCCCGATTTAGCCCTTCTCCTCTCCCAATCGAGAGCGAGCAGTCTCGAGCTATGTGATTGAATCGGATCGAGTGAAAGTGCGAGAATGGTGTGCAAAACAAGAGGATAAGCGGATTACAATCAGGTGCAAGGGCAGGGCAGTGATGTGTTTGTTTTTACACCAAATAAACCCAGCGAACAATGATCAGGAGGGTTCAGGGCTTTGTAGATAGTATTGTTGAAACTCAACTAAACGTACGCCATAAACAAGCTACGCTAGAAATCAGCAATTAGTCCAGTAAGAGGCCAGTTACAAGTTGTTTAAATTATACCAGGCAAAGTGAGCTTCCTCCTGGCTGCTCCGGACGAGTGATCGGACTCGGACTGAAAAGGGAGAGGATCAGATTGATCGGACAGAGGCTGATCATACAGAAGGGACAAGGCTTCCTTTCTGTTGCAATAGAGAGAGGGTTCATTCTCCCCATGTTTTCGTGCTTTTGCCAAAAGCATACATGAGCACATGATACGATCTGATCTTTAGCCGATCTGTTGAGAATGATGCAATGATGGGAAATGTTTCAGGCAACCAGTGAATTCTCACTACATTGTAATGCAGAAAGTACTCACAGGCAGACTCGCACTCCTATCTCTCCCCTCCGCTCTCAGACCGCCTCCACTGCTCTCCTTGCGATCGGACGAGGAAGTGGAGCGTTGAGAAAGTGCCTAAAATTAGGGATTTAAAAGTTGTATTTTCGAAAATATCTACCTTGAGCCAGCACTCGCAGCTCTGCTCGCTCTCCGCCTCGAGTTCGACGCGCTTGCGATCGTCCAGACTGAAAAAATGATCTCTTGCCAGCCATTTCGATCTTGAAAAACTTTATCGATCTGCGCAATCACTCACTGAATGATGAACGCCCGCGAATCCCTTTCAGACAGTGAGACTGCAGATGAATTGATGGGCAGCGAGCCGACGGGGTCGCGGTCCTGAGAATAAATTATTGATCAGGTGCTCTTTCAGTTCTCTTGTGACGCATTTTCATAGAATTCTTCCTGATTTGTGCGTGACAAGTATCGTTCCATATTTGAGAGGACCCCGCTCTTTTGCATCTTTCAGAGGCTCTCAACCGAACTCGGTGAAAATAATATTTTCTTCATTTTGACCGTGTTCGCTATTCGATATGTTATTGTTGCCGACGGACTCCACTGAATTCACTCTTATTGGAAATTCCATATTGGGAATCCCTTGGTTCTCTGTCGGGCATTTCACATGACAACACTATTTTCTGATCATCGGTTGGCTTTTTGCAGTAATACGAATCAAAATATCGAATTCATGAGAGTTGCAGACATGTGAAAATTCATTCGGGATCATATGCATTCCATAAAAATCGATAACGAAATGGAAAAAAGATGCAAATATCTAGAGACATGAAACAAGAAAAAAGCGTTCCATCTCGATTAGGACCGATTGTCTGGCTAGATGCGGAAGAAAAGCAACGCCTGTGTTTTTTCCGGATCTCTTGCCACTGACTCAACAGAAAGAAGCAAACTAGTGAATGTGACAAGAGAGACCAGTAATAAAGTGCATCAGTACCGAAATTTCCCTAATCCTTACCTTGATATACGCTCCTTCGTCCGGGAAGAAGTGCAATTGCCCTTCGGCCTCGTCCATAATGAAGAAGTAGCGACGACGCGGGCGAAGGGCCGCCCAGGCTGAAAATATTTTAGCATTTTCGAAAATCCACTTCCGGTTTCCGTGCCGATCGCCCGGTCGTTCACTTTTATTGAGTGCCATATTGATACTAACAAAACAAGAGTTCAATCATCGTCATAATGCAAAGAAGGCAAATCTAGAGAATGCACCCTGGAGACACATCTTGTACGTTTTCGCTGTTCTTATTTTGCCGTTGAATCCAGGGAACGTCGAAAAGCGATCACGACCGTTCCATTCAAGCGATAAATCGAAACGACGCACGCTGATGGGCGCCTTTGAATGGCAATTCAGACGGTGTTACGAAAGGGCGGCACGACAAATTGAGGGCCATTACGAAAGATTTGTATAAAATCAATGCGGAACATGGCAGAATAGAGATCAAACTAGGAAGAGAAATAAGAAAGGTTCATGATGAAATTCGGTGATTAAACAATAGTAATTCGGAACATACTATTGCCTTGATGCTTCATGTGGAGATATCCCGACAGGGACACCGATCGGTCTTTCGCCTGAAGTTTAATCTTTGATCATACAAGATGAGCTCAAGGAAACGAACCTTGACCATCGCTGCTTCACTGGATCATGGGAAGTTCAAGATCAGTCTGAAATAAGCATTGATTTCAAAAGTAAACCATGACAATCAATGGAGAAAAGGAAGAGAGGTGTAATCGAAAGTGCAACGCGTCTACACAGGGAACGTCGTTCTCCCCAATTACTATCGGCATTGGCAAAATCCCCCCCCCCCCCCCCCCGCCCCTACGCTTTTCCCAAACCGCGCCGAGCACATAGAGAAAGAGGAAAAAGCGATAGCAGAACGAGGCAAAACTTTCAATTCGCGGAAATCGGCCACGAGAGGAGGAAGAATGGAAGGGGGATGAGCACTAGAGGAGGAAGCCCCGTCGGAACAATGAGAGGGTCTCCTCGATTGAGTTGTCTCTCGGGCTGCCTGAATGGCGAGAGATCAAGCGAAATGGGGAGAGTGGGGCCAATGCTCGGAACAATGCCGGGGCATTTGGCCACCTGTTGGAGAGCGACTTCCCCTTTCGAGGATCTATTCGAGAGCCACTGCATCACCACTGGCAAAAAGAGTCGTACAGTTGAGACATCAATAGGAGTAATATTATGGCGACCATAGCTGCCCTTTTCATGGTACCTAGAGTTCAAAATTAGGCAAGTGTTTGTTCGGGACAACAGTTCCCGTTGCTCACTGAGCGGGTGATGCCATACACGCTAATCCGTATCCCGTATTCAGAGTTAGTCAACGGGTCAATAACAGATTGAGATTTGACGTTGTGAAAGCCCGTCTGGAGACTACTATGATGGCGCATCTACAATTCGCGAATTCCTACGGTAAGTCAGCTCCCCCGAAATAGAGAACGAAGGGACTAGCCGGCCACCAGCTGTGGGGAGAACTCTCGCCATAGTGGGCAACAAAAAATTCAACGTGTCCGGCGATAAGCGGCTTGCCGGGAGCCGGCAAAAATCAACTATACGAAACGCGCATAATTAACAAACTCCCTTCGCATTGCCAAACTAGATCTAAACAGCATGAGCATCAAGGGAAACGAAAAGTGCGCGGAGAGAGTATGCAATGAGGAGAGAGCAGCAGAGAAGGCAGAGCGGATGAATCGGGAAACCGAGAGTGGAAAATAGTCGGAAATCGTGGAGAGAACAGAGAGGCAGAAGGTTTCTGAATCAGAGAAGAGAGAAGAACGATGCTAGGAGATGAATTGGGAAGAGGAGAGTGAGCTTCAACGAAAGAGGAAATTTCTCAATCGGCCATCAATGAAAGATTCGTGACTAGTTATACACGTAAACTGAATGAATGGACCATCCTTGTAAACTATCAATCAGATGTTGATCATTCTGCAATCTGTGTGCCACAACCGATAAAAAATATTGACATGTCTCTCATCAATGGGAAGAAAATAAAAATATTCTATCATGCAAATTAGTGAATTATTTCAATTTATATTAAATAAAATGGAGTATTAAATATTTAACTATTTCTTTACAATACTATTCGTTAATTATTTTGTAATTTTAATGCGCTCCAGAGTCTGCTCGAACTCTGAATGTGTACGGTATTTTTCGGTTTCACTCGAGCACGGCAATTTTTTTTCCGACACTCCAGCAAAATTTTCGTCCTCGGCTACTGTACTCTCTCGCACACCACAGAGATGCGCGGTGCAAATGAATTGCCTGATTTTGGTATTTTTTTACGGTAATTTTTAAATTTTTGGGTTACGGTTTTCGTTAAAATTTATCGATTTTGTATTTTAAATAGCTCTAATTCCGCTTTCTCGCTTTTTTCCTTCTATTTTTACTTTGGTTTAATTCACTTACATGCTTATATATACAATAACCGTCAGCTGATTACCTTGAATGCCTAATCCAATGAGTATTCTGCATTTTTTAAGAGAACAATTAAACCCATGCTACTGATCATTAAACAGATATACTAAGCGCAAAAAAATTGTAAAAAAATAAATAAAAATTGGCATAAAACAGCATTACAAAAAGAGAGCCGTAGCCATGAAAAGGGAAGTTAACCGTCGGCGGTAAACGCCAAAAGTCAAACTTCCTATGTTTAGCAGCGGCCCGGGGAGGACCATTTTCCCCAACGGGGTGTCGGGAAAAAAATTGCCGTGCTCGAGTCGATCGAAATTGCGTAAGGTGCGAAGTTATAGCAGTTGTAAGTATATTTTTGTTTCGCTTTAGTTAAATTTGTGTTGCTTACGTGGTCTATACCTTGTTATTTCATATAATGGTATCCATTGCTCAATTGAGGAGCTCCTCAAAGACGCGTCCTGCACCGGCACAGTTGCCGAGGCGCCTGGGCGCCCCCCTCCCCCCACACTTCTCACCTGAGAAGTAGGCTGGAAGTATGTAATCATTATTTAGTTGTAATTATAGTCATTACTTTTTTATTATAACTTTCTAGAACAACAGCACCGACGTGCAAAAATATAAAAAATGAATTTTAACTAGATGCATTTTGCATTTTATTATTTCTATCTTTTTTACTTTTTGAATTCGCCATTATGTTCTTTTTTCAGTGCAGTCCACACAAGACCACGCCGGAAAAGGAGACGAAGGGGTGAAGAAAAGAGGAGGAGATGAAGAAGATAGATTGAGGTAAAAGTATTTTTCTTCTCAGAATGTTAGTGAAATAAATGGAAAATGTTAATTGATCAAGAATGGAGCCTAACTTTGGAATGCGAATTTAGTTTCTTGATTTACTTCCCCACGGGTGTGTAGGGCCAGCAATTGCTGTGCTATCCCGTAGCTCATCTTTGACGTTACTGATATTTACCCGTTTCACATAGGATTTGCTCATGGAGTGCTGGTGAAAATGCTGGAATGAAAATGAGAGCAATTGCTATAATGTACAATGCTACTCGGCAACCACAATTAGATAGCTCTCATTTGAATACACTAGAATTGATAAAAGTGTGAGAGAGGGGCGACCAGAGAACAATTCACAATGATAATTGTTTAATGGAATTTCGACTGAATGTGTCTTTCATTTGTTCATTTATGTATTGTATATTTTCTAATCATTTTTTCAGCCCAAGGATGTCAACGGTCAAGAAGGAAGGAAGATGAGGCGGAGGGGAAGTGGAGAAGATGGAGATGAAGGAAGCGGCGGAGGAGGAGACGGAGAAGAAGACGACGGCAGTCCTGCTGACTGCCGCTCTCCTCTTCATTCGCTCACGCTGTGTGAGCGAACGAAGAAGAGAACGTCAGAAAGAAATGTATATTTGTTGTTGTTGTTATTATTGTTATTGTTGTTATTGTTTAAAAGTATTATCTCGATAAATAAAATTAATTTAATAATATGTGGACTTTGTCATGCTGTTTGTTCTCAGAATACGATATCGAAACCGTAACAGTTATTTATTGACGGGGCTCTCCTTCCTTCTTGAATCCAAGATTAGCCAGACAATCTCGAATAGATCAGAACGATAGATAACTGAGTGCCCCCTATTTCTCTCTCACTCGCCTTTCTTTGCTCTCTTCCTCCATCTCGTCCCATCTATTCCCTATAGTTTTGAGGAATGATACTTGTTGGAGATATGGAGCCGGAGGTTTGGCATGTACTTTGATAAACTTGTTTCCCTTCAGTCTCTTGATTAATCATCATTCGCATAACCCTAGTGTCAATCACAATTTCTGATGCACCGATTTTATTACATGTATGGTTCATACTAGTTCACTGCTAGGTGAGTACCTAGATAATTCTGCTGGTTTTGACCACACTTTACGAACATGAAAAACACACCACCTGTTTCACTAGCACATTAATGAAGTAGATGATCAATTCCGTGTAGGATACAGCAGTTTGAATTATCGATTTTATCACTGAATTGATAACTGTGCAGTCGATGGAGGCGGCGTCGGTCGTGCTCTCATCGCGATGTCTCGCCAAGCTGCCCGAGGTATACGGTAACCGTCAAATATTGATTGAATATTTTAATGTATAATAGAAATCGCCGTCTAAAGTTTTGCTTCGTATTTCCAACTGATGCGATTGCCTAGTTACATGGTTAAGCATTACTTAGGGGTGGTTTCCGCAGGTTCATTCTGGTTGGTTCCTTCGCAACCTCTGCTCCAGGTGCTGCGACAGGCGGCCACTCGCTGCAGTCGACTCTACGTCGCAGTGCATCCCGAGCTGCCGCTGCAGGTGAGTTGAGACAATAAATGTCTACCCGACTTTATTGATGCACTCCCAGGAGACTTTGAAAGACAACGAAATGATTAGTCACTTCGTAGGGAAATCTCTTTTCGCCCATTTCATTTCACGTTCTTTCTCGTGCAAAATGTCTAACAAGCGAGCAAGCGAAACACCTTGATTCTGGTAGCAACTTTAGATACCTTTAATTAGAACATTACCTGTGTCGCTCTCTCCACTGACAATATTCTGCGATTCTATGCTTCAAATGCAGCACTATCACGGGAAATTAGGTTCATTTATAATTTTAACGTTTCCTGTCCACTCTGGATTCGATCTACGCTCGCGCGTCCGAGCACGCGCCTCTTCTGGACGTGAGGGTACTGCTCAAGGTGAGATAATTGGTTTCCAATCGATAATTATTATTTTTTAGTTTCTCCTCATCGTAGTGCGTGAAGCACGCACGATTTGTCCGCAACTAGCATAAAAAAATAAAAAAAGCATCACGATTTGTCCGCAACTAGCACCCTGTCTTATGGTATCCTTGCATAGCCTGAAACGAATTGTACGTTCGAGATCGGATCGAATGAATAAATAGATAGTTGATTATTCATCTCCAGTCGGCCCTCCCTCACGGCGTCTCTCCCCTCCGAGCAGAGGATGAATCGATGCCGCCTGCGAGGACCGTGGTCGCGCCGCCCTACAAGGTCATTGTATACACGAATCTCCCATTATTCTCCTATTGGATGGTCCATTTTACTGAACCGGTGTTTTATATGAAAGAAGTTATAGATAGTAGAACAAATAATAGTGGGTACACTCGCAGCAATTTATTTGAAGATGTGGATGATTAAAATACCAAAAAAAAATTTTTAACAATGCTTCTTTGGAGCGCGTCGTGCTCGGCGGCACCTTCGATCGGCTGCACAACGGACACAAGGTGAGTTATTGATCCTCACAAGCATCTTGAGATATATTTTAATTCGAGTGACGAAGACAAATCAAATTTGCGCTCACAGTTAGAACTTCTATCCTCCTCGAACTACGATGCTACCTGCGAATTTAGTTCTGATTCCTAATGGTACATCTTCCACCCCGTTTCTATTGTGGGCTCTTTTGTATGAAAATGGGTGAGATATGTGAAATATCATGCTTAATGACCAATCACTCATAATTTACTCTCTAGGTGCTCCTCTCTCGTGCTGCTCTCATCTCGAGTGAGGCGATCGTGTGTGGAGTGACGGATGGAGACATGATCATCAGTGAGTAGTAATTGGTTAATTAATTTAAATTATTAGGAAAACATTAATTAATTGAAACTAATTTTTAAGTTGGAAAAAAAGAGAAACTGGTATGCCAAACGAAATGCTTGTTGTGGCGATGTTGCTCCGGGTTCCCCTCTAAAAATAATTATCAAAACGATAATCATGAATTCCTTCAGAGAAGACGCTGTGGGAGATTATCGAGCCAGTGGAGCGACGGATGAGAGCGGTCGAGGAGTTTGTGAAGGATGTGGCTGATGTGAGTGGTTCTTTAATGTTTGAATTGTTTGAATGAATGGACAAAATTATAAATTGCTTTTGTCGATTTGGTAGAGACATGTGGTTGGCGGATGAATTAGAGAAGAATGAGACAAGTAAAAATAAAACATACTCAGATCTCCTGCCTGCTCTACCCGATCACGGATCCCTTCGGACCGTCGATCACGATGGAGAATCTGAATGCCATCGTCGTCAGCGATGAGACGTACAAGTGAGTGAAGCGAAAAATTAATAATTGGCGAGAAATGGTTGTTCAAGTGAGCACAAAATAGTAGAAGTAGATCTACCTTGTTACACCCGGGCGTGATAATCAGTTAGTGGTGAATGCGGCATTAGGCTGTCTGCGATTTTGTAGTGATAAATACAATATTTTCGAGAGCTGAACTTTGGTTGGTGAACACACTTGAGAGATAGCCCCTGGATGTTTTTCTAGCATGTTACTTATTCTAAAATGAATATATTTGGTTGCAGAGGCGGGCAGGCGGTGAACACAAAGCGCGCAGAGAGGGGAATGAGCGAATTGAAGATCGAGAAGATCGAATTGATCGAGGCAGATGATACGCTCCTTAAGGTACTTGATTGTGCATTATCTTTCCTTGTTGTAAGGTTTGTTTCGGTAGGGTGAATTGTGAATGACTATTTATTCACTCTGACTGTTCGCATTTACCAGTGAGGAAGTAACAGTAGAAAGTGACTTGAGAGTTCCATGGCTTTTTGTACCAGAAAAGGAAAAAGTCTGCTGATTTATAACGGTAATTCTGATCAAAAATAACATCTAAATTATCAGGAAACGAAGCTCTCCTCTTCCTCGAGAAGGAAGGAGTCGCTCGGAACGCTGCTTCGGCCAGTCAACGATAAGACGAGGTACGGTAGAAGACAATAGTAGAAAGTACGGTAGAAAATGAATGCGGTAGAAGAGAAGTTTAATTACTCAACCAGGTGGTCTTTGGTTTCATCCCAGGCATACAATAACCCATCTTCCAGGTTCGCCCCGTACACGATCGGCCTCACGGGCGGAATCGCGTCGGGAAAGACGAAAGTGGCAGAGGATCTAAGGTTCAGTCCTTGATCTTTGCTCTTTGAATGTGTATGCGGGGTGGGCCAATTCGAATTTGCCTTATTTATTTTGCTTGGGGTTCCGTGGCGAGTGTGTTAGTACAATCGCTTGCTTCGTGGGCAGCAGAGAGACTTGCGGCCCAAGTAGCAGACACTGCAATGGGAGTACTGTAGATTTTAGCAACTGTATTTGGATGGGGGTACTGTAGCTTTGGACGGTAGTTCCCGACAGGACCCAAACGTACCGTCCGAAGTTGTCTCCCTGCCCGTTGGGTTCGCCCGATCGAAGGACCTCGAAGGAGTCGAACGGACACTGACCGAGGCAGAACGGACCCATGCCCTCCCAGTGACAGTGCAGCTACAAAAGAAGGAGAATATTGATCCCTGGATATTGTAGTCTGATCTTTGGACTTTGGGTGGGTTACTGTAGCTTTGATCTTTGGGCTTCTCATTGGGGTACTGTAGCCTTGATAGAGCAGGGAGAATAGGGAGACGGTGACCTACCAGAGGTCTGCCGAGGGGCAGAAACTCGAGAGTGTCGATACGGGAGATGACGAGGAGAAGAAGGAGGAAGAGGGGGCGGAGCATCGGAGAACCGATCGAGATGAGAGGGAGAGAGAGGAATGGGGGGAGGAGGAGAGAGTGGAAAATATATTGAATGCAAATTAAATTGAAATACGTGACGACGTGTTTTTGTTAATGAAAAGATTGTAGTTTGAACAGTGCGAAATTTATCAATGAATATTTCCTCAGATCGATGGGCTACACTGTGCTCGACTGCGATAAGATCGCGCACGGTACCTACGCCGCAGGATCTGGTGAGTGGAAAGATGGGGAGGGGTACGGTGGAAGCATAATGTAGAGTGAATACTGTAACGAACAAATGTGAATCACCGTTGCGGGATCCTTTAGATTCGAATTGGACTGAATTGGATTGTCAGAACTCTGAAATATTTGTAGTTTCCATTTTCCAATTTGAATCTTTTGAGATCTCGTGAAGCAGATCGCCCTCGCCTTTCCCTCAGTGGTGAATGAGAAGGAGGAAGTGGAGAGAAGGGCACTCGGGAATATCGTTTTCAACGATACGGTAGGTCAGGAATACGGTAGCTTAGGGGTACTGTATCGTCGCTAAAAATTGATTTCCAGGCGAAACGACTGCAGCTGAACGCGCTCGTGTGGCCGGCAGTGCTGAAGGCCGTGCAGACGGAGCTGGAGAAGGTATACTGTAGGATATGGTAGGGTGCGATCGATGACTGACTTTTAAACACATTCAAGAGGATATTTGTCAATGATTGAAATTAATAGACTGGGATGTAATTCGTGAAAGGTGATAACGAGGTGAATCGTGGCTGCTGTTAATGTAGAAAGGTTAACGGCAATCAGCAATAGAAAAAGTGTGCATCGGTAAATCCGCTAGTCGATCGTGACTTCTCCTCTCCAGATGCCCTCGGACAGCGTTGTCTTCGTGGAAGCGGCGGCCCTCGTCGAGGCCGGATGGCCTAAGGATCTCCACGAGACATGGACCGTATTCTGTGCGAGGTATATCTTTTAAGTATGCACGTCACAAATCAAATAGAGCAGGGATGAAATGTTATTCAACACATTATTGAATACTGCAAAATGGATACGGTAGCTTTCGATTACTGTACAATCGATCGATTGCAGGGCGGAAGAGCTGCGACGCGTGCAGCAGAGAGACAAGCTGGATGAGAAGCAGGTGAGGATTACGGTAGATGAGGATGGGTTACGGTAGGAACATTGTAGCAAAATTAGTTCATCTGTTTCACAGGTCACATACTGAATTGCTGCTTCTTCGTTCTAATTAAATCTTGGTTTTATGGGGTTTATGTCATCGTTTCTTAGACTCAGTCACGGAGATAGGTTTTAGTTTATTTTCATCGGATGTGGTTTCACTATACACTCGAAAGTGTACGAGTGTCGTTTCATCATCACTACTCAATTGCAGGCTGAGGCTCGTGTCTCCTCGCAGATCTCGAACAGTGCGAGACTCGCCTCTTCTCACGTCGCCATCTGTTCTGATTGGGAGAGAGAAGTGACGAAGGAACAGGTGAAGAGAGCAGTGCAACTGCTAGAGATGAGAAGGAAGTAGATTACGGTAGTAGATTGTATGTAGATTACTGTAATAACAGATTGTATGTAAAGAGTTTTGTGAGAGTATCACTGGTTTTAATCCGTTGTTGTAAGGATAAATATTGTATATAAAACGCATCTTTAAAATTTTTCCGAATGCTGGTAGGAATACAATGGTTTTCAAGTCTCAAATAGAACGCTTCGAATCTGAGTGAAAACCGTCGATCTTGTCTAGATTCGTTTTGAAAAAATCACGTTTGCCAATCAAATTTTCTTCTCGAAATCCAATTTCACTTCAGAATTGCCGCCTCTTCATTCCATTCACTCTCTGACTCATCTTTACATATTCATTCCGTCTCTCCTCTCTCTCCTCCCCTCTCCTCTCCTCCTTCTTCCCTCATTCCATTCCCGATCCTTCACGAGATGCGGTTCCTCCTCCTCTTCATCGCTCTTCTCGTCATCTCACTGGTACGCTATCGATCTCCCAAGCGCGCTCTGGGCCTATAGACCCCCGACTACAGTACCCTGTGCCCATAGACCCTCGACTACAGTACCCTGTGCCCATAGACCCTCGACTACAGTACCCTGTGCCCATAGACCCTCTACTACAGTACCCTGTGCCCATAGTGCTGTGAACAGTGTCTCTGCCAAGTCTCATTCTCTAGTCAGATAAATCGGAATGAGAGGGAGACAATCTCTCAATTCCATTGTTCGTCTCCCCTCATTCCGACCCCTCTAGTCTAGTCTGTTCAGAGCATAGACCCTCGACTACCGTACCCCTGTGCCTGTAAACCCTTGACTACAGTACTCTGTGCTCATAGACCCTCGACTACAGTACGCTGTGCCTATAGACCCTCTACTACAGTACCCTGTGCTCATAGACCCTCTACTACAGTACCCTGTGCTCATAGACCCTCGACTACAGTACGCTGTGCCTATAGACCCTTGACTACAGTACCCTGTGCCCATAGACCCTCGACTACAGTACCCTGTGCCCATAGACCCTC
>LS590045.1:529357-545298 GCA_900490775.1 Pristionchus maxplancki
AAACAAAACGGTATCCCCAGGATGGCACCTTCTTGTTACCCACTAGTTGGCCAGAGGGCATTTTCATTGGCCAGAGGGTATTGCAGTGTTTAGAAATGTTGTCCGATCTTTTATCTATCTAATGCAACTTGGATCGAGTCAATATCTTTATTTTGAGCCGAGTTATGATCATTTCCGTGACGAGCATTTTGTGAAATCCTATTGTATACTTGATCTTTGATCTTTCGTATTGCGAAATTTAGACCAGATATCAAAATTCCTGAAGCGCAGTTTGAAAGAGCATCGCTCGAAGTACCTTGGGTAAACTTTGGGGGATGGTAGGAACAACTTTTGGCGGATCGCACAGCGCGTTCGGAAATGGGTGATTCTCTCGCGATTCGTCTCATATAATACGACAGCTGTTCTTCTATTTTTTTCTCTGTATTCATCCTCATCGTACCCTACTTGATACCCAGAGCTCACGATATTCGAGAAAGTGATCGAAAAATAGACCATTCGAAGAGTGATTTTTTCTGTTTATTCTCCAAGTAGGAACCAACAACATTCGAGAAGGCACAACGATAAAACACACAACAACACTTCTAAGCACATTCAATTTCCATTAATTTTCTTCTGGGGTAATAAGGAAAGGAATCATAAGAATAGTAAGATCAATATTCAATTAATAATAGGTGCCAGCTATCAATAATTTTCTTCTGGTGCAATTAGGAAACGGATCACAATAATATCAAGATCAATATTGAATCAATAATAGGGCCAACTACCGTAGTAATGACCAATAAATGATTGTTACAGTAATCTTGTCGTGGTCGATCACGAACTGAATTGTCCTCTGGGCATCTTGTACACTGGCTCCAGTTCCTCATCCGATTCCTCCTCTTCCGGTGCCGTACTCTTCTCCTGAACAGCAACGTTTAATTTGATGTTATTTCATTTCTAGTTTCAGGCTACAATTTTAATTCTCGAACACTTCTTATAACGAGAATGTACATCACCACTAAGACAGTAGCGATGCAAGCAACGGATTGTATACGTTCCTTCATTTCACCATTATCAAAATCTAAAGAACTTCACTCTATTTGAAAAGTTCGCGTTACCGTGAATCACCTAGATCGCATTTTCCCAACCAGACCTATAGCTAACTCCAATCATTTCCACACACACAAATAACTAACCTGGAATATGGGCTTCGGCTGATTCTTCATGTACGCCTTGTTGATGAACTGCGGGTCCTTCTCGGCCTGCAATTGGAAAAATCATTAAATTGATCATTCGATATCCCCGACGAATCTCAGTTCCATTACTTCCTCATCACTACCTACATTCTACATCTATAGTTCACTATCATCAAACAATCAATAACCCAATCAACTCACCTCCTCGACATGCTCGAGGATACTCTGATGCTCTATTCACTACAGTAATCCCGCCAATCAATAGTAAATTCGCTACAGTGACCTCTCCAATCAATAAATCAATAAACTCACGGCCTCAGCGTGCTTGAGGATGCTGGCGCGGACATCGGTATCCGCCAGGAATGCCTGGTTCTTCTCCTTGCCCAACTGCTGCGCGATGTACGAGTGCAACGTGCCGCCCGACGTCTTCACTGCAAGAGGAGGAGCAATTGGAGTCACAACAATATTAAAAGTAAAGGTAAATCATATATATATATAAACGTGATCAGGAATTCTTCACTGCAAGAGCGAGGTTTGAAATGCAAGAGTTGATAAGCTGGTTTGAAATAAAGTGACGGTAAAGGTAAAGGTAAGTAAAGGTGACCCCGTACTCTCCACTACAAGAGCGAACAATTGCATGGATGTCGATGAAGGAAAAATGGAAGAATTGTAGGGAAGAGGGAACGGTGCTTCCACATCTGGCCATTTTACAGTTCACATGCATCAACTACACTAGGTAGGGCCCAATGACATAGTCAGATGCTAGACTGCGGAAGGAAGTTGAGAAATAAAATTTCCAAGGTCTCACCTCTTCCTCCGCAACTCTTGTCGTCCAACGGCATCTCAGCAGGCTTCTTGAAGTTCGGCCGCTGCTGCTTGTCACTGCAAGGGAACGATTAAAGTTCAAAGATCAAATCAAGAGCCAAAATGTTGACAAATTCCCTACAGCAGCATGTTTTCATTCAAACTCAGAAGCCGTCTAGGATACAATGCTATTTCACATTACAAGAAATTGCCTTGTCCCGAGACAACTCTTGTGCAAGTACGTGTATGTATAATAGTGCAGAAACGTAAACGCACCAACCAAGTTCTAAGATACTCTCACAATTTACTTCCAATAATACACACGCATCTGTTTTTTTCAAACCCAGAAGCTGTCTCGAAACAACTCGATTTCTTATCATTTGAAATCGCCTTGTCCCGAGACAATTATTGTGTAGGCACTGGTATGCATAATAGTTCAGAAACGGGAACGCACCAACCAGTAAAAGTTCTAAATACGCTAATTAACTAACGAAACAATACAAAAGCATCTGTTCTTTCAAACTCAGAAGCTGTCGTCTCGAAACAAACCGTGTTCTTTTTATTTGAAAACGGTTTGTCACGAGACAAATTCTGTCTGGGCACTTGTATGTGTAGTAGTGCAGAAACCTGAACGCGCCAACCAGTCAGAAATAAAATACATTTTAAAAAGCCACTCCCACGACAAAACAGAAGCATCTGTTCCTTCAAAATCAGAAGCTGTCTCAAAACAAACCGTGTTCTTTTTATTTGAAAACGGTTCGTCACGAGACAAATTCTGGTTGGGCACTTGTATGTATAGTAGTGCAGAAACGTGAACGCGCCAACTACGACAATTTACACTTGCCTTATTTTTTGCTGCAAACACCCATTTAACGCGCTAATTAAGCTAATTAACGACTCACCGCATTCTCAGATACTTGCGGATTCTCCATTCAGTCACTTCCTGCTCGTCGGGATTGTCTCCGCGAGGTTGGAACATGTGGAGGGTGAGCGGCGAGAGGATCAATTCCTCGCGCAGCACCTGAACAATCGGCATTTTATTATTTTTCATGAACACTTTTTATGATTTTCAGTGTTTGCTTCATAATCTTAGTGATATTCTAATATTGAGATGAGAATACATTGGTTTGTATTTATACGCCGCTCTCTTCAAGACATTGAGCAAAACGAACTCTCAACCAATTTAGAGCACCAATGCATCTCAAATCTCACTTGTCCAAGCCAACAAGAAAATTCCTTGCGAGCACACGCCCGTGATGCTCATACCCTTGCACTTATCCATCAGCCTTCCCACAATCTCGTATACCCCGCATTCCCCAAATAACCCAGTTCCCAATTCCCTCTTCTCTCCTACCGTATCCCTCACCTCATTCTGTCGCTGTCTCTTCTTCGGCTTCGTCACGCACTGCATCACGCCCGCGTGCGACAGCTGCTGGTCGTAGTACATCCTGCAATTAGTCAATGAATATTAATAAGCGATTAATTAATTAACACGAAGAGTTGCACATCCCAAATCCTATTTAAACGTATTGTAATTGAGAGGCACCAGTGCGACAAAGTCATCGACGCGCTACACACTATTGTTGCTTTGAGGTATGACTATAGCTCGACATTTCCAAGTTAGTTTGAAAAATTTACTTTGTGTTGGGATGCATACACGAAGATGATACAATCAGTCACAGCTCATTCCGGGGCATTTTCCTACAGTCTGAAACCCGTATCTCACCCTACAGTTACATCGCACAGACCTAGTTCACACATTTTGCCTAGTATTCGAATCCATTCAATACAATGATGTTATCCATCACAGTTTGTTTTGGAGTACTTAACTACACTCTGAAACAACTATCTCACCTCCAGAATGAATAGAAAAAAGGTCAGCAAGTGCTACCACAAATCCGTTCACCGTACGCGTTTTTTTTAGAGGTTTCTCCATGTCTGCTACCAAGGTTGCCTAGTGCTCGAAATACAAACCATGGTCATTATCACTATATCCCATATCTCACCTGACGGTTCCATCGGACAGCCCGACGGCGATCTGGTTGAGTCGCGCGTGCCACGCGATGCGGATGCAGCTCTGTAATGCACGATTATTATTAAGTCGACTTCGATTTTAAAAATCAACCTGGGCCCAATCCACAAACACATGATTTGACGTGAATTCATATCGGAAAGCGACCAGTCAACCTCGCGCTTCACTCACTACAAAAAGGATGCTGCTATGCCCATACTATAATAGTAACCCAGGTTGACATGATAGTTATATTACCCGCTCATTCAAAATCAAGAGCTGTCCCACCAACAGTGCAATATCATATTTAGTGAAATTGCCTTGTCGCGAGACAACTCTTGGTTACACTCTTGTATGAGTAATTGAGCAGAAACGAGAAAGTACCAATCACGAATATCCAATTTTTTGGCATTAAAATTGCCTACCGATGTAATTATATTTCAATCAACCTCGTAACCTCGTGTTTCGCTCTGTGGATAAAGGACGCTGTTAAGCCTTACTTACAATACTGGCTAGGGACTCTATTTCAATACCGCATTCGCATGCTAACTTCACTTCTAGGTCAATCACAGTCGAGTTTTCAGGTACGAATCCTAATGCTATGTAAAGTTACCAAAGATCAAAGATCAACTGACCACTCCGGGGTAGACGATCTGATACATCGGGTCGAACGTCTCAGCGTTGAGGAAGAGCAGCTTGCCCTCGATCTGAAATTAAGCAATAATTCATTAACGAATAGCGAGTGATTAATTAGCATTTAGCATTCATGTGTAATTGTTCAGCACTGCGCTTTCCATTTTACAATACGTTAGAAAGACGACGTAGCAAAAATATCAATCTCAAAATTTGCCAATCGAGTCGATCGAATCGACCCTGCACGCTTCTGCTTCGCCGGCTCTTCGTAACCGGAACAGTTTTTGCTAAGCAATGCTCTCCTCCTTTTTTATCAAAATTAAATCTAAACAATCTAACTAACCGAGAGCTACTTTAACTTGCCTAATTAATTATCTCTTAATTAAGTAATTAAGCAATTAATTATTAAATACCAACTTCAGCCGATGGCGCCGACGTGCCCGTGTACACCATCTCGCCTCTCGGAGAGAAGCCACAGTCCGTTCTGGAATTAGGAGAATACGATAACAACTTTGACAGATAACGCCCGTCGCTTCCCCGCCTCATCGCCTACACATAAACACGAGCAAGGACCGATGTTCAATAGTGCTTCATTTCATGCACAAAAACAAAACAAATATTTGAATCAATAATTGGCTCCTCACGAAAACTATCGAACGCACCCGCCACTTAGTCGCTCCATGACCTACACATAAATGCTAGTGCGCCCCGATGTTCATTACCACTATTGTCGTTCGCAAAAAATAAAAACTACTATTCAAATCAATAAATGAATTCTCATTAAAACTATTGACTTCACCCGTTACTTCCCCGCCCCATAGGCTACACATAACCCCTAGTAAGTCCATGCTCAATAATTGTTCGTTTGATGAAAACAAAACAAATACTTGAATCATTCACTTTACGTCACTTCTCACTAAAACTATTGAATGCATCCGTAACCCGTCCGCTCCATTAACTACTCATAAACCCGAGCAAATCCCTTACACATTTTTTACAAACAAACGTTACAAAACGCAAAAATAAAACTACTTATCAAATCATAGTTGCCCCTCGCACGAGAACTAGCTTCATCCCCTACAACTCCCAACCCATTCTAGCAGTTTTATCTAAAAAAAAATTTCTCTCAGTTGCCTCTTCATAATTAATTACTCAATTAATTAGTAATGAATCTCACCCTCTGAAGCCGCATTCCAGATCTCCTCTCATCAGCACGGGCGTCTTGTTGTCCGTCAGACTCCACAGCTTCAGCGTGTCGTCCAGGGCTGCAATCGGGAATGATTAGTTGTGAATAAATAATCAAACCAGAAATATCAACACTCCCACGGATCACACTGAACTAGAAAAGTATGTACTAAATGAATGCGCTGGAATACGCTGGAATAATAATCTGAGAACGACGTTCTCAGAACACATTCACCAAACCCTTACATGTCACATATATTTTACCACTGAATCAGAAATAATTTGAATAATACTGAACTGAGCAAGCTATAATTACTCAGCAAGTTACCATTCGCATAAACTACATCGCTAAAGCATAGTTCTCACATAAACATTAAATGTTGAAAATAAAAGGAAATATTTTTTGCTTTGAAAAATTCTCCAGCTATCTATTACCAATCGGTCAAACCGCTGCATGTATCATCCTACTGAAACATCGACTTCACAAGAACTGACACAATCAGAAACAGCTGTCCCATCTCAAAACTACCTTACAATTTCCGTAACCATACATGTCCACGCTCGTGGCGACTTTTTTCACATAAGGGTCCCACCTTATGTTGCGAGGAGGCGTGTGCACGCCTCCGCGCACTATAAGGGGGGGGGGGCCTTATGTGAAAAAAGGGTCGCCACTCAACCTGGGCAGGAATGACCGCAAACTTTCCCCATAACTACCGTACCTCTCGACAGTATCTTCTTTCCATCTGGGGCGACGACGACGCAAGTGATGGGGGCGGAGTGCGCCTTGCGGACGAGGTACGACGTGTTCACCTGAGGGAAGAGGGAAAGGGATTAGAGAGATCAAAGAATTAGGCAGAAGAGTGATGGCACGCTATAGCAATGTATCTATTGTTTGTTTATTCGATATCTCGGGACGCACTTGTTATCAAAGGATCAGGGCAACCCCAAGAATATGTAGATATCGTGAAACCCATAAACCGATTGTTGAAATCGCTACGATTTTATTTTTATCAGATTATTCTACAACGAAATCAGAAGGAATAATATCAAAAGCAAAGTTCAAGAATAATGAGCAATCGTGAAACGTACTAACAGCATGCCCATAACTCACTCACTAGTTCACTATGACAGTTTTCGTTCTTAGGGGACGGGTTAAGGAATAAGAATAGCAAGTGAAACTCACAAAGAGCTTGCCGTGCTTCCACGCCTGGATGCTCCCGTCGTCGCAGCCACACACGATCAGTCTGAAGTGATAACACTGATAAGATAAGTCCATCACTTGATCCCCGATCCGATTCAAGTGCAAACGTTGAACCTATACCATAAAAATCATATGCAGAGGGGATATTTATGTTTTTGGAAAAGAAGGGCAATGCTGATCGGAGACCCCGCGCTCCCTGCTTCAAGTGCTAATGCAGAAACTCAAATTGGCATGTATCATTAAAACTAATGCAACCAAAGAAATGATGGCATAGGCAGTCTGCAGGGGGGATTTTTATGTGGTTGAAAAAGAAGTGGGAGGTTGATCGGTATCCCCACGCTTGCTTGCTGGTGACACAGACAATCAGTCTTCCAAAGTGGATTATTATGAGTTAGAAGCGGGGGAACATTCAAATCCGAGACCCAATGCTCCTTGATTCAAGTGCTAACGCCGAAACCCCATCTCGCCTGCTTATTTCAAATCGGGCAAAGTTATCAAACGTATCCTAGCCTATTGCTAGTAAACAGATTCCTTTTATTTCAACCTTACCGGCAATCCCTAATTGACTATTCACTCAATGTCCATCGGGAGCACACAATTTCTACAGCATCTACAGCATTTATCGTAATACCCACACTACTTTTGTAACAGACTTCGTCCATTTCTATTCACAAATTCCCAATATTCAACCTACTATTCACTACATCCGCTACTCACTTTATGTCGGGCTTTCTGCTTCGTAATCTTCACGATTGTTACAGAATCCGTTCATCTCTACGTACCCATCCTCAGCAATCTTCAACTGACTATTCTCACTCACTTCCCGTCGGGCGAGTAGGCGCAGCTCTGCGGCTGCGCGCGCTTCCCGTTCGCATTTTTCGTCTTGATCACCTGCAAATACAATAATTATTATTATTTTTAATTACTTTTTATTTTAATATTCAAGAAACGCTGTCAATCACTCGCGATTTCTCGCAGGTATCTCATACAACTAGTGAAACTTCAGTGTTATGGGAATTGCTTACTCAACCATCAATATAATAATTTGTCTTTTCTTTTCTTTAAATCTTTTTTTTATTTAAGAAGCGCCTGTACGATCGATTACTCAAGGCTTCTCGCAGTTATCTCATACAAGCAGTGAAACTCCAGTAATTCGGGAATTGCTAATTTTCATTTTCACTATTTGTAAAGAAAAAAACCCACTTTCTGATGCGTGTTGATGCACTTCGTGATAACTTTGAAATCCTCGGTCGACCAGAGGCGGAGCGAGCTGCAATCAATACTTGCACTATCGCACCTTCCCCTACTACCGTACTCAATCCCACCCACTACAATACCCTCAATCTTGCGCATACTGCAGTATAAACTACAGTACTCTCCATCCACCTTACCCTACAGTACCCCCAACCCCTACCGCACCCGTCATCGGACGCGGAGAGGAACTCCGTCTTCACGAGTGGATTCCACACGATGCAGTTGATGGCCGCCGTGTGTCCCTTCGTGTGCGCGAGATCCACCAGGTATTGATCGCCTCTGAAACATTATCGATTGATCAATAATTTTATAAATTTTATAAAAATGGGTAGTTCCAAGTCACTTCAAGCACCAGGGAGATTAGCGTTACGGACTGATCACAAAGAAGATCCATACATTCATCATTTAATTATTGAATGACTCTATTTCCTAAAATCAGCAATTGTTTGCTCAAGAATTCACTATCCAAATCAGTGAGATTCGCGATGCACACTCCACCCAAAATTGATTACCATTCTTCATATCTAATTTCATAGTCTTTGCTAATTGTAAGTCAAAATATAAATACTCAAGCACAAGCGCATTTCGCGACGCAACGATTCCTCGAAGCCCCTTCCACTGTGCAATATCTGATTTCACGCACATTAGTTTCGCAAAAAAAACAATTGTTTGCCCCACCATCGAATTCAGTGAGATTCATGATTCACTCTACACCCATAACCGCTCGCCTTTCCCAGTATAAAATTTTAAGCACATTCATTTAGCATTCCCCGGCTCACCTCACGGTTTCCGCCCACTGCGATCCCTTCCTGTCGAGCAGGCGAATCTGCGCTGCGCCCGACCCGATCGCCAGCGTCTCTCCGTTCGCGTTGAAGGCCAGCGAGAAGATGACGTGACTGCAATTATTGAATGTATTCAGAAGTCAGGAACCAACTGTTTTGGTTTCAGTCAAACTACAAGTATCAACTCCAGTGATGAGCGACCTCCCCAATGTTAGGCTGTACCCGTGCGAACGAGTATAAGTTTTGCAGACCCGAACCCGCGAAAAGTGAATTTACCAGAGTGGATGCAAATAGTGGTACCCGCGCAGATCCTAAAGTTGGGGAAGGGCGATCATCACTGTTCAACTCCATGAGTAGAGAAATTACAGTAATCAGAAAAAATGGAAACCAGCACACTTCTGACTTTAGTGAGTCTACAACGCTTCAGTAGCCGCAATAACCTTCAATCTCTGTACTATTCCTATATGTTCAATCCACATGGAATCAATTGTTAGACAATCGCTAAGCTAGGCGGCAAACAGCAACCTGGTACATGCACCGCACACTTCTCGCTTCACTGTTCATAGAAAGTATCAGTCTCAATTGGTCCTAGATATCGCTTCGTCAAATGTGCGAAAAAACGACTACTTCGGTACACCTCCCCCCTACCGTACCTCTGGGTTGTTTTCCGCTTTTTTAGCGAAAAGTAGGTTGCATTTGTAATTTTAGAGGGGTCATTTGGCGCCGCTACCGTACCTCTCGCAGGGCGTCAGTTGTCGATCCGGTCGCAGTCCGTGGTCCATCTTCTGGAAGTCGTAAATACACACGTTGTAGTCCTGGCCTCCGGAGGCGATGCGCGCGCCCTGATGGTCGAACGCCAGAGAGGAGATCTGCAATGGACGAGGAGATGAAAGACCAAAGATCAATGAGCGAAGTCAATCTTATCGCATTTCAAGGTCGCATTGTCGCACTGATTTTCAAATATTCGTAAGCCTATGCAACAGAAATATAGTGATAGCCAGTCTGTTCCATGGAGGGGCACTTCATTCACACGTCACATTGGGAGGTGAATGGAAGAGTACTATCACACCGGTTTTCTCTAGAACGTTAATGACAGCTTAACCCCAATCAGGCATTTTCATGAATATTTTTACCCGAGCACCTGGCATTTACTGTGTGCTTGATTTTGACGTTACTTTTCACAAACTCATGAAACCGCAAGAACACAACTTGTTTCGATAATTGGTAATAATTTTACTCGTATCATTAGCATTCGCATCGCCTAACTTGTTAGAAGTTGATTTACCACGATTCAAATACACATTGTCGCACTCATCCGAAAGTTCAACTATTCACAATCACATGAAACCTCAATCAAACAGCTCGCCTGGTCACTAAAAAATCGAATTCATTTTCAAACTTAAGGACACTTGATTACACCACAAACAAATACTCCTAGCTCTTTCTCTATTGCTCTTGTAGCATACATTATTCAAAATGTAATTACTTTACAACTCATACCCTACTCCTATGCCATAATACTCATATCCTCCCTATGAACCCTCAACTCACCGGCTTGGCACCGTGCTGAATCTTCGCCTCGCACGACGTCGGAATGAGCGCCGTCGTGGGAATCTGAAGTGATAAAATAATTACTAAAAACAATATATTATTTTTCTAATTAGCGATCGGATTGGACAATGTACTGAAAACCAATCCGACCGCCAATTCATATGCGATTGATGGAACGGTACAGTTCCGGGTGAAATATGTTTCTCCAAAACATCAGTCCCTCCCCTGTTTCACCATGTCTGAACTCACAATCCTTCCTTTTAAAAAGCGTGCATCGCTCATAATATAAGGTAAACAGCGACTCTTAGGCATCCCACTACTCCAGTCACTTCCCCGCTTCCCCCCATCTCCAACCGCACTCACTCCTTCTCCATTGGCGTAGTCCTCGAACTCATCGTCGTCATCGTCCTCCTCTCCGCCCTCGGCTGCCTGCAATTAATGTAATTAATTAACTTTAATAATTAAAAATAATATTTTGAGCCATACGAAAACCTCAAGCATTCGTGTTTCACGGATCCATTATGATCCTATCCGCTTTTCGACAACGATTAGTCATAGCTTTCTTTCACAAAACAAAAAAATGAGTACAACCCGCTCTTGCAATATTGCAACAAGCGTGTTTCACTCATTCATTATGATCCAAACAATTCCACAACGCCGATTGATATCAAGTAAACAAACTAATATGGCATTAACTAATGAGGAACTATCATTGAATCCAATATGTTACAATTACTAATCCTTTTTCGATAACCCTAAATCTCGAATCCGATAACCCCATCCTCACCTTCATCTTGGCCTTCTCGTCGTCATCCTTGACGATCATCGATTCGTCGGGACGGAATCCGGGCGGGAGCATCGGAAGGAAGTCATCGTCGTCTGAGAAGAGAAATAATGTAAGGTACAGTTCCCATGCAGCACTAAAGCAGTCAAATTGTAAGAAAGGTCCTACGAGAACCCATTGCGGTGATAGTGATGACAGTTGTAATAGTGCGACTCTTGGCATGTGTACATCTATCGACTCGGGTAAATACCGGTGGATAAGAATTAATGAAAGATGTATACAATTCAAATACGGGAAGCAGGAGCTCTATCAAACATCCACGGTTCACTCTGCATTTTATAGTACGATTGAATCACGAATCCGCTTGTGTAATCAAATTAACCGAGAATTAACCAGACTGATATAAATTACTACTCACCATCCTCGTCCGTTGTCGCAGCTAAGGATGCGTATGCAGAGTCAGCCGCTCGACTAGCGACCTGTAATAGTCGCGTTTCACCTTTCCATAGTATTCTCAGTTGGTCTGCTACTTCAGTCTACGCGTCCCACAAACAAATTAATCAACTATCAGGGATTGTAATCCTGGGATATTTGAGTACATTAATAATATTTAATTTACTTAATACTTACAGCAATCGATCTGCCGCTCGTTCCTGTGGCCGTGCTTTCTTCTGGATCCGCGCCGCTAGCGACTTTCTTTTCTGCTTCTTCAAGCCTGCAAAATGAGAATATACACAAGATAGTTCGGCATAATTACCCGATATAAGAGACACGTCTATTCAGTGAGAGCTAAGGCCAACGGGCATGATTATCTAGGATCGGATCAGTTCAACCGTTATGTTCTCAACTAGAATTGGAGTGAAGTAAAGCATATCAAATATCATTGAATCACAAAATGGCCAAGTTTAAGTAGAAGCGGATCAAAGATAGAAAGTACACTAAATATTTTAAATAAATCCTCAAATGACGAACCTTTTCCTTTCCTCACTTTGCCCAACACGACTTTGGGCGGTCGCTGTCGCAGCGGAGAGCATACTCCCGAGGTCGAAGACCCGGGCGCGCTTCCTGCTATTCGCATTCTCGCCTGCAGCGCCGTCGACTGAAGAAGAATTCATACAAATATGCCCAGTTTTAATGGCAAAACAAGGAAAACACTACTTTCGTTGCTTTTCGAAAAACAAAAAAACTCTAAAGTGCGAAATACGAGTATTCTATTGTGACAAAATTGTTTTTTCCCTCTATTTCAATAGTATTTCGTAAAAAAAGAAGAAGAAAATGATGCAAAATTCAGCCAAACTGTAGATTCTTACCTTGATCACCACCTTTGGCTTGGGCCGTCGATTCACCTTCTTCTTTTTCGTGAGTTGACTCGTGCCTTGCGACTTCTTGGTCATCACTCATACTATAATGAACTTGATCAGCTGCCAAATAACCTCGAAAACAAGAATGGCACGTGAATACAAGGACAAAAGAGGAGAGACACAGTGTTTCGAAGAGAGACGCGAGCAAAACCGAAACTACCGTACTTTCAGAGTTGGAGCGTGTCAATAGAGCGCACTTTACATTATTTATATTATAATAATTTCATTAATTTATTTTTCTCTTCTCCTTTATGCTAAATTTCTCTCTTCTCTCTCGCCAATTTTTTTCTCCCTCTCCCTCATTCTCCCTGTTCCTCCCGCTGAGCAACGGTTGGCTCGTCTGTAGCGGGCGACCTCTCTGCCTTCCGCCTACCGTATGCTCGTATTCGAGTGGCTCATCGTCCAACCCGTCGACTTCTTCAATGGTACGGTAGCAAGTACCGTAATCTGACCCACCGCACCCCTTACAGTAATCGTGCACACGAATCTCGTCTTCGTATGCATCGCCCTCTCGCTCTTCGCCTCCATCATTACGTGTGCGAGAGAGCGGAAGCCAGAGGCCACCCGCACCGCCACCACCAATACGGGAAGGAGCCACCCATCGCAGCCCGTCTCGTGAGTACTGTAGATACCGTATCCATCAGTTCATATTCAATACGGTAGAGTAGCGTAGGCGCGTAACCCCTTCCATCCTTTTGGATTACTGTAGCAGCAATGAGTACGGTATCTCATAGGAACAGTGAGGCGACGTCGAAGAAGACGAAGAAGGAAGCCAACACTTCCAACTCGGCCAACACACCGAAAGACACGAAGGCCGCCCCGGTGAGGATACGGTAGGGCTGGGTACTGTAGATCAAAGATCAAAGATCAATCCTCCAGAGTGAGCAACAGTAATCCTTGGCAACGGATAGATAGTCAAGAGATCAAAGATCAAAGATCATCGTTCAGGCGCCCAAACAGCCAGTGTCGGCGCCCGCGAAGGAGGCAGATGTTGAGGAAGAGAAGGGAGTGAGGAAGAAGCACAAGAAGGACGGCGCGAAACAGGTAGATCGAAGACTTACAGTAACCTGATCAGGGTAGTTCTGGGTACTGTAAGATCAAAGATCAAAGATCCTCTCAGGAGGAGAACAAGGGCTCGATACGCATCTCGATACACGGCGCCGCCGCGTCGTCGAGTGACGGGGACGATGAAATCTACATGCAAGATGTGGGTTACTGTAGCCCGGGCAATCGCCAACTGACTGTTCAGGTTTTTGATGACGTTACGGCCAAGGACGACTTGTTCCCGGAAGAGGTACTGAAAGACCAAAGATCAAAGATCAGAGATCGATTTAGAATGAGAAACCAGCAAAGAAGAAGTCGCGCAAGAAGAAGACGAAGACACTGGTGAGGATTACGGTAGTCAAGGATGCGATCGAGAACTGATTGACGATTTGCTATTCTCAGCAGCAGCAGCCAACGCAGGGCGAGTCGGAGCGCGTCGACGTTACGGTACGGTAGACTACCGTACCTCGACTGCGATCGATGGCTGATGTTATTATTTGCAGCAAGCCTCGAGTGATCAGCACCCCACGCTGGATGCCACCAACGATTGCACGAAGGTAACATCAATATCGTAACCCTACCGTAATCCTTTCCGTTCAGGATCCGAACTGCACACAGACTGGCCACTCGATTACGCAAGATCAATCAGTCGAGACGAGGGACACCACCAAAGGCGATGCGACCACTTCGGAGAGACCGGTAGGTCAATATCGTATCCCGAAGGCCCACCGCAACCCAGTGTGGCTACAATAATCCTATCGATTCAGGGTGCTCGTAACCAGCAGAGAAAGGTCCCCTCTCGAGTGGCCGGCAGTAGGAACAAACGAAGCGCCGTCGATTTGCAGCGAAAGAAGAAGAGCAGTTTCAAGGTACGGTAGGTTACGGTATCGACAGTAATCCACCCATTACAGTACGACGCTAGCAAAACGGGCGAGACTGCAACCGAGAGCACCACCAAGAAGAAGTTACCGAAGAACAGAAAGGTACCGTAACCGATCGAGTTCGGTGGGGCAAACTCGTGATCTACCGTAATCCGTTACAGAAAGTGAGTGCGTGCAAAAAGGGGTCGAACCGAGCAGCGGATGCGCCCTCATTCACGCATAAGGACTCGGAAAAGGCCCGCTCGTGACCTACTCGGACCTACCGTATCCCAGATATCGATCAAGTGACTAACGTCTGGTCCGATCTTGGCTAAAAGCTAAACTCATTACGATAAACACATGTCGCTTCGAACCTTTGTAACAAGTGCTAATCAAAGAAACAGATTGGAGAAGAGACTGAAATTATTAGTAAAAACAGATCATCACAGAACTCTAAAGTGTGAATCGAGATGCCTATCGAGCCCTTGTTCTCCTCCTGAGATGATTTTTAGCTTACAGTACCCAGCACTACACAGCAAGTCAGAGAGGGAAAAAAAGCTCATTTGCGTGGCGGAGCGCCGCCGTGTCATTCCGCGCCGAACGAGAGAGAAAAGCGGTGTGAAATGAGGGTTTTGGCAAGGTTTTTCGAACGTTTATGGATGCAGCTACTGAATGAGACAAAAATCAAGCATGTTTGGACCGTCACCGTGTGCGCAAAGGGTTTAGGGAACGCTCTGCACAGGAGCCGTGTCAATATCTTTATCCTCCGCTGAGGTGATAGCTCAAGAGTACCAATAATTGCCGATTTTTGCACTTTTTCGTTATTTTCTCATGAATTCTTGCCTAGGGCTACTGAATGGGGTCAAAATTGAACATGCACGGACCGTCACCAAGCGCGGAAAGGGTTTGGGGAACGCTCTGCACAAACGCCATATTTTTAGCATTCTCCGAGGAGGAGATAGCCTCAGAGTGGGAAAATCAGTCGTTTTGAGCAAATAATAGCTGATTTCAGATATGTTTCTTTCAGTTTTGAAATCATTTTTGAATCTTAAAACACACTCTCCGTAAGAGCGCAGTGCCTCGAGGGGAGCAGTGCACAACTCTTCAAAGTGGTCGCCAGGTGCTCAAACTTTGGGTACAAGACCCCTAGGGTCAAGGGAGACTTCCACCGAAAATTTTTTTGGTAGGTCAAAATTTTACCTCAATTATCGATTTTTTCAAAATTTTGATTTTGACGACGTGTTATATATCATTCGATAGAGCATGAAAAGTTATGTCTAAGTGTCAAAGGAAAAC
>LS590045.1:545398-565880 GCA_900490775.1 Pristionchus maxplancki
CTATTCTCTTCGATATATGGTACTATTTTCATTGGTGAACACGATGGTGCATTTCAATTTGAAATATTTCGGTGCGGAAATAGCGAAAAGGTCACTCGAGTGAGGCATACTCGATGCCCAGGTTCAATCCCGGCCGGTGCATTATCTTTTGCCAGAATTTTTTCATCGCTGAAAACTTCTAATTTTGTGCTGCAAAGTTTTTATACGTTGTTTTGAAGTATTTCACGAGTTCTTGAACAAATTTTTCGACGAGAAAGTAATTTTTTTCGAATTTTTAACGATTTTGACGATTTTGATCATATTTCGATTTATTTTGCTTTAACGAGGTTATAAATCACTCGAAATGCTTCAGATACAACGTTTATTCAATACTGAATAAAGTTAAGGTGTTTTGAGAAAACAATTTATTTTTCGATTTTTGGTCCGATTTGGACATGATTTTTTGGAAAAAAAATTTTGTCTACGATTTCAATCAAAACTTCAGAAATAGTTACTACGACTTTTTTTATGACATTCTGAGAGATTTGTGGCATGATTGAAGCAAAATAAATCGAGATATGATGTAAAACATCGAAATCGTTAAAAATTCGAAAAAAATACTTTCTCGTCAAAAAACTTGTTCAAGAACTCGTGAAATACTTCAAAACAACGTATAAGAACTTTGCAGCACAAAATTAGAAGTTTTCAGCGATGAAAAAATTCTGGCAAAAGATAATGCACCGGCCGGGATTGAACCTGGGCATCGAGTATGCCTCACTCGAGTGACCTTTTCGCTAATTCCGCACCGAAATATTTCAAATTGAAATGCACCATCGTGTTCACCAATGAAAATAGTACCATATATCGAAGAGAATAGGATGGGAACGCTATTGGAAAGCAGTCGGCTGAATCGATTTTTCGAAAAATGACCAAAAAATTGCACATTTTGCTTCGTATTTCGAGTTGTTATGCATGAAATCAATTTTCCTTTGACACTTAGACATAACTTTTCATGCCCTATCGAATGATATAACACGTCGTCAAAATCGAAAGTTTGATAAATCGATAATTGAGGTAAAATTTTGACCTACCAAAAAAATTTTTCGGTGGAAGTCTCCCTTGACCCTAGGGGTCTTGTACCCAAAGTTTGAGCACCTGGCGACCACTTTGAAGAGTTGTACAGCCTCTCCTGCACTCTTACAGAGACCGTGTTTTAACAATTGAGAAGTCGATGGAATATGTTTCACTTGACTCGAGCGAGAAGAGAGACTGTGTTATTTCGAGAGAGACCGACCACCCGAATTCGAGATGAGGAGAAGAATGAGCGAAATTCAGCCCATTCTCTGCCAACCGACTCGGCGACCCGATAAGCGGTACAGTGGTAGGTACAGTGAGAGGGCGGACTAGCGTTTAAAATGTCCCCGCCACGCAAATGAACCTTTCTCCCTCGCCTGACTTGCTGTGCACTACCGTATCCTAGGGCTACTGTAGCGATACGGAAGGTTATACTTCAGCTTAGTGCAATCATCGTAGCTCGTTCATCGATAAAATTTGTTTTTTTTCTCGAATAATCTACATTCGAATAATTTTTAAATATTGAATGTATAGAAAAAGAAGGAGAAAATATAGAAAAATAAGGAATGACTACAGAATTTAGCAAGCACCACGCGAAATTTGAATTAGCGATAAAATAAGTATCCGGATACGGTAGTTATTTGAGTTCCCGCATTTTCCGTGTGGGAGCGCACGCGTGTACGGTAGGTATCGCAAAACATGTTTTTTCTTGAAAATTATTAATTTTTCTTTTTTTAAATGATTTTTATTTTTATTTTATTACTAATTATCAATAAAACAATTATCTTTGCCAGATGGAATCAACCAGTTCATCCTCCTTCGCTTCCTCCTCGCCCCCAGTGGCTCGCACACTCGGAAGGGTCGTCCCTCCATTCGGAGCAGCCCCTCCCTCCTCTTCCGTTGATTTGGAGGAGAGGAAGAGGTATTCATATCAGCAAGGAAAACATTCCAACAGTGGTTTTGCAGAAGATCAAAGATCGACGCTCCCGAGATGCTCGCGAGGCTGAGAAGGAGAGAGGAGGGAGATGTGAGTTTAGGAGTATTCGGCGTATATTGTAAATTGGAACTATATATTTTTATTTTCTCCTATTATTCTCTCTCACATATTGTGCGGATACACGCGCCGGTTAGAGACGAATTTTATTATCTTGATTGAACATCGGTTTTTGATAAAGATGTGATTTCTCAGCTTCTGCGAGTCGTGCCGAGCGCCATCGCAGACATCTGCGGTTGGTTTATGATTTGTACATAATTCTCTTTATAATATTTTTTTTTCAATTTTTGATTCTGCAAACTGCAAAATAGTGTAGCAGATCATTGTCTGCTTTTTTCATTTCTCTTTTTATATTTCCACACCTACCCTTCATTCTGAGTGGTCGATTGCGGCCGGAATAAAATGTACAGCGATTTGTTGCCTTTCCTCATTATTATGCTAACAACCACTATGCATGTTCAGAGCTGCTCGTTCGCGAGACAAGCAGTCGACCGCTCGAGGAACAGAAGATCGACGGAACGGAAGCCCTCCTCCACCTAATGATGAGTGGAGGACTCAAGCCGGTGAAGGTGCGATTTCTACAGATGGAAACAATGACCTCATAATTTTGGCATGTTTGGATACAATATCCTAATACACACTTCTATTTGTCTAAAATTGTGCAATGCACTAGACATGATACAAATTTTGTCAATTGTCCGCATATGAACCCGTCTCATTCAGCTCTCTGAATGGGCGGAGGAGGCGAACATCGACGACTACTACATCGTCACCTACGCGAGGGAAGTCTGCAACAGGGTCTTTTTTTTATCTATCACACTTTAGCTGCTCAGATTAAGCAGCTTATTTATTTTTTGCGTTTTCTTTTTGAAATCTGAATGACTATGTGAATGGGGAGAGGTCGGGGGAAATACCAAGGACACTTGAGACCACATATTTATGGGTTGGAAATCAGAGCCATTCGACCCAATTCCAGCTCCCTCGCGGAACTGTGGCCGTAAGGGAGGGCGCGTTCGTCATGGACGAGGAGCTGGCCGAATACGTCGGCCTCTTCCAGACCATCTACGCCCATGAGCTGATGGTGCTGCTGGAGGGCAGGGAGAACGTTCCTGAAAAGGTATTCCACTTTGGGTTGGGGAAATCAGGGTTATGTACCATCACTTTCACCTTACGAGTGCTCTCTAGGAGCTCGCGGCCAGTCTGGGGATCGCTTCTCTGGAGGGATTTCTCGCGATGGAGCCGCCGCACTTCTCGCCGTTCTATGTGGAGAAGAAGAATGGAGGTGAGCCTGATGGACGGGACGGGGAAAAGGGAATTTTCTTCGGGACTTGTGAGGTATTTCAGTCCCTCTTTGAATCATGTATAGTTAGTTAGCCTTTTTAGAACTCTACATCTCAACGAGAGTATAAGCAGTAATACAAGAAGAACCACCCTTAATTGTATAGTACGTTCACCCTGTAAATCCCGCGAAGAAGACCGATAAAAATTGCAATATAATACTATGTTTGTAATTACTTTTGAGCAGTATCAGTTACAACGGTCTGAACATTATTTGAGCATTCGGAACTTGATTATTTATCTCAAACAATGTAATGAAAACCTGAAGGAATGGACACGTTTTAATTGTCATGGACACTGGTTAACTTTCTATTCTATTTTGTGCGCTTTCCTAATTCGTACGATTGAAAGAATAGACCAAACGATCTTGATGAAATATAGAGCAGAGAGAATGGTCAAGACGAGTGAACCAGTGAGCAGTAGGATGAGATCAATTCCATAGAATTGGATGGTTGACAGTTGGAGATTCAATGGTCGTAATGCTTTCGATGGTCCGAATTGAGCAGCGAATTCAACGTTCTTCACAAATTTCTCGACGGGAGAAGACGGTTGGGAGGCCAATTGATCCCTCACTCGCATAGCAGTGGTCTTGTATCTACACGATATTACATTATTGAAATAATTTCTGGAATACTTCTCATTTCCTATCATTTCCCCAATCGCTGCTCTTATTCTTTCCGTGTGAATCATGTCGAACTTTCTGAATACTTGAGCGATGCCAACATGGGCTAGAGCTCCCGCATTGTGAACTTGATCTCCTGAAGGAATTGATAAGATGATATAGGGAGAAAACCATACCAAATATGGGAATTAGAAGAGAGGGTACACCAAAACGAGAAATCTCATGGCATGAAGCCATTCCAGCGTGAGATATGAACAAACTCAATCGAGGATCAGCTTAATCGATTGATTAATCTTTGACATTCACAAATCCATACCGAGAATGTCCTTCTGAGGCATCCACTCTGTCAATATTACATTCGCTACTTTCGAAGCATAGAGTTTAGAGAAATCGTCAGATTTGTTCTCATATTTCCATATGAAAGTTGTGTCAGGGAATGATGCGAACGCCTACAAAAGTTGTGGTATTGAACAAAAGCTTTAAAAAATTGTAACCTTGAGCAGTGCATGCTTCCTGACTGGCTTCATGAGAACACTTTTGGCTATTGAACCAAAAGACACGAGAACGGAACGAGATCGAAGTGAGAGAATACCGTTCCAATACTGGAAAGAGAAGAATAATGCGATAGACCAGGAAGGGCGTTACCTCATTGAGGGGATCTGGTGGAGACACGGTGATTCCGCCAATGGGAATGATATTGGATAGAGTAGGTCGAGCAAAGTCAACGAGCGGGTCTGTGTTAGAGAAGACGACTGATGAATGGGAAAGGATATCCTAAAGGAGAAGCTTTGGTTGAAGTGTAGATAGATAAATACCGAGAAGGACGGAGTTCCTGGATATATTTCATCGAAAACCCTTTGAAGAGGAACATTTTGAGTATTGAGGAACAGTTGGAAGAGATACTGAAAGCAGTTTATTGAAAGCATGATCCTATCATCTGTTTCTCACTTTGTGATAAATTGTTGTTAGTCTAGAGGAGAGGGTTGAGTGGAATCGGCCATCGACCATTACTGCTGGAACAATATAATCTTAGATGGGTTTTTTGTCCGTTAAAAACGTACAATGTTCGGTGAAGACAGAATAATGGACTCCGAAGGCGGAAGGATCGAATAGAAGAGTGGAAGAGACGGGAATGAGAGCACGGGGAGAGATGAGGTGAGAGAGACCAAGAAAGGACAAGGGTAACTTTTCTTCGCTCTCAAGAACTAACCAACGCCACAGTTCTCGAATGCCTCTGTGATTAGTGCATCGTATTTCTCATTCTTCAATCGATCAACCAATCCTTGCGTCTTTAACAGTTTTCTGCACTGAATGCAGAACGAAACAGAGTTGTGATACGCGTTCTAAAGAACTGGATGATGAAATGTCTTAGAGGATAGGCGCTGTACCTCGACCACTCCAGTATAAGTATCGAAATCGAGCTCGAACATATCGGTTTCAGAATCTTCGACCATGAAGTGAGTGTTCTGCATATAATTAGACGTAAATGAAAGCTATGAGCTCTAATTAAAAATAGCAAAAGTCAATGCACAGACCGTGACTCGAACCCGGAGCATTCTGAACAGGAATGAATGAAACTACTACCATGTGATCCGCTCCTTCTCCAGGAGAAACACGAATAATATTGGCTTTCTTCGTTCCATCAGGAAGTTTAGCGTCCATTTCAGAGATGAGAGCTGTCTTAAATATTCAGCCATTGATTGATTTCAGAATTAAACAAACTCACAACATTGTGTCCTGCCTCCACGAGAGTATCCGCCAATTTTCCCATGAAATTAACGTGCGAGATGGCGAATTTAGGGATGTAGACGAGGATATTGTAGGAATGAACACATGTGAAGAAGAGAAGGATTAGAGAGAGACGCATCGTAAGATTGGAAGTGAGATGATCGGATGGATGATCGACTTATAAATAGGAGCTCCCCCTTGATTTGGCATGGAAAACACGTGAATTGTCCTGTAATTCGCTACGAGAGGGGCACATTTGATTCAGACCAGCAAAAGAGAGGTATAGCTAGAGGGGGTGGGATGGTTCCTCTTTTGGAGGGTCGTGCCACTCTTGTGCTCTTCACCTTTCAACTCCGTTCAGCATCATCTATTGAGTCACTTCTGATTAGCATTTCCTTGCATCATCCATGAATGAATGGGAATGGATGGAAGTTGTTGATTGTCGAAATGTGAGTCGAATTGTCATGGTGTGTTCTAACTATGTTCTGCAGAGGATTGAACACAGTTCTACTAATTTCTACAATCTTTGAAATTGAAAATACGGGAATTGAAAACACAACGAGAAAGTCTCTAATTTGATCAATTGACTATGACTTCCTTCCCTTTGTTTTCCTCTCTTGTACTCATCCGTGCAAACTTTACGGTGCGACACACCTAATTGAGTACTTCGCGTATTTTCTCATCCGCAGAATCGATTAGTGATCAGAAAGGAATAAAGGCGGTTAACTCACATATTCACACACTGATGCTTTCTCCCATTCATTAATACACGAGATAAGTGTGCTTTAGAGTGCGAAGCTGCTCGCTAACTCGCCCTTTCCAATTGTCCATTATCGCACTGAGTCTCTCGAGAGAGAGCGGGGAAAATGAGCTTCCGAATTTGAGCCCCGCTGAAAGTATAATGAGCAAGAGATTATCCTAATACGCGTTGACATTAGGATTAGATAGCTTGCGGGATTACGGTAATCGAGTTGGGGCGAGATGTTGCACTACAGTAGCCTTTGACAGATCTCTAGGGAGCATATTCAAGTTTACTTCAAAGCGTGAGAATTCAACTGTTTGCTATTTATTTACCTCTTCCACCTTTTGGCACTTTGTGAGCTCTGTTTTCATTTCGAATGGCCATATATCTGTTTCAACGACTGAAGTGTGTCCAATATTTGTTTACTATGAAATAGTTTATGCACCGGCGGCTCCATAGATTACGATAAAAATAGATACAATGAATAAAAGTACATTCCGTGGCGTGTTCAAATGCTACAACGGTCTGCGAAACGGATACGGTGGTGAGAAAATACTGTAGCCCTGTACGGAGAAAAGATCGATAAAGCAATAGGATGAGATTGAGGGACAACTTTGCACAACGGTTCATGGCATCACTGGAAACATTCTGACAGGGAACGGGGGAATAGAGGTTAGTTATCTTTACTGTCATCGAAGCTCGCGAATCAGCGGATATGGCGATACATTTCACGCTTCGCCTGAGATTGGTTCCTAGCTGGAAAAGGGAAGGGAGGAATACGGTATGGCACCTATTATCGATTGGGCAATCAGGATTGGTCTTCGGATACCGGAGAGAATTCACTCTTTATCGTCAGATTTAGCGCCCCACTCTCGTCCTGTGTCGACAGATCGAGTTCGTTGCCTGCAAAAAAGTCAGTCAGCGATTGTTCTAACCACTGTAACCGAGAATGCTGTAGTTATCGTACCCAGCACTCCTCTCAGGTCGATTATCGATTGCTGCGGAAGGCAGAATCGCGAGAGGACGTCGTCGTTGGAGGCTGTTGTCGCAGATGACGTGCTCGAGGATGGGGTGAGATATCCGAGGGACGAGAGGGGATCCACTCTGGGGATGGTTACGGTGGGCTGGCCTGCAATATCGATTTATTGTGATCAGCTCATTTTCCAAATCGTTTGGTCTCACATTCACAATCAGCTGTTTTGAATAGCATTTCTATACGTGGCTTCAATACAACGTGCGTGCAGAATACCGTATTCCCCCTACGATTCCTTAATAAGATTACCCTACCCTCTCCCCCTATTCTTTGTCCTCGTCTTCTCACAGGGAAATAAGTCTACGACTTCAAAAGTCTAAACAAGTTCAACTTTTAAAGTCTAAATTTTAGACTTCCAATTCTATGTCAAATTAGACTTTGAAAGTCGAATTCCGACTTCCAAAGAGAGATAATAAGGCGAGAACCGAGAGCGTGTACTAACTACCCCATAGATAAGTGGTAAGAGCTCTTATCACAAGGTCGAAGAGCGTGGGTTCGATTCCCGCCATCCCCTTCACTTTTTGCCTCTAACCGCTCTACAACATCAAAAGTCTAATAATTAGACTTTGAAATGGATGGATTAGACTTTGAAATAGAGATACGCCAGGGGCGACTTTGAAAGTCTACAGATAAGTCTAAAATCGTAGACTTATTTCCCTGTGAGTTCTCGCCCCCAACTAGTAGTAATCAAGTTAAAGAAGTCGTCCCACGAGTTTTTTCGTAGACAATCTGCAAGCGTAGCCATGTTTATCCCTTGAATCCTAGTGCAATTCCAAAATTTGAAGTCTCTAGCTCAACTTTGAAGCGAGCTATGCGCGCGCAAAGTTTTCCGATAATGCAGGGAAAATCAAGATGCGCGGTGCAAAGGGAAGGGGTGAAGAGGGAGAAGGGAAGGGAGAGGGGAGGAGGGAGCACTCTGTTTGTCTGACTCTCTCGCTCTCTCACCCTCTTCCTTACAGTATTTTCATTGATTCTGCACGTCATTCGTGGTGGGAGCCCATCATATCACCTCGTGGGACGCCTTCTTTAATTGGTGCACTCCCATCCCGAAATCGGATACATTTCTACGCTGGTGTCTGTCCTCACGGCACCTGGCCTATCTCTCCCTCCTCCCTCTCTATAGTGTGTCAGAGAGACGAGAGAGCAGGCAAAATCGAGAGAGTGTATCGCAATTAACCCGCATCTGTCAGGAAAGGGAGACACAAATGACTGAAGGAGTGTCCTCAAAAGATTCAAACAACAAGACAGATTGAGATACTGTCAAGTACTGTAGCTATTGACTACTGTAAGTTAGAGTACGGTCAAACCCTCACCATCCAATTGTTCGATGTGGCCCGGATGGTGGGTCTCCATGTGTCGACGTCGATCGACCTGCATAGATCAAAGATCAAAGACCGCCAATCCTGATCTCCTCTTTCTATTTCGAGGCTGAAAGCTGGAGCTTCATCTTTTGTACTACTCTTCTACTATTCTCGTCCTTTCCCTGCACTTTTCTCTATGCGACTCGCCCTTTTGCTGCCAGAGAACACAAATAACGAAGAGTATGTTGCCCACCTTCCTCTGGAACGTTCTCCCACAAACATCGCAAGCGAACGGCTTGAACCCGGTGTGCTTCCGCGTGTGTGTGATCAAATTCGACGATTGGGAAAAGGCCTTGCCGCACACCGTACACTTGTGCGGCTTCTCACCTGCAAAGGGCGATCAATGAATGACTTTTCATGATTTTCGCAGAAACTCACCGTAGTGAATGCATAATTGTTTCTCTGGCCAATTTATATCCATTTTTCTCTTTGAATCAGATAAAGGAGTGCAAAAAGTAGTAAGTTCCCTATTTTAAGCCCCGCTCGAATCTGCTCTCCTCTCAATCCTCGTTCGTCCTCCTATTGCCTTCTCTCAGTGTCAATCCATGTCAATCTAAGACGATGTCAGGGAGATTTAATTTGCTTCTCTCGAGGGCGCAAATTAATCGTTCCGATCCCTATTCGAGACTTACGGCCGTTAGCACCGACTGCCTGCCAGATATGACGAATCACTGTGGTTATATGCATCAGTGGCATGCAATCGGAATGGGATGAGAGAGGGGGAGGGGCGAGAGGGCGGGCGGAGGGGAGAGCGGGCAGAGATAGGGGAGAGGGCGGGAGGAGGCGGAAAGCGCTACACGAGATTCACCTCATCTGGCTGTCAGTCTTTTGATTGATGATGCTCTCCCTCTTGCCAAATGAGAATGCGAAATGAATCGGTGAGGAGGAGGATTGAGAGAGATTCGCGTATCTTTATGGCGCATCGGATGAGATAATAATTTCCTGGTCCGTGTTTCAACCAATACCACGAAGAGAGAAATTACACACATCTCTCTACAAAACTCCATAAAACGTAAATCTATCATTATGAAATCCTAATGCCCATTCTAATTATTATCAAACTTTTTATGATCAAACCTATCACTGACCCGGGAGAATGCGTACAATTCCTGAGATTTTCCTGTTTTCCTAGATCTTAAAATTATCTAGAAGAATGTCTCACCAGTATGGATATACGTGTGCTTCTTCATGTCACTCTTCTGATGGAATCTCTTCCCGCAGTACTCGCACGGATAGGGACGAGTGTCCGAGTGGATGAGGAGGTGGGTGGACAGGGTGGAGGAGCGCTGAAGTGGATTTATACTTCCAATATCAAATTATTCTCCTAATCATTGTATTGAAATGTCCATTCACTAGTAGATAACGACAAGAAGGACAGTTCAAGCGTTTTTCAATGCATTTGGAGTAAGAATCAGTGGAATTACGAGAGAAAATCGATACCACCGTACCTTGAACTTCTTGCCGCACTGCTTGCACTCGAACTGTCGATCGTGCGTGTGCGTCTGACTGTGTGCCTGGAGTACGGTAAGATTATCGATTGATCTACCATAACCCTCAATTATCGATTACCTCCAGCGCGTGCGCCGACGAGAACAGCTTGTTGCACTTGACACACGGGAAGATGGCTGCAGCCCCAGCTACAGCTGCTGCTGCAGGGGTCGGAGGGGCTTGCTGCAAAGCATTCTGGGTCCCACCACGCTTTTCTGACTACGGTACCTGGAGCGGAGTGTGCGGACCGGAGGGCGATTCGCTGTTGCGCTTCGAGTCAACGCCAGAGTCGGCGGTGAGATCTGGAAGACCTGTAATTGATAATCTACCGTACTCCACTCAATCGATACCGTACCTTCAGCCATAAATGCCGCCAGTCCTTGCAGTCCCTGCAGGCCCATCATTTGCAGAGCCATGTTACGGAGAGGGCCGTTAGCGAATGCCTGCAACAAACGGTTACTCCTTTCACACAGTTTTTAGTGTTTCCAGTGGCATTTTTATTCATTTTCGTATTTCCAGTTCGGTGGGTCACGCGCCCGGTCACGCACCTGACTGGCCATAGCAGCAAGTGCTGCTTGGGGCATGGAAGGGAAGAGGCCGTTGCCCATAACTGGCGGTCGCATCGGGAACATCGCTGAAATTTCGACTTTTTCCATTACACCCCCCTGATTTTCGTCTGTGTATCTCGACTTTGCGTGTTCTCTGCCACTTCTCTGCCCCACTTCATTATTCTCGCAGGTGAGAAGCAGGGATGGGGAATCTGCGAAATACGATACACTCCTCTCCCTCGCTTCTCTCTTCACTCTTCTCACTCCCCCTCTCTCCGCAGAGTGTAAATTCGATATTGCTAGTGAAGGGAGAGAGAGAAAGCGGGGGAGATTTACCCAGCTGTGGAAAGCTCCGCCCATGAAATCTCAGCACTACTGTAGGTGTGAAATGTTCTCGATTTCAATTAATCGTCAGTGATGATGGGAAATAGTAGATGTTCATTGGAAATTCACACCAAATGGTCAGAGAAATGAAAGTGCAGGGCAAATTAGGAGAGTCCTTATTAAATTACCACGCAAGCACTGCTAAGTAACACCTCCCAGGTGTTCGATGAATCTAATGAAGGGTCGATCGGGTTACCTAATTGACGGATGTGAGAGCAGGAGGGGCAACAATGGGACTGTGGTTCCCTCATCTGGACCCTAGTCGGTGCCAATGACTGGTACCAAGAACCAAGTTGATTCCAGTCCTTTCCCCATTCCTGGACAGGTTGTAGCTACTACTTGCTTCTTGGCAGACAAACACGATAAGGAAGCTGTCAATAGCCACTTCGCTCTCTTCTTTTCTCCCTTTCTCTCGTTTTCTCTAACAAGTTGAACATTGCGAAACGAAACGAGATATTTCCCACAGATTTGGCAGATTTACAACCCCTCTAGTGATTTCATCGACAAGAGTAAAGTCCAGACTCCGGAATTCCCAATAGTGAAATAAACAACTGTCGAATTCTCTCACATTCCTGGGTGGAAAGAAATTTGGACAGTCAGAATCCCACGCTGATTAATTTGCATCTTTAGCAAAACAAAAAAAAAGATTGCCTAAGAATGACGAAACTGACCATTCAACATGATCTTGTGCTGCAATTCGATCATCTGCTGTAGAGCATCGACGTCGTCCGACTTTTCCGGCTCCTGCAGCGATTGTTTGGGTTTCGGTAATCGATCAATATCTTTGGATTACTGTAATCAATACTCACCGGCGTTTCGGGCTTTGCCGCTAGCAAACTGGCGATGGAGTAGACTGGCGCGGGGCTTTGCGAGGCCTCCATACTGAAATTGATTTAGAATTTTAGATGATTTCGAAAAACGGAATTTACAGACAATTCGCGAATGATAATTACGAATTCAGATCTAGTTGTAAGGACAGGGGCGAATCACAGGCATATCAGGGACCGGGTGCGGGTCATCAATTGAATAAGTCATAAAGCGGGCAATTGCGAGAGCAAACCATGCGGGCCAGCTGCACTAGAGACCATCCCTATTTGTCAGTTATCTTTCATGTACTCCTCCCTTTCCTCTTTCCTCAAGGAATAACATAAGAGGGAGGGCTCTGATTAGTTGTATCGAGGCGTTACGCAATCCTGGTCTAACTGCACGGTGGAGGTTGGGAAATAGGGAGAATTGCAACTCATGGGCAGCGACTAATACTCCCCAAGCCATACGAATGTCGGAAACACGGTCAATTAAGAACATTTCCCACAACAAATAGAAGGAAATACGCCCTCCTCCTCTAAAATCCTCTCACTTGCAAGGGGCAACAGCCCGGATTCCATGCCTAAAGTGCGTGATTCCTTCCCTCCGCTCGGCCCTTCTCATACATTCGTGAAATCTGCCGAGAGAGACAAGGGGATATGAGGAGAGCCGGAGAATCCGAGAGCCTGGTTCTGGCCTAGCTTTACATCTGGAGTCAGAAAGAAGGACCGGAATCTTGAAACGCGAAGAAATGCTAGGAGGGCGGCTAAATGCTTTGAGGACCTGAGATTGCACTCAATTGAGTGGGGCAAATTGAGTTAGCGAGGGCGAAACTTCCTCGCAATCTCAGTGGGTTTCACCACGAAAATCTCTGTTTTCTGGGTACGGTAGTACCGTAATCCCCCTAGTAATCAGGGAGAAAGAGCCTCATAAAGCGTTGTTTTCGGCTTCTGCTGCTCGTCCCGTTCGGTATACGACTAGATTTCTGCCTTCCCATCTCTCCCTTTCCCTCTCTCATCACGCATTCAATCTTCACGGGGATTTCCTATGCTTTAGTACGGTAGGAGCGGGGAACAACAATCTCACTCGACTACCGTACCCAGAGGATGAATGGTGGGTCACTCAAGTGATTTGTACCTGTATCTCACGAGTGGCTGACCAGAGGAAACAAAGATCTCCCTGCTCAGGATCCGCTTCTTCTCCACTACAGAAAGCCAGATTGGACGAGAGCCGGGGATCGGCTTACAAGAGCGAAGCACTTCGCAAGTGAAACAAACAGCGAGAGCTCACTCTCGGATGAAAACAGAGGAGTACGGTAGGCGCAGATTCGGAGGAGTACGGTAAATCCGTGCACTCAAGGACTTTCGAAATGAATGCAATGCGCTTCAGACAGTATAAAACGTTTTGAGCATCCAACTGGATAAAAATATTTTTTTTAAAACTATTTTTAGGGCGGAGTAGTGTAAAACGAGTGATAATCACGGAAGCGCGCTTAAAAGGGAGGAATGAGCGGGGAAAGAGACATAAACCCGTGACAGGAGCTTCCCAATCAGTGCGATCCTACGGTGGATTGACAGCATTGATTGGGAGGATGATGAAGAGAAAGATAAGGAAGGAAATATTCTCAGAGATGTAAACAGGCGGTCAAAGTTCGGCGAGCTCTTTGGTGCTTTAGAATCTTGAGATCGAGGGAGGAAATCGATGCGGAAAGTGTTTGAATGGACTGGCTAGCGAGGGTTCGATGAACCAAGAAGTTCAAACTATCAAGATTCGCAACAAAAAAATGTTGCTAGCTACAGTGGAGCTTATCTGTGAAGTCTGAAGTGAGAAATGGGAGTGTAAATGCGCTGAAACATGGACATCCATCTCTTCTTAACCACTAGAAGAATAATGACGACACAAAATTTTGTGGATCTCAAATCGAAGAGGAAGTTGTAAGAACTCATGACAGTACACCAAGACCACATCATTTCCGAAATGAGACTGGCTTTATGGAAAGTCGGATGGGCGTGAAAATTAAGGATAATGAAGAGGGGCTCAAAGGAAGATGGGGCGAGTTCAATTACGCTGCGTCAACTAACTTAACCCCCGAGATAATCCACTGAAACAGCGCAGCAATAATCCCCCCTCGCTAACAAGAAACAGCGCTAATCCGAGTCAAGTCCACTGCCTCATCTTCTTCTTCTTTCCATCCTCATTTCGCCCCCAGCCCCGCCCCTTCCCCTCCCTGACTCCGCCCCTCCCCCTCCCCCGATTGGCCCGCTCGCCGAGATTGGGGCACAGATTGGCTCCGCCCCTCCGCTTCTGTCCCATGCTTCGGCCAGACAAATCTCAGCTACGGTAACTTGTTTCCTCAGTGCGTTTTTGAGCTCTTTTTGGGGTGCGCGCGGAAATCAATAGACTCTCACCCGGGCGACTCTCGGCTGAATTATTGAGAGTGGCGAGCGGCTAAAGTAGTCAAACAGAAAGCTTGGATTACGGTTATTACCTACCTTCCCCTCCTCTTCCATCGCATTACGATGGGAGTGGGGCAACTAAGATTCAATGGATGGAAAAAGCTGTGTAACAAGATACCATTGAGTGAGAGATTCTGAGGGATCTGGGACGGTACTGTTTCTATGTGAATCGGAGATAGCTTTAGCGAGACGTCCTATTCCATACGCTTTAGCATGGCCTTTAGCGATGAATTTATGATGAAGAGGAGAGAAAGGCTCGAAATAGACTTTGAAAGATACTGAAACAACTGGCAGAGTATCTTTTAAAAAGCAAATCACTCATCACACTCCTCATTACGCGTCACATAACTAATTGATTCGCTACCTTTCTCAGCCGAAAACCCTTCTCGAACACCCCTCTGAGTTCCCTATATTTCCTTGACCATTGATGTCCCTGGTCTCTTTTCTCAGGATTGAGGCGGATTTTCGTGTCTCGTCATCGCGAAATTTCATCAATCATAACCGTCCGCGGACACGCGAAATCCTTGCGTGCCCGCCTCAGATTCGGCCCGGCCCCCATGTCCGCACTCTCTCATTTTCCCCCACTCTCTCACCGCCCTCTCGCTTTCCCATGCTCTCTCGCATCGCAGACATTCCATAACACAAATCTTGCAAATCACCTCGTAAGGGACTCTCTCGGTTCCGCGTTGTCTCTCGCTCTATTGTTCGCAGAGACAAGCGTGAGGACTGACGAGGAAGCTTCGAGGTTTGAAATCCTGAGAGAATGAGGAAGTGAGATTCAAATTTCTGTGAAACAATAGTAGAAACTATCGAATTTTTCAACAATTATCAAGCCAAGAACTCTAATAATAAAAACAGGGCGTAAACATAAATCGCGGGCTCACAAAATGTTGCGAGTGCCCCTTTTTCGGGAGCCCCGATAACAGGCTGGCTCGCTTTTTCTACACTGATTAGTCGCTTTTTGCTTGCGCTCTCTTCATTTCGCACGCTCTCTCGTCAATTGCTCGTCGATTTTATGAGGGAGAGATGATAGTAGCTAGAGGGAGAAGAAAGGTCGAAGCAGTGATTCCACTGATTGTATCCCTCGAGTCTTCGATATTGATAATGGGAAGTGATTGAATCGATGATTTCGATTGCTTTCAGGCGAAAATCCTGTGATTCATCTCACTCATTCCCATGTGAGATGGTCTTGTTACTCTTGCTCCTGCTTCGTATTCCTTATTTTCCAAATTCAGCCCATCCTTCCCCATAACTTACCCCTGTGTACAGTCTCGCCCGTCCTGTAGATCAATCTTCCCTCCTACCGTACTTCTCAGCCATTTTAGATCTCTCGTACGCATATATTTCTTCTTCTCCCGAGGGCGCTGAGAGCTCCAATTAGTATGCATTAAGAGAGGTGTCTTCCTTCTCACTCGCTACTGAATGCCAATTTATTTCAATCAACGCTGCCCCGGGATGGCATTAAAAATGCAACAGACCGGAGGCTCTCCTCATTTCGCGTGATCTCTCGCGGGACTGCCTGGCAGACGAGAGAGCATGTAAAGGTGAGAGAGTGGATTGAGCAGTCGCGCTTCATCGCATTCTGTTTCACACAAACTCTCATCTCGGGTAAGCGCCTCCTCTTCTTTTCAAGCTCGAATGCCTGAGTGTTTGAATGCACTACTTGATGGATTGACTGAGCACCGGATTCGAATGAAGAGAAGGAAGTATGAATTGATGAAGGGAGAGGGGACTGAAGTTGCACGTCAAGGGGACTTGTAGACTAGGCATGACCGAAAGAACAATCCACATCTTCATTTTGCGTGCTCTCTCACCGCGATAGACGAATTCCATCAAATAGGCTGTCAGCAACCACCCAATCTCTCCTCTCATCCAATTAGCAACTTCATCCTCTTGTTTACCCCCATCGCTCCCCTTTGCGGGACTTCTTCAAAGTTCACAAGAGAAGACATCCGATAGATGAGGGGGGCGAACAATGGAGGGATTGAGTGTCAAGATACATAGAGACTGCACTGAGAGCTGCTCAATTTGAGTGGATAATTGGAGTTTTTGTCCAGCCTCGATTAATTGCGTGAGTAAACAGATAAATCGTGACCGATAGTGTACGGTGGATTAAGGACGTGAAACATAGCTTCGAGGAATGTCTCACGTATGGAGAATAATTCCCACTAGATTTCCAACATGAGTTGCGTTTCATATGAGCTGCAATTCCTCCAACGATACTAACTCCTCGGTAGGCTCATGAGTTTCGCATTATTTGTCGTATTCACTGGACAAAACACCACCCGCCTACCGTAAATTTTCCCCCACGCAAGCGCACGCAAAGGCATCCAATCTTCTACCGTAGTCGGGATTCCTCTAGGGGGAAGATTACTTCTTCCTCCTCCTCTTCGGGGGAAGATTACCCGAAGGGAGGGGAAGATTGGATTCTCGCTCCAGATATCCGCAGAAGCTAGGTAATAACTCGTCCCTCTCCCTCTCTCTCTTTCTCCACCATTCCGTTGTCCAATCTTCGTGAGGATTCGGGTCTCGAGGGAGGAGGGAGAGGGGCAGATATGAACTAAGGGGGAAGTTCCTGGATGGGGCATTCGAGTGATTTGTATCATATCTCCTTTCATATCGACAAAATGTATAGAATACATGAAAGAGAATGCAATTGCCATCTCCTCGTGTTTTCTAAATAAAGCCTCCAACATCATTTGCCTCTCCCTTCAACCCTCAACTGCTGATTTCAGATTCCCCCAGCCCCACAATACTCCGCTCCCTCCGCTCCCAACGATGCATAAATTGCCCCATCCTCTGTGACGAGAGTGACTCTCCGTTGACAGATTGTGATGAGATGACTCTGACTGAGAGGAAGAAGGGGAAAACAATGAAAATGTGACGAAGACGGTAGGGTAGGACTGTGGGACAGGGGGGTGGGAGTCTGGGTATCTGCTATAAGAAAGGATTCTTTGATCAATCAACTGCTTTGATAGTAAATGATAACTGAAGAGTGCGCCATTCTCTTCGATATTCTAACTACATAAAAAAATCAGCGGAATACAACGATTTTTCGGGAAAACCTCGATTCAATTTCCCAAATAAGTTAAATAATAATTTTCCAGCAACTGTAATGCGACCTTGATTCCCTCGAGGATCCTCAGAGGGAAGGTAAATGGAGATAGCGTAATAACCAACCACTTCTGCTTTCTTCCCTCGGAAATCCAATCCCCTCCCACTTCCCCCTCTCCTCCCCCCTCTTCTCAAGCAATTCCCGCATGCAAGATTTGAGTGGACGACGAGATTACGGTGGAGAATGGCTGAAATCTAAGCGAGTATGGTAGTTTCCGATCGCAAAATGATCTTATTATTGCAATAACACCAGAAATCCGAGCCCAAAAGCTCCTCAATTATGACTAACCACTCCATCAATCATGCCTCTCTCCTCTGCAAACAAACAACACCACGCATAAATGGTTATTAGAGTGAGAAGTCGGAGGTCCGATTTCAACTAGCGAATTGACAAGGGTCTATCCGTTTTGCTTGTTCTCTAGGTGGTCAGAGAAACTAGAGAGTAGGTAGAATAAGGAGAGCCCGTAGTTTCACCCCTCCATTAGAGGAAGTGAGGGTAGGTTGCGCAAGGGCTGCTAAATGGTGAGGGCATCAAGACGTTGACTATGTTATTGTTGTTATTATTGTTGTTGTTTTCCTTTGCCAGGCACCCATCTTGGGGTTCTATTCCCGAGCCAGATCGGGAACAGTACCCACCCTGACACTTGACACCACGCCTGTTGCACGCAAATCGCAACCAATAATCAGCGGACAATGATTCTAAAATAGTGTCCATCTGTACTTGTTGATGCCAACTATTCCTTCCTCCTCCTCCTCTCGCCCCAATTACCAAAGGGCGCAGACACTAATCCTGGAGATGAGAAGAGAATGAGGCTATTATAGTGGGGGCTGAGGATAAGGGCAGAGGGAGGGGGCAAAGATCGGGGGATTCTGAAGGCGGCAGCGTCATTGTTGAATCTGTTGTGAAGTTACACGACTGATTGAATATTATTCTTTGACGCTGAAACGTGAGACTATCAACGTCTTACTCCTTCATTAGTGCAATTCGCGAAACACAACCGAAAATGTTTGTAGTATTTATTTTAGGGGATTATTCCGGTCCGTGATTTTGAATAGGATACAAATATTTCAATCTATCCAACACTCTATAGGTGCCAGCTGCCTCTTCCATCTCTCTGGTTATTGACTCCTCCCTCCTTCCATTTATGACTTTTTGATTCCCCTCTCCCATCTGTCAGAAGGAATGAACCAGCACTACTTTATTGCCAATCTTGTATCTTTCCCTTATTCCCTGCTACTGTGGGGAGAGGAAGGGAGGGTGGGCGAGTTATTGGGAGATGACGTCAAGTCTGGGGCTTGTTTGAAGGAATGTAGGAAACCTGAAATATACATACTGCAAGGAATTATTTGTTTCAGCCATATGTAAAGATTTCTTATTCGATTTTTCAAAGCAAGCTATTAAAGAAGTTCTAGAATTCCAATCCAGAGAATTCAAAATACTGCCTGAAGCAAGCACGGAAGTGCCATCCATCAGTCCTGAGAAATCCGCATATCATTAAGCCTCCTCGGTTCTCCTGGTTCTTTGTTTCCTACGGTTGTTCAACAGGCTTGACGAGCTAATGAGCTGAGCTGGTTGCACAGCAGGGGGTCGAGGTGGCGATATTGCTTATGTGGTGTTAGTTTTTGGAAAAATCTCCGGAAAAAGCTCAAGATTTGAATTCCCGCATTTTTCGATTTTCAGCAATATCTCGGCTCCCCGATGACCTATCGATACGAAACATTGGAATTTCATTGATCACCTAACCTTGATTCTAAATGTTAAATTTTGTAAGCATTGCTTATCCCGAAGCTGAGAAATTACAGGAAATCGGAAATTGCGGGAATTCAAATCTCGAGCTTTTTCCGGAGATTTTTCCAAAAACTAACACCGCATTAGACTTTGAGAGGTTTTAAAGGACACTGCGAAGTCTGCAGCCGCTGAAGGATGAATGCAAGAGAATAGAAATCTATGGACATCAAGAACTTAGAAAATACAATAGGCACTGCAATGAAATCAAGCCATCTGCCGCCTCTTCCTCTGGGCATTGTTCTAACAAGATTGCCCTCCTTCACGGGAGTCAACAGGTCATCCGAAATCGAACACCTCTTTGAGGCTGAACCGCGTGCTCTCCTCGTTCTCCCTGATCTCTCGTTTCTCTGATCGGCTAGTGAGTGTGATGAATGGAGAGGTAAAGAGGGGCGGCATTTGATTGAGAGGGGCCGAGTCAATTAAAGGACAACACTGATCGAGTTACTGTGAGGGATCTTCGCACCTTTGAGGGGAGCGCGAGGTGACTTCTTGAGAGGGGGATCCGCATAGGTTTCCTATTCTTTCGTTGTTGTCCCTATTCGGTGATACAAAGCCACATAGCGTCACATGGCTAACATAAAACTCTTTCAATTGAGTTATTTGATCTTTTGAAACAACGTGCAATAAATTAATTACAGAATAGTCACTTCCTCTCATCAAGTTTCAAACTGCCTCCATCCCTTTTATTAACTCGCTCCTCATTCCACTCAAAAGGCGATGAAGTGCAGTGAAACAGCGATGAAATGTGGCTCGACTCTCTTCTTTTCCTTCTCTGGTTTCTCCCAACCACTGGTTGACCACTACCTCAACCACTGGTAGGGGAGTAGCCAAACCAGTGGTTGAGGTAATGGTCAACCAGTGGTTGGAGTAGTGGTCAACCAGTGGTCAGGGAAATGGTCAACCTGTGGTCACGGTAGTGGTTGACCACTGGTTAGAATGTCACGTCGATAATAGCATGAGTTCCCTCATACAGTAACCCATCCATACATGGAACGTCCATGTACGGTGGCCACATCCAAAAGCAACCA
>LS590045.1:583029-595948 GCA_900490775.1 Pristionchus maxplancki
GGAGGATGAGGCGGACCGCCGTCTGGATTTCGCGAGAAGAGATGGTCGATCGCTTGTTGTAGTGAGCGAGACGGGAGGCCTCGCCGGCGATTCTCTCGAAGACGTCGTTCACGAACGAGTTCATGATCGACATGGCCTTGGAGGAAACTCCGGTGTCAGGGTGGACCTGCTTGAGGACACGGTAGATGTACACCGAGTAGGACTCCTTTCTTGACTTTCTTCTCTTCTTGTCTCCGGTACGAACGGCCTTCTGGCTCTTGGCGGCCTTCTTGGCTCCCTTGGCGGACGGCTTGGGCGGCATGATGTCGTTGGACTGGTCACAATGATGGTGTGAGAAATGGAAGCGAGCGCTCTGCTTATATGCGCCGCAAGCGAGGGCACGCCCCGCCCCCGTTTTGGCGGGAAAACATGTGTTCCGCTCACGCACTAACACCGATTTCGGGGTGCCGCGAGGGCACGCTCCGCCCCTTTTGGTTAAAACATTCGAGAACGAGTATATTCCGTCTTCATTCGATTCTAACTTTTCCCGATCTTGATTTCGGACGTTTTCATGAGGCTCAATCCACAAACTCATATGCAAAATACATCCTAATCCCATCAAAATATAACATATTTCGGTTTCTCATAAGTGAAAGCTCTCAATTTCGACCAAGATTCCGTAGAGGTACACTGGGAAAAGCAATTCGAGTAAAAAGATCTATCAGAAAGAGCTATCAGTAGTCAAGAGCATTGCAGTCATTACGACATTATCATTCCAATTTTGCGCGTTAGGAGAATATCATCAACCATTCGGATAGCCTACAACGTGTCTCTGGTAGTATAGTGGTTAGTATCCGCGCCTGTCACGTGCGAGACCCGGGTTCAATTCCCGGCCAGAGAGAATATTTTGCCAGCATTTGGGCGTCACTTCTTTCTTGTTCTCTCGCTTTTTCTAACCCGTCGTGACTAGCACGCGCTCTCCCTTCAAGGTTTCTCCTTTCGTTGCTCACTTCGAAATCATACTTCACAGGATCATTTCTGTAGTATGTATTTCGCATGATCCCTCACTCTGCTTTGAACAGGCAACCGCGGTGATTGGGAAAAGAGCGAAGCGCGAGCGGGAAATTGCCTTCGGGCTTGAGGACCGCGGACGCTGGAAGCTCACTTTTGGTGGCCTGCGCCTCGCTCATCTGAGCGGTTTACGAAACGAAAACATAAGATTCCATTAGATTCAAGGAAATTTTTTCTCAAATATAGGAATATCGAATATAAGCAACTTCTCTATCTGACATTGAATTCTATGAAATGGAGTGCATAATGTCAAAGTCACACTGTATCCCCTCCCGAATCGTGCTTCAACGTCATTCTGGTCATTCATTGCATTCACTTTATCACACGATAAGTACTTTTGTATCACTCGTTTGTTTCCTAGTAACACGATACAACGGAGCACAAAGTGAGAATGAGTTAGTGGAATACTCAAAGCAGCGATGAAAGCAAGAGATCATTTGAAAGGCGAGGATGGGCTTAAAGCTGATGTCATACAATCGATAGACTAGATTCATTGGGCAAAGATCGATTCATTAGCGGGTGCAATGGCAGTAAAACTTGGATAGGTCAGATCGGGATAAAATTCTGGGATTCAAATAACTGCATCATTAATCGATAGCTACCGTAATCCACGTGCTACGGTATTGCTATGAAACACGTTTAAGAGCAATGATACAATTCTGGGATCTTATGTGGCACACTATATGATACAATCACTGAAAACTCTCATACAATTCAAGTAAAGTTTGACTAGAAAACGTACAATAATTACATATGAAATGCGAAATACGAAGAAGATTCTTACAGTAGCTTGCTCCTTACTCGGAAGAGGTTGTCCGCGATCTCCGGAGTCAGCCGCTGCTTGAGCCAGAACTGGAAGGGATTGCGTCATCAATAGATCACTACCGTAATCAAGCTACAGTATTCCTCCTAATCATTGTCTAGCGTTTCACTGCTGCACTACTCTACTACACATACACCGTCTAATGACCTACCAAACTACAAGCTACCGTAACCTCTTATCCTACCGTAACCCGTCGCTACCGTATCACTCACCGCTGGGAACACGAAGTTGAGCATCCAGTACGGCCCGAAGACCAGTCGCATCCTCTCGCCCACTCCCTTCCCGTCGCCTTCGTAGGCCTCGCGAATGGACAGGGAGTGGTACTCGAACATGGTGTACCCATGCAGAGTGTAGAACATCTGCCAAGAACAAGCAATTCCAGCAATCGTCTGACTCTCTCATTTCGCAATTATCTCTCGTCGGTTAGAGAAGCGAGAGAGCAGGGGAAAGTGAGAGAGTCAGACCATTCAGCAACAATTCATGCTGCGTACACCACAAAATTCGCTTCGCATCAACCCCGCACCTTTCCCGTTCCAGGAATCACTCAAGGACAGCCGATTCGCAAACGGGGGGATCAAGCACGATTGCATTCCCCTTCAGTTCCCAATGAAAGCACAATCCTACCGTACTCCCCCCCCCCCACCCTAGATCCCTTGTCAGTTCTCGATCACCGCCCCCTACCGTACCTGAGTGACGAAGAAGGCGAAGGCGCCGATGCAGGAGGCGGAGGCGAACGAGAAGATCATGCACGTCCACACGTGCCAGAGGGACGCGTAGCCGAGGACCCATCGACCTGAGGAGGGGAGAGAGGGGTTATTGGCATACGTGGCAACTCCTTGTGAACATTTTTGCCCCAACATGTTGCAACAGAACGAGTCTCCGGGCTCAAATTTACCTTTATTTCTACTGGTCACCCCTTACTCTAGAGCATTTTAAAACGATTTTCTCGTAAAACCAACGGGTCATCACTGTAATTTTCGAAAAATATAAAGAAGTGAACGGGCCTCCGCCAAAAAGTTCCTCAAGGGATTCGGCGGTCAACTATAATTACTGAACGAATCTAGAAAAGGAGATCACATCATGTTTCCTTCCTGCCATATTCAGGCCGCGCTAGTCACACTACTACTTCCAAAACATCAATATGCGATTTTTGAGCAATATGTCAATCGTAAAAAATCCCATTTTAAACTCAAATAGCCAAATTTAATAATAATCAAATAATCAATTAAAAATCCACTCACCGACAGTGACGGGCGCGATGTAGTGAACCCATCCGAAGGGATACCTGCAGAGGGGAATCTATTTTTTCGGAAAGATGATCACTCGGAATGCTCCACTAGAGCCTTATACACAGTGCGAAACCGCTCTGTGACTGTACAATTTTGAAACATCTTCATTTTTGAGCAGAATCGATACGTTCAGACGCAATTTACATACACTTCGAAATCCATGAAAGCTTGAAAAAAACTAAATTGCGTCTAATTACTCTATTCAAATTTCGCACTCGAAAATATTTTCGAAACAATCAATAAATCAATAAACTGACCACGGGGCGATCTCTTGATCCATGTAGGAAGCGATGTAGCGCGCGCCCACGGCGCATCCGATCGTCGCCCAGAAGAGGAACACGATGAAGTACCGCTGCGAGGAGAATATCGATTAGCATCTACCGTACCGTACCGTAACCCCGATTCCTCCCATTCTCAACAACCACTGCCAAATTGATTTCCTATAGATAGCAGGTATGATGCTTTCACACATTAGAAGCGGCACGCCTTACTCTTCAAGACAAGCCTTTGCAACTCCAATTCCCCACTAGTGTTGTTCGCTCGAGAGTTATTCGCCGAGCGCTCGCTCGGCGAATGAATGGAATGAAACCACTCGCGAGGGCCGAGGCACTCGCGAGTGAAAATTAGAGAATTCACTCGCGAGTTCCAATCCACTCGCGAGTGGATTTGCATTTATTCGCGAGTGAATTTTCCCTCTCATTCCTCGTCTCCTCTCGCCTCCCCCACACGGCGAATTGACGAGCGAACAATGACAGAGCGCTCGCGAATAACACTCGCGAATAAATGCAAAATCCACTCGCGAGTGCCCGATCACTCGCGAGTGAAAAGGAGAGAATGCACTCGTGAAAAGGAGAGAATGCACTCGCGAGTGAATCTCATTCGCGATCATTTTGGGAAAATGGCACTCGCGAGTGGCGAGTTGCTCGCCATAACAACACTATTCCCCATCCTTCCCCCTCCCCCCTCGACTCACCTGATTGCCCAGTCCGACGCAGGCCCCTGTGATGTAGCAATGGTGGTCCTTGCGGAGCACGCACTGATCACACAGGGGGCAATGATGAGAACGCACGGGCGCGTACCGATTGCACGCCACGCAGAACTTGCCTGCAAGAAGGAGCGGGAATTAGGAATGGGCGTGATCTCCCCATTGATGTTAAAATTCCAGACCGGAAAACTAGCACTTTTCTAGCTGTCTTGAAAGGTTATCGCGTTTGGTTGTGGTTTCCTATCACCAAAGAGACTCATCGAAAAAAGATACACACAGGTATTATATGCCCCTGCTGAGACCACACTTCGCCAAGTTGGCATGACATTCAAAAACCGACTAACGAATGCTCAAATTTGCGATATTGTGTTGAAGCAAGAAACAGCTATTGAGCATCAACATCAACGGGTGCCTCAATGCACCCTCCGAAACCTCGATGCAATTGGTTGCCTGCTCTCAAATAGTTCTAATTTTCAACGAGAAATCTGGAACCATTAGCTCGACCATTTCTTGCTTCACTTCTAAAATCCTATCGTAACCTCGATTCTCCTAGCTGATATTTCCGAAAGCAACCACTTGAACTGCCCAACCGACTCATTTATTCCTATTTCAACTGTAAATCTACCCAACTCTCACCCCTATTGCTCTCCCTCCTCTGCTCGTCCTCTTCCTCATCCACTTCCTCGCTCACTCCCGATTCCTCGTCTCCATACATCGATCGACAGAGCGACGCGACGACCGAGTGACGCTGCCAGTGCTCCACCCGATTGTGACTGCAAGTGGCTTGATTGCGAATTGTATTAGTGATTGGTTGGCTTAAATTCGTCAGCATCTCATTACAAGCCGAACGATCACGATGGATTTGAAGCATTCCCGAAACCCGTGCTCTCCTAGTTCCAATTTTTTTAAAAATTCTCTCCTTCCCTGGCTATCACCCTTTCCTTCTATGTTTTTCAAAGCGAAGTAGCCAAATTTGATCAAACTGACTCTCTGAAGTAGAGGAAGCAACCGAGATTGCCCAGAATCTGTGTGACGAGCAGCAGGGCGAGTCCGTTGAGCTCCGTGCAAAAGTCTTCTCCGTAGACGCCCGGGCACGCGACGAATCTGTAATGAGTGAGTGATTGCAGCATAACTAGGCAATATTCAATAATAAATTTTTGAATAAGAATACCAGCCTACTACATTCATCCTGATCGGACCTACTATGCTTTTCTAATGGAACCTACTTCCTTTTTGTATCGTATCAGAAATTTATTTAACGGACCGTGCACGCCATATTAATTCCTAACTATAAGGAAGACTCGGTATATAAAAAGAGGCTGCGACAGGGACACGCCTTGAATCTCACCAATGCAACGAAAAGTAAATATTTTGATCGGAAATCAGTGATTATCTAACTGTATTTAGGCCGCACTAATAACTTATTCATTCATAGGCAAGCTCATCTAATGAATTGTCAATTCAAGTATATCTCAACTAATGATCAATTTTTTCTAAATTCTCTCTACTCTCTGACTCCTTTTCACCGATAAAAAAAAAATTTCTAACCTCGCGAAGATGGACACCACAGTGACGATGAAGATGCAGTAGACGACGCCTCCCCATGCAACGAAGAAGTCGCCGATCCTGTCCAACCGCGTCTTCGGGCGGGTCGGAAGCTGGCTCGATCGCGTGAAGCGATACCCCTTGCCTGCGTGTCGCATGCCCACACTCTGCAATCAGGAAATGGGTGGTTTGATACTAATATCAGTGATTAAACAATGGTGGATAGCGAAAGGCAGATGAGTGTGAGGAAATAGCATACTGTAACGAGCTACGGAATTATCACCAGTTCGATGAGAATACGGCATCATATGTAATTATTTTGGTCTACAAAGCTTACAGCAAACAAAGCTTACATCGAAGGGTCACGAGTTCGATCCCCGCCCAGGCCAACCAAGCCCTCTATCCCTCCGGGGTCGGTAAATTGGTAGTAACTTCGGTTGCGAAGAGGTAACGTGCCCTAGAAGCATTGGGAAAGCAGGGTATCGTATTCCCACCGAACAAGTCGGCCCACCGACGTGCACCACCTAGCGTAGTCGAACTTCGACAGTAAAATCGCTTGATGTGGCCGCATTTACCTTTTACCTTTACAAAGCTTACTACTATCAACGTGGCTGGCCTGCCAGGTCTATGACTAGAAGTGGGAACCAAAAACTACCATGTACCTAGCTCGAAATCTCCTTGCGCACTCAACAACATTCAAAGATACTGATCGTGGACTGAAAACCACTCGAATTCAACCACACTTTCTCATAGTAAATATTACTTTATCGGCATCGTAAACTTCTCAAATCAATTATCACAGTAACAGTGGAGATACAATTTGATATGGAAAAGACTCGGAACCATACCTATTCAGATTCTGAATTTCTATGTTGTAAAGCTGCACCGCCAAAATACACGAAAAAACAACCAATTATGCATTGCAATCAATCAATAACTAGATCTTCTCGAAATGGTTGGTGAGAAGCTCGAAGAGTCTCTTGTTCGTCCTTCTCGCCAGTGCCAGCGGAGTGTCGCCCGCGCCCGATTTCACGCCCGCATCCACTCCTGCAACGAAGACTACGGTAGCAACATCGATTATATTTAGAACTTCAGCACATTACTTTTTATGTGGGAGCAGGGTGATATTGCATCATCCCTGGCGAACGCTAGCCCATCTATGCTATCGTTGAAACCCAGACCGAGCAGCTCATCAGTCATTTTTTCATTTTTAATAATTCAACGTTTTCTACTCGACAAATAGACGATAAAACAAAATTGAGTTATTGGTGCTTCAAGTGGTCCCTATTTTCGCGCAGCTCTGCAAAACTTTGGTACTTCCTTGGTTCAAAAGTGAAAATAAATCCATAAAAAATCAATACCTGGAGCCTGGAGCAGGTAGCGCACCGTGTGGAACACCTTCTCAGGGTCCTCCTGCGATGAGACAGCCAGATGGAGGGCCTGCGAGGAAGAAATTAATCAATTGTTCAGACTGTTTGGGGAAACTGAATGGAAGGATAGGTTATTATAGGAAGGAAACTTCAAGAAAGCTACACTTCTTCTTCTTCTACGAGAATCGGTACTCTACAAATCTAATTGAATAGTCCCTCTTTACCTGTATAACAATGCAACATCACAAAACAGCCAGGTCACTTGAAGTGAGCACTCGACAGGAATAATATTTTTTTAGAAAGAACAAATCCTACTGGAATCAAGCGCAACCACCGTTTCCGAAACCTAAACTGTTCGAGCAGTACCAATGCACAAGGTAATTTGATTTGAAGGTTTGCAAGAAAATATTAGAAATCGCATAGTTGTTTTGTATTCTCAGAAACCGATATCTCAATGAAACTGAGACGGAACGAGGAAACTAACATTAAGATAAATTTCCACAGCGCGAACCCACCTGCCGATTTGAAATGCGCAGGTATTCTCAAATATCATTTTTTTTTACAACTCGAAAGCAGCGGAAAGATCAAAAACGGAATGAATAGACGTTTCATACCAATTACACGGTGCGAGAAACAGGCAGGATGGAATGGATCACTATCCCTAGCAATATTTGCGCTCTAAACAAAGTCTAACGGTTCTCCTAACATCAGTAAATATTTGTGATTAAATTTTGACATTTGAATTCCCGCAATCCCCCCCCTCATTTCCTTCCACTCACATGCAGATGCCCGTTGGAGAGGGCGTTGACGTCGACGCCGTGCGAGAGCAGCACGCCCACAACCTCAAATGGGATGGATTAATTATGAATCGGTACACGCGATAATCATCAGGTCTTTTATACAGAGACTGATTGTTTTCATTTAAATACACATTTATAGAATGAATTTATATTCCGGAGAATGCCCCTTATTTGATTGTCCAAATTAATGCCACTTTATCACTACGTCACCAATTCGAATCATGACTACTAATCCAGCAGCACCAATTCACAAGCTGCATATGCACTTGCGAGATTTAAATTACTACTCTATGATTGTAGAACTACATGGACTGATAAGATATCAAATCCGACTGACCTCGAAGTTGCCCCAGGCAGAGGCCGAGTGCAGCACCGTCCATCCCTCCGACGTTCTATAAGGGATTTATTACTTAAAAAATTATTTTGCTTCCTCTGATACTCAAGTCAACGTCCCCGTCTATAATCTAACTTATAATCTAACCCGGAACATTTGCGACGCGCGTTCGGCATGTAGCCAATGATTTCCCAACAACATCGCAAAGATGCAACACATACCGGCGATTCAATCCGGGTATGTTTTGCCCCTTTGCCTGCTTAGAGCATGACTAGACAAAGAAATACAATGGCCTGGCAGATTTGTGACTCGCGTTTTGCATGTAACCAAGACATTTACAGAAATTTCGCAAAGGTACCAGCCAAATACCCCGAGTTGAATCGGGTATTGGTATCGTACCTTTGTCAGCAATTGGGAAACAATACCACTCATCTCGGCGATCGATAACTTCGGAATCATAAAATCGGAAACGAGGATTTGGAAATAGAATTTAGGAAATTCGAGATTAAAACCTCCTTTATGGAACCGCAGTTTTAGAACGAATCGTTAGAGAATCGCAAAATTAGAAAAGGCAGAATAGGTAATATTATTTTGTAACTGACATTTGAAAAACGAAATTTGAGAATCGACGTTTTATATCCGCCGAGAGGGAACTAAATTTTTAAAAATTGAATTTTTAGAAACGACGATTTATAACCGTCGATTGAGAACTGACTTTATAAAACCGAAATTTTGGAAACGACGTTTTATAACCGTCGATTGGGAACTGACTATTTAGAACCGAATTTTTGGAAACGACGATTTATAACCGTCCAATGAGAGCAACACACGAACCATTAACCATATTCTCAGGAACCGAACCAGTAACCAAGTTCTCAACCAGGTACCCGGAACCAAGATCTTGGTGCCAGGAACCAGGAACCCATATTTCGGTGCCAGGCACCCGGGACCAAGTTCTCGGTGCCAGAAACCAGAAACCAATATTTCGGTGCCAAGTACCCGGAACCAAGTTCTCGGTACCAGGAACCAGGAAATCAAGATGATTCCAATAACCAAGCACCAAGAACCCAGAACCAAGTTTTGCCGAGAATTTGGTTCCTGGTACCTGGTACCGAGATATGGGTCCCTGGTTCCTGGCACCAAGATTTTGGTTCCGGGTACCTGGTTGATAACTTGGTTACTGGTTCGGTTCCTGAGAATATGGTTCATGATTCGTGTGTTACTCTCATTGGACGGTTATAAATCGTCGCTTCCAAAAATTCGGTTCTAAATAGTCAGTTCCCAATCGACGGTTATAAAACGTCGTTTCCAAAATTTCTGTTTTATAAAGTCAGTTCTCAATCGACGGTTATAAACCGTCGTTTCTAAAAATTCGGTTTTAAAAAGTTAGTTCTCACTCGGCGGTTGTAAAACGTCGATTCTCAAACTTCGTTTATAAATACTCGTTTCTTATTCTAAAATTACCGAATAAAAATGCCGTAAGCGATGGGGCTCATTTAGACGGTGTATAAAGAATCGTTTTCAAACCGTAATTTCTTCGCTGGCGGTTGTATTTTTATGGGTCTCAAATTATCGGTTTTGAAATTATGATTCCCAAGTTATCGATCGCCCTCATCTCATTCATTCAGCAGCAAGTCTATCTTATTCCACGATACAGCATCTCTACCAACCATACTCCCAGCTTCTACCGTTCCTATTTTCCGGATCCTACAATATCTACCCTATTCAGACAACCGTACCTCGCTTCCGGACAGGCTCCGTTCTGCAGCAGCAGTCGCACCGTCTCGACGTGGTCGTTGTAGGCCGCGCGATGGAGCGGCGTGTAGCAATCCTTGTCGGTTGCCTGCAGTAATCAGACATTAGTCGAGAGATGCTGACTTCAGACCCGAAAGTGGACTGAGGTTATAGTACCTGTGAGACTTTTTTTTCTTGACGACTGAAATTGAAAACGTACCCAATACTCGAACATCGCGAGCTCCAACCCTTTTCTCACCTAATTGCATTCATAATTTTCGAAAATGTGTCCTGTCCAATCACTGATTCAACCTATTACCATTCGTGTTTCACCGTTTCGCCATAACCTTATGGGGAATCACAAACTAATATTTCCTTCGCCACCTTATCACAATGAATAATGATCACTTGCGGATCACCACCCATCATCGAGCCTATGAATGATCAGTTGAAACCGCTCACCCGTACATACTCCGGATTGATACCCAGCATCAACTTGATCGTGTCGATCGCGCCCTCCTCGGCCGCAGTGAGGAATTGCTCGCGCGGATCCCCGAGATCCTTCGCGTCCACACCCGTCTCGTCGTCCTTAATTAATTAATTAATTAATTAGTGATTAATTAATAATTAAAAGGTAAACAACAAAGTCATATTCACTAATAGACCGTCCATGTTCACCAATATCATGAATCCTGAGGCAAGTTACAAGTGGAACTCTGACCAGAGCACAAAAGTAAGACTTTCACCAGACCAGGTGGGTTAAGGATCTAGCAATTCCCCATAATCTCAACAGTCCTGTCGATGGTGGCGCCTTGGCTAGAATTTTAGAGGACTTCCTGTACTTCTAGCCCAAAGCGTCAGCAATTCATACTATGGAAATAGCATTTTATTCCATTACTGATTAAGTAATTTTTAAAAAAAGGATAATTAATACTGATATTCACAATTTGGGATCAAATTGGCCATAGAACCGGGAAGGTTTTTAGCGATAGCCCAGACATCCTCTAACAAACGAAGGGCTAGAACACAAACTCGCCGAACTCGGGAAACACGGGAATCAAATGAGAAAACCTATCCATGGGAATCATTTTTCGGCAATTCTGCTAGCTTAAGTAACCTAGGCATCATTTTATAACTAGGCGTATTTTCACTATAAAATCACTCGATATGAATCATCATAACAGTAATTACTGCCTATTTACAGCACCAAATGAATAAATCCTACCTCCCAGGCACTGACGAACATGCCCGCCCTCTTCGACTGCTCGATCTCCTTCAGTTGTTCTTCCTGAACATTATTGATTATCGACCCGTTCCCTCAAATCTCCATACTCATCTCCAAGCTATTACTTAAGTGATTCATCACTTATGAGTCACGGCTGTTTTGCCTATCGATTGCGATTCGCAACAAATGTCATGGAAACAGGCATCAATTATGAATCATTTCCGCCTAGCTCTTTTCTCGGTATCCAGCGGTGAAATTGCAACGTATCTGCCTAGCAATTTGCAATCGCTTGAATGTGTCGCTATAAGCAACAAGTAAAAATCACCGTTCTAGAACGGGAAAAAGAAAAATGGTAATCCATGAAATGGAAACTGACGCTCAGTCCCATCTCTCCGAGCACGTCGCCCATCTCCTCGAGCTCCGCCTCTTCGTCACTGTTCCGAGCGGAGTAGGATTCCTCCACCTGAGAATCCTTGGTTTTCTCCATCAACCCATCACCTAGCTATCGATTACTATGATCAGTCTAACGTCATTTATGAGTCACAATTCGTATGGATTTTCAATTGCGACTAATGTCAAACAAACTGCAATAATGAATCACTTCCACTTAACACTTCATCACCATTCACCAGGTAGGAGTTAAAAAGTAGATTCGTATAACATTTTGTAGTGCACAATCAATAAACATAAGGCAATCCAAGCTATGGTCTTCAAAAGCGTAACGATTCTTGAGACAACTCATTGTGTATGGATGAGAACGCAAGGCGGAAAGATGAAGTGTAATCAAGAGAAAAACCTACCTCAACGTCGTCGTCGATGAGGCCACCCACGCCGCTGCCCGTGACGTGATCAGAGACGTCCATCTGGAAGAATTAAACGTTTCTTTCAGTCTCAACGAACTAAAATCGAAAAAGCACGTAGAAAACAGCTAATCGAACATGTCAATTATAGTATGTATCAGGCAGTACGCTCTCGTTGAGCACGAGGGTGGTAAGACATTTCGACCGAAAAAATTCGAATAAGGACATTTCGAACAACGACATTTCGCACAAGTCGCGTTTTATACTTCATTTCACCCATTTTTGTTATTATTAATATGCTCTTCTAATTGAGACAAATCAAATTATATATATGAATATAAGAAACAAATTAATTGAACATTAGAAAATTGCTTTAAAAGTCGTGTGCGCGCTCGCGAAAATTGTGCGAAATGTCCTTATTCGATTTTTTTCGCTCGAAATGTCTTACCACCGAGCACGAGCTATGGAAACAGTTCGATAAGATATATCCTGGCACGTTTTGGAACATAACTCATTGGGTATGGATGAGTAAGCGAGTCGGGAAGATAAGATTCTAGATGAAAATCGAACCTTGGTAGAGGAACCGCTGGACGGCTCAACAGTCAGACTGTTGGCCGTGGTGGTGGAGTCGCCATCCAGCGACGACGACGAACTTCTAGTGCCGTCTACTTCCATCGCTCGATGATATGTCGAAGACGTTGATAGTCAACGTTAACAGTTCATAAAGCGCGCCCACTCACCATACACGTGCCTCTGATAACCAAGCACGGCCCCCGGAGCTGCGACATAGGGCGAAAAAAGCGTCCGCGGACGTCCGAGAGCGGCGAAATTAATGCTGCGCTAAACACAGTAAATACCGTAATGGCATATTTCACGGATACGGATTTTATGGTTTCGAATACTAAACTGAAATCGTCTTCTTATTCCTTCCACTTTTTGATCTTCCATCGTGAACGTAAAATAT
>LS590045.1:599361-638951 GCA_900490775.1 Pristionchus maxplancki
CCCGGTTTGCTCTCCGGCTCACACCAAACGAAATACTTTAGAGTTATATAATAAAATCAGATTAATTACGATAACCTTCATATTCACTATTTAGGTAGAATACTTTGTTACCTACCAAATAAGCGGTAGAACACATTTTTTAGTTTGATATTCACGATTATTAACTGATTCTTCGTTTTTTGTTAGAAAAACAACTGCAGCTTCCCTATTCTTCCTTCTATTTACTTAGTTTAATTTTTGATCATGATTTCACAGTTCAGTGTCCTAGGTGCGATAAAAAATTTGAAAGGAAATATTGAAGGAACTAGAATCGCTCAAAAAGTGCGAAATTCCCGGGTAAATTCTGCGCGTTGCGGCTACGCGTGCGGTCGTTTTCAAAGTGGCGTGTGTCCCCTCCGTGTTACTACATAAAATCGTGTTATGACCAGAATAATATAATCAAATCGATTGCAGATGTGTCCCGATGGAGTAGCTGCCTACAGTAGCCGACTGGCAGAAGTTGCCAGTAACGTCGAGTCGTGGGCGAATAAGCGACTCAAACAGGTGAGAGGTAGTTTCAGAGTTGATTCATATTCATGTAGTGATGCACAGTTCAATACAGCCTCCTCTCGTCTTGCCAAAACTCAATATCAATCTTGCTAATTAGGACGCGCTAGGAGCGGTAATATGATGATCAGTAAATACTGGAATAAATCAGATAGACCAGCCCTGGGCTGGCTAACAGCCGATTCTAAATGGTAAACATGAATTGACGTAGGTGTGCGAGAGTTTCAATGGTTTACTATATTTATGTATTCGTTCAAGGATTCGATTTTAGCTGTCTATCCAATCTATAAAAGCTATAAACCCTGCATTGAATTACCAATTCACTAATCAATAACAAAAAAACACAAAACACAAACCAACTTTAATCCTCTCAGATTCTCGAGTCGATCGTGTGGCCGTGGTCGGATGCTCAGGATGAACGAGCTTACAAGACGGAGATTGAAGATTTGGGCAAGATCACTGGAGCCCTCTATCTGGCTCTCACCCTCATTGGTGAGTGATTTATCGATTAGAGGTTACGGTAGGGGAGAAATTCGAAGTTGTGACTACCTCCCGACCTATTCAAGTGTGTATCAAGGCGGTGCTAGAAGAGGTTTTTTGGTGATATCTTGGTTTCGACATAGATGTAATGGACTTAGTGCATTGAGGGTGCGTGGTGGTCACATAGGCGCAATTTTTAGTGATTAGTGTTCGATTTCGGTTGCTCGTTCTCTGAAAACAAAGCATAAAGATGATTCCTCAAGTGATACTGTAAGATAGAAGTTAGACGTTAGATGGTCATTCCTCAACGCCCCCTTCATACTTGCTTGCCCATCAATGCAAACAACAGTCCAAGACCCTGAATCAGGGGTGTCTGATGACGATTATCTGCATTCCAGCTGCAGAAGACGACGACACGACGTCTGCAGCCGATCGATTGACGGCGATCGTCTTCGATCGCGTCGGAACGAGATTCACGTTCCACTTCTACGGTAACCGCAAGACGGCGGACATCTACCACCCCGAGTTCTTCCTGAGACAGGTTCAATTATTGGTTGTTGATTAGTTGTTTTGGGAAAGGAGGCTAGGAGAGAATCGACTTTGACTCGTAAACTCAAGCACTTGAGAGCTGAAACGCGGGGTTGATTGGTGTCGAAATTTTACTTTTTTTCAATCATGTATGTGGCCAAAATCAAACAAGCTGCCAGTTGATTGGTCTTTCAAGAACCATTGCAACCGGACTGAGCCTGGTTCATCAACATTCAATTTCTGTTATTTCCAGCTCGTCCTGTGGATGCGTCACTCCGTTCTACTCTACTCACTGGTGGTTCAACCTGTTCTCGAGAAGAACGTGAGCTGGTTTAACTGTGTTTCGAGGGATTGACTTATAAAGAACTGTATGTAACGGTGTAATTGTTCTCGAATAGGTTTTAAAAAATTCAACTGATTCAAGAGTAGTAGGCAGTTGGCGTGGTGGAATCTCGTTTCAACACGGATATATGCTCTGGTGCTTAACTTTCCTAGCAATTCTTGCCCCCGTCCATTACTCTAATCAACAATCAAGAATGAGCAAGTATGATTGACTGTAGTAGAATACATCTTATAGTTAGAGCAGAAAATTTAAGGAAATGCAACGCGAATAATAGTGGTATTCTGTTTCTCAGAAGGCCGAGTCAGCTTCTGCTCACGAGAACTTCGTCCGACTGTGCTGCGAACTCGGGAAGGAGAAGGTCAGTTTCATGGATCTGTCAAAGTATCGAGATCGCCGGTTCTTCGATCGTACTCGTTCTCATGGCGTAAACAATTGATTTTTATTGTGTGGAAGGGCATTAGAAATAATCCCTCACTATCAGTAGTCCTAACTGCAGTAGCAAGGGTCCCATTACCTTCACTCACAAGTCATTCTCCAAACGTCCAATTAATTATTTCTATCTAATCACTGCCCTCTCAGGCCCGTTCTCTTCTGGAATCGCCTGAATATCGGCAGGACGTCACTCTCTTCTCGACGCTGATCGATGAATTGATCTCCTTCGAGGAACAAAGAGAGGGTACGGTGGCAAGGGGAGGGGTACGGTAGTTATCGATTAGAGTACGTTAGAAGAGGTTACGGTAGCCATTAGGCACGGTAGCTGTGGGCTGAATTAGGTAGAACTAGAGTGAGACGAGGATACGATAGCTAGAAGGTTATCGTTGTTGTCGACCGGAATACAGTAGGAAGGCAGGCTACGGTATTGATTCATTCCTTGCAGACTGGGAACTCTGCCCAGGACGATTCAGCACATTGGAAGTGCTGTGCACAGAGGACGTTCGGAGGCGATGGCTCGTGAGTCATTTATTTAGTTTTTAATCCCTCACAATCGACTTATCACTACTATTTGAATACGCTAGCATTAGGCTATTGCGCGGAACGGCGAATAGGCGGGTTCGAATGTTCGCTGGCGAGGAAAAGTTCTAGGGCTGGGACAAACGATTACCGGCCGAAAGTTACTTCATTGCCACTCTGAAGAGGTCCACTACCGTAGACTCGTCGTTGCGATCATCCAATGGCTAACACTAAGCTGCTCCTTGCTTGATTTATTTTTCTTAATTAAACTTAATTAATAATTAAATGTTTAATTGTCAGGAAGTGGAGCAAATAGCGTGCTCGGCCAGAGTGGACGACATCCTGTGCTCAGAGACGAAGTGGCAGCATCGCTTCGTGGAAAGTTTGAGTGAGGTGGACCCGGTGAGTGCAATCGGTTTGTCCAAAGCAGAAATAGTACTTATTTGAGCCAATTAACCCCGGGGTGATCTTGTGAAAGCGTGTACCTAGATTCGCGTTTCAACCTGGTTGGAATGCGTTGCGACAAGTGTATGAAGGCAGCACAAGTGTCTTGCATGCGGCCTCCTTGGAACTAAATTATCCGCAAGTGATAATTTAGCTTCCCAGGAGCCCCAGCTCCTCCTCTCAAGTGCCTGGGTTACGCTTTTGTTTTTAAATAAGCGATGCCAGCGTGACTTCCCGATTTTCAATTTTAGCTGGTGAACATGGGTTCCGATGAGGGTATGAGGGTAGCACAACTCCGTTGCGGGTGGCATCCTTTGAATCTATCTACCGGGAAGGATAAATGGATTCAAACGATCCCCGATCGATGTCAGTACTTGAGTAAGTGGCCACCGTTCTTTAAAAAGGTGGCCGGCGCTGTTAGAAGCTCGCGCCTTTTGGAAAGGTTGCGTTCTGCAAGGTGGATTGAATGAACGAGGAGAGGAGGGCGGTGATAGGGAATGATAGGGGCTAGTACAGAAAGGACGATGAATTTTGTGGAGACAATGAAGAAAGCATAAATACGTTGTGTTTTTAGGATAGTTGGCATTCTCCAAGTTATAAAATAATCAGCCATATCTCGTGGTTTCGGGGTTTACTTGAGCCTGGTGATCATGAGTTCCGATGAGGGTATGAGGGAAGTGCAGATCTCTCCAAAACAATTCGTGCTTCACTTTTAGAAAAGAAAAAATTAGCGAAATCCAGGTATTCTCCCGATTTTCTATTTCGCTTGGTGAAGATGCGTTCCGCCAACGGTATGAGGGTAACACGAATCTTTCCCGTGCGGTTTCCTTTGATTCAATCTACCCGTAAGGGATAAATTGAGTCAAACGATGCCCAAAAGACATCATTCGGTCCGTCTTATTATAAAAATGCGATATTTCCATTCTTATTTCTACCTGTTGAAGTTAGGTTCCGACGTGGGTATGAGGGTAGCCCAAGTCCCCCCACAATCGGTTTCCTTTGAATCAATCTATCCGCAATGGATAAATTGATTCAAACGAAACCCACACATGACTCAAGTATCTCAAGTACATCGATCATCCGTAATAAGCGTAGCGAAATGGGGATTCGAGCAGGATATAGACAGTCTTATTATCAATTAGTGATGCTCATTTCACTCCTTTCAGCTGCTCGTGTGCGAGGCCGCGGACTCGTTCGTCTCATTGCTTCAGTGCCTGCGTCTTCGCGCGAAGCCCCTGCCCTGCTCGGTCACGCGCAAGCTCTTCGTGGATCTACAGGTACGGTAGATTAGGGATGGGGATTACGGTAGGCAACGGTACGGTAGAGGGGAGGTGGGAATGGAATGATTGGCATTGGCAAAAGCAAGGGAAATAATGGAATCGGGAATGGTGAAAGTAGCTGCACTTGATAATTATCTGAAACGGACATTCAATTGGTAATTTTTATAAATTATTCTAAACTAGATTTCAAGTGTCAATTGATACGAGCATTGCTGAACGCACCTTGTATTATCCTTGATACGCCAACCCCACATTCCTTTCGTTTCCGTAGAATGTAGTTCTTTTGAATTAAATCATTTTCAAAGGGCAAGAGTGTGCAAGTAGCAATCATGTTTATCCTTGTTCTTGTTGTGGAGTTAATGGAATAAGCGGGTTTGATAGAGAAAGTGGTGGGGAGGGCTTCTCTTCATTTCTCAACCCTATCTCTTTTCAGGTCACATTGATCGATGATTTCCGATCTCGTCTGGTCCATGTGGCGAGGGACTCGAAGACTGCGTGGGAGACGCCCTTCTCGCAGATTATGAACGCTATGTGGTGAGTCTGAATTAATTATGCTTAATTAATATCAATATCAGTAATATCAGGAGATTGGTTTCCACGGGGTGTAACTAGGTGAGAGGAGGTGCGGGGGGTCGAACAATAGTGATCATCGTAGTGTCTAGTAATGATCAAATACTGTGCTCTGGAAATGGAAAGTGTGTAAAAGTAAAGAAAACATGAACCGGAATACGACCCATACGTGGGCAGGGGCCCATCGGAAATATTTTTGCAGGCAAGAGGAAGGCAAAAAATTGCAGCCACGTGTCCACCCAAAAAAATTAGCCAGCAGGGCCAAAAAAAATTTTCCCCCCCCCCCCCCCCCCCCGGTCGCCGTGACGTCAGCAGCAGCCTAGTGGCCAAATCCCAGACTGTTAAAGCAGTAACCTGTCAAAACCCGTGACGTCACGCCCTATTTTCGCAATCCTGCAGCCTCATGCCACCTGGTTTGAAAAAATGCAGACACATGCCGTTGGACCGCGCCCACCTATGATACGACCGCAATTCCTTTCAGGTATCTGGAGAGAAGCATCGAGGAGTGGGGCGAGAATGAGTTGGTGGCTGCACTGGAGGGAGAGAGGGCAAGGGAAGAGGCACGAGGGAGGCTGAGCGAGTCCGTCAAAATGTACAAGGTTGATGAACGTAGTGGGGTATTGGGAGGTAGAACGAATTGGATGGAAAGTTGGGCTTTTTCAATGATAAAGGGAGGTGAATTGAGGACGGCGAGTTCAGAAAATCTATGTAGACAAAATGTATCGGGAAAGTGGCGGGTTTTAGAATTTGTCCGACTTGTCTTCCTCGCATTGAAAATAGCAGTCCGCGCGAGCATATCAATACATGATGTAGCGGGGAAGTGGCGGGATAGAGATACGTGGAAAATGATTTGATTATTAATTTGTAAAATAACTGATCAGTGATTAACTATAAATTAATTTCATTAGAGATAGCAAAGGTTAATGCACAGACCGGGAGTCTATAAATTAATTGCAGCACATGTGGGAACAGATGGCGGGTGCCGTCGTCGATTTCTTCAAGGAGCAGCTGCGCCGCTTCGCCGGCAACTACGAAAGACAGGACTGGTGAGTACGGTAGCGAGGGGTTGCGGTAGGTTGAGTTCTTGGGTACTGTAGCGAGTCAAGCGCCGTCGATTTCGAAATGTCGATGCTGGAAAAATATTATTATTCAGGCGCGGTGTCGCTCGAATGCGCAGTGGAGAGAGGGAAATCTCTGCTGCTTTCTGTCCCCTGCTGCTCACAGTGAGTCATATTGTGGTTAGCTATCGGCTGCCGGCTTCTGCCTTCTGTTCTTAGTCAGTAAAGATTTGATTGTTTGCTCTTCTGTAACGAAAGAGAAAATAGGGTTTGTAATGACAGTGAGGTTGTTATGTGTGACTAGGCGATCCACAGTTGCAGCTTGGCTATATCATGTGATGTGTGGCGGATACTTGATCGATCATTCTATCTCCTATGAAAAAAAACTATCAATCCTAAGCCAGACGAATGACGGCGATTTCTTGATAGTCGGGTTTTGCCAATATGTTGAAAAGTCAGAAGCTCGCCTAACAGAGTGAGAACCCGTGGAGATGCGAGAGAGGGTTTATCCAATCGATCGATAATTCACTCTAATCAATCGATAATCAGGTGCGCACTGCACTCTCGGACACGGCGGCGAAAATGTGCGCGCCGGCAGTTACGATACTCTTCAGGTATACGGTATACTACGGTAGGATGGAAAGTACTGGAGTCTGGTAGGATTACGGTAGGGGTCGCTAGAATTGGAGGCATTGATCTGATTACAATTTGTCCGATTCCTAGCGTCTTGGAGGACGAGTGAACCTTGATATTTCCTAGCTTTGTTTTACCTGATTTTTTTTCATTTCAGACGGATGCTGGACGTGGTGGCGGAGATTCTGCTGGAGAACGTCATCACTCGAGTGCACTTCAAGTCAGTTTCAATTATTTGTGCGCTATTTTGTTATTGGTAACGCATTTTATTTCAAGAAAACTGTGAAAGAAAATTCCGGGTGATGTGGTGCATCGAGTGCAATGCTTAGGCGTTTCGGAGCATACGCTGTTAGTGTATTCCGTTTTCGTTTAAAAAAATTAAAATTCGGTAGCTGGTGTTTCACCAATATTGATAATAATCAGATAAAACAAAACTAACACGTATTGAAAAATGCCTGATCGTATCCTGGAGTTATAAATTAGAAAATTATGAAATTTGACGATTCGTTGATTTTTCTTGACTGGCCACCTTCCTAGTGATATTGTGCTTTATATGCAATACGTAAACGCGCCGGAATGCACTTTGATAGTATCTGGAAAGTGATATTTATAAAAAAAAATCTTGCTAGTGAACTGACGTTTCAACAATGCTTGTAAGGCGAGAGTGGCGAACGTTTTCTGGTATTATCTTATTGCAGTGTAGAATAATAACACAATTACGATTCTGGTGCAAGGCTTCGTCTCTACTCTGCCCATTTTATTTTTACAGTGGCTTGCGCCATTATTGGTCCATCCTATTCTGATCATTTATAGTAAAACTAGACAATCAGGGCTCATTTTGACATGTTTCTACTGCAAACCAACTCAATATGCATACTCAACCTCAATTCCTTCCCGTGAATCTATCCAATTGCAGTACCGAAGGAGCGGATCAGATGTCGTACGACGTTGGCGTTGGTCTGGTGTCCGTGGTGAACTCCGTGCTGGAGAGGACGGAGACGACGATGAGGGTGGAGCACGAGAGGGAGATGGTCAAGGTATGGTAATCGGGTACGGTAGGGCAGATGGGATACGGTAGGAACAGGAATGGCTACGGAAGATGTGGAGAAATTAGTGTGCTAAAGGTGGTACGCAAAGCAAATGAAACGGGGCTCTACAGACTTTGAAATATCGCTGAAACAGCAAAGAGTCGTTTTTTGTGTGACACTAGTTTTCGGGGAGTATCTGACTATTTCTTCTTTCCCACTCATCTTTCACTAATAAAGGTTCCCTATTCAGGTTCTCTCGTGCCTTCGTGTCCTCTCGCTATCTGTGCCAAACGCGATGCTGCTGCAGGAGGAGTTGCACGCCTCGGGTGGGTCCCGCGCGGATTGTGCATTATCGATTTTATTTGGAAATCAATTGTTCAAGTTTCACCATTAACTTGTGAAGCGCATGTTTCAAACATAGTACTAGAGCCACGGTTTCTTCGCTTTTCAATAACATGCAAAAAATAAGTATTAATTTATTATTTATTTGAATTAAACAATTGCAGGTGACGATGAGGCAGAAGAAAAGTTGATGTCGATGAAGATTCATCTGGTGGATAAGGTGAGAGAGGGGAGGGTTTGAGGTATTTTGCTGTTTTGGAGAAAGAAATACAACAAAAAGTGAGAAACGAGGTTGCATTGGCATGAACATGAGAACAAGTTGAAGAGCGGTTTCAGTAGGTGACCTAAATCCGGAGTCAGGCTCTTTTCCTGATCAATGGAGTAAATCATTTAAAATAAATAGAAAATAATTCCAACATAGCAAGGATTTTGGTGTTTCTTAAAACTTGTATATGAAATCGCAGAGTAAATCCGGTAGCTGATTTGTAGTTTTCTGGGAAATTTTTTTTTAAATTTAATCTATGTGAATAATAAACGTGCTTGCAGGAGTTGGCGCTCTCGCTGTTGAAGCGACGGTCAGACATCAAATTGGACGGCGGAAGAGGGCCAGTCAAGATTGGACTGTGAACTGGTCCCTGAATCAGGAGGATTGCTGTATCGATCAGAAATCATTCGATTATCGATTTGAGTTGAGAAGAATATTGTATAAATGAGTAGTCAGTTTCGCAAATATTGTATGATACAAATATCTATCGCTAATATCGTTGTTTCCATTCCCGGGTTGTTTTGTGATTACTTGCAATTGTGGTGTAGAAGAGTGATAAAATATTCGAGATAGAATGTAGTCGAGGAATGAAGCAGAGAGTTTGAAACTCTAAAAAATATTATTGGAGAATTGATTTTTCCGGGTTCTGGTGTAGAGGCGAGATGAGGACGTCGAAATCCTCGGTTCGTCAAGTTTCAGTCATTTTTGGAAAGTAGTGAACGGTATTATCGAGTGCAATCAGGAGAACTGTAGATAATTAGTGGATTAGTTTCTGTTCGTTAGAGACGTCGCTTCAATGACGGTTCACTCTAGTCATTAATATACCTCATCGAAAAACGAATCTTGTCAGATGACAGAGGCCGCGAATCGAGTCGTCGTCCTTCTTCAAGGATACGTCGACGGTGACCGGGCGAGTGGAACGGTCACGCTCGTGACCTCGAGGGAAGGTGAGTACGGAAGTTGTTTTATGAATAGATACACGGAATATAATTGCATTCTTCAAGAGCCTGATATTTAGTGCTGATGTCGAAACGCGAAAGGTGATAGTAAAAAAAAATGGCAGCGCATAATTGCGATTGTACCATTTCGGCATGAGAAGCGAACCGCCATGTAATCACTCAATGAACTGCAGGTCACGTCATGCTCGTGGATGCGGGCGATCCGTGGAATGGAGAGGAGCTGAAGAAGAAACTGGAGGAGCGAGGATTCGCGCCCGATCAGGTGAGGAAGAGGAGGAAAAGAGGGGTTAAGCCATTTTCGGTGGAATAGCGGTATAGTAAGTTGTAGATGACAGATGATGCAAGAACTGAATATCCGTGAGCTCTTGGCAATAAGTTGGCTCTCTGGTGTGCGCCCCCAAGTTGGAATCAAGCACGATTGGGGGGTTCCAAGTTGCGATCAGGCTTGGGGGCAACTTGGAAACCCGAATGATCTCTCGATTTGCCATACTCTCTCGTTCTGTCTCTTTCTCTGACTATCTCGTCTGGTCACCCAAGTTGAAATCAACTTGATTCCAACTTGGGATTCCCCCGAAGGGTTACTGTAAGCGAGAGAGCGAGAGAAAGAAAGATAGAGAAATAGTATGGGAAATGAAGAGACCGGTCACCCAAGTTGCCCCCAAGCCTTGTCACAACTTGGAACCCCCCAATCGTGCTTGATTCCAACTTGGGGGCGCACAGCAGAGCTAGCGGAAACGCGGGTGTTTCGGGTTTCCCTCATTTGATTTCCCTCCTTGAGGTAACCGACGTCGTAGTGACCCATGGTCACGTTGATCATGTGGGCAATCTCGGCCTCTTCCAGAGAGCTAAGTGAGTTGTTTAAATATATATTTATTTAAATATTTGTAAATTTTAATTCGCAACAATCGCTTTTTGGGCTTTGAGAAGAGAAAATCAAGTGCTTCACAAATAGATTTTTATCATCAAATAATATTCATTTGCAGATTCGTGATGGACGGTGATTGGGCGAAGGAGGGAAGATACGGGCAGAGAGAGGTGAGTGAGGCATTTAGGGATGGAAAGAAGCGCTCATTGCGTATTTATTATAGTTTTGTAAAAGTTTAGCCATCATGGACATATCGCTGCATTCGCAAAGCAGTTCATAGTCATTTGAATATGTAGCGCAGATAGTGCGGCTGAGTCTGATTTGCGAAAGAGCACGTGGAACGGAGAGAGTCATGCCTCTAGCAATCATTTTCTCCTCAGGATCGCCATTACCTATCCCCTTCAATCTGGATAGAGAAGAGGAGTGGCCACACCGCGGCCGACCTGATCGTGGTTGTGAAGGAGGAAGAGAGGGGAGGGGCGGTAGTGGTTGCGGGTGAGTCAATTTGAAGCTTTATTAGAAAAGAATAAGGAAACAATTTGGGATTTGGCCTAACAAGAAGAACTAGCGTTATCAATATTAGAGAATAGGAAGTGGTTTTGAAATATGTGTGAAGCGGGCTTGCACCGGGTGGCTGATTTGGATATTTGGAGATAGGCGATTTTCCATTGGCTTATTCGAACAGTTAATGATCTTAGGGTGAAGTGGAAGTGTGAAATCGCCGGGTTGTTGAAGCGAGTATTTTTGTGTTTTAATTTGTGAGTTATGATCAATTATGATCATTTTAGGTGATCTGTTCGAAGATGGCGAGGATGAGGAGAAGTGGAGGGCGAACTCGCAGCTTCCAGAGGAGCAGGAAAGGAGTAGAGAGTATGTTAGGTAAGTGTACGGTAGCGCTTCGAGGACTGATTAGACAAAGAGTTACGGTATTCCGACCTCCCACTTTGCAGGCAGTTGGCGGATTGGATCGTGCCAGGACACGGCGACGTTTTCCAGGTTGAAAAGAGATAGAGAGTAGGATACGGTAGGTGAGTACGGTAGCTAAGGGATTACGGTATCCGGTGATTATCGATTGATTGTTCAGCTTTTTTTTGTTTGCTCTCATCGCTGATTGTAATATGTGTGTAGATCAGAATTACTTCGTGGCTGCGTTAAGATTGTACATGTTTGGTTCATGGAGATAAAGATGATATAAAATTCTTTATTTGTGTTTGGAGAATGAAAATGGGTCCGCGACCCGGCACTGCCTATCTTTCAATCATGACGTCCTCTTGACCTCCCTAATCGATAATCAGATGGCCTCTCAATCATTGCGTCATCTCACAAGGTTGCGGTTGCTGACAATCGCGCCCTCGTCGAGTGAGTTTCATCGTTTTGACTCATTTAGAAACGTTTTTTTTATCAAGAAACAGTATACGAGATATAATCCATAAACCTGTTTCTCGTTGTTTTCTATAGAAAGTGTGAAACATCGGTGTGCAAGGGGCTTCACGCTTATTTATTTAGCAATTAAAGTTGCGAATCACTGCAGGTAGAGCAATTTCGGCCTCGTCGCCGCTGCTGAATCGAAGGAACCGCGGACCCGGCGAGTGAGTATTTCAGCGTTTGTAGGAAAGGAAACAGTTAGGCTGACTGCCCTTTCGCAAATCGATTTGGTTTCCCTCACATTTCATGTCTTTTGCAAGTGTAACGGTTACTCATTGATTTCGTAGAGTGTGAAACACGATTGCGAAGAGCTTATTGGTAGTCGACTCAAAACAATGACGATTTTTTGCTGTGATCGACACGTTGACGAGCGAGAGCAAATGCAAATGTCAGTCGTCGACTTTGTAGAAAGGAACAAACCGAGAGGCGTTTGGTCTACTTTAAACCATACCCTATATTTTTGCAGTGGTACTCCCTTCCGCGGCAACCAGGCGGGCGTGCCTGCAGACAGAGGAGGAATGACTATTGATGACCTCATCCAGCCAAAGGTGATTAGAGTAATTAGTTTATTAATTTTGATAACTGTTAAATTGTTGGTTTTAGCACACGAAGCCTTCATGTTATCATTTGGATTAGAAGCTCACGCTTTTTGGTAACTGCCGAAACGCGGAAGTGAATGGATTCAGTTGCAACTGAAAGTCTTCGTTTCTTCTTTCGCAGCCAGTCCGATTATATGGTTTTTTACGAAAGGTGGAAAGAATAAGATTGTTTCCTGCGCGAACCGTCTGTTTTGGACGCCTTGTGAAACCAGAAAATGATTAGATTCAATGATCATCTAATTCTGAACACATTTAGATGCAGGGCTCAGCTATCCTAATCTGACCATTTCTCTCTAATCTGATTGTGTTGTTCTCGTCTCGATAGTTAGAGAAGCGAGAGAGTATTCTAAAACGAGAGATCATTATTCCCATTGCAGAGTCTGCCCGAGTCGAGCACGTCCGGCACGATGAACAGCGAGTGGCTCGGCGACATCGATGTGGTGAGTGGATGGCACAGAGGTAGATAGCGGGAGTGGGGGGAGGTGAGGGTATATGACTGTGATTTGTTGAAGCAGATCTATGCAGTGCATTAATCTTCCATCTGAGTCGTGATATATGAGAGACTAGTGCTACCGCGATTGGGCATGATAAGTGAGAAAGGAGAGTTCGAAATAAATGTGATGTTGTGAATAGGAAGTAGATTGGGTTTTATTTTTTCTCATTGTTCACATTGTTAATTGGGCAGTTTTGGCCAATTGAGGAAGCATTGTAACCGCGATCGTGCATGGGGTGGTGAGGGAGAAATGGAAAAGCGACGATGACACACGGCTCTAGTGAGCGATAATGATTTCTTTGGAAGGTGATAGGAATGAGTGACTGCCCTCGCCAAATGCCGTACCGGATAAGTAACTATTGCAACCGCAATTGCGCAAGTTGAACAATTGCGCAAAGTAGTAATTTACCGAGACTGGGGTTTTGAAATAATAGTTTGGAAATATTTTAGCTTGAACAGACTCGAAAGGAAAGGATAATATTGGACTAGCATTCACTTAAGATCCTCATACTAGTGATTGAGGGTGTGAAATGGAAATAATCTAATCATCAATGCTGATTATCTATGCTCAGGGCACGGTGAGTCTCGTCGTCGAGGAGTTCATGCGACGGCCGATGGTGCGACAGCAAAGCGCCGAGAATGGATTGACGGACAAGATATTCATGAAGGCCTTCCTGTGAGTTTCTATTGAGCTTAACCACCGATCATAGACCTTGCATAGTGTTGAAACGGTCGTAAAAGTAGTGAAGAGATGGCGATTCGTGAAATATAAAGAATAGCATAATCCAGTCTGGTGCGTATTTATTGGCGCTATGAAATAAATTAGAGCACGAGATGGTATCGCTCGTGTTGCTCACCTGGTGATTTGAGTCATTTTCGAAACACCGAATTTACATGCCTAGGAAATTATGCGAATCTCAATTTTAAATCTTTTTATGTCCTAAATCTCTTCTCTTGCAGCTCATTCCATACATCTTGCATGTGCAAGTAGCAAGGCTACCTAACATGAGAACATAACCCCGGTTTCGAAAAAAATGTATCCTTACTTTTCCATGGAAGCCTAACTCTACTCTTTCCAGTTCATTCCGTACATCGTGCATGAATATCGCGTCGCTGGAGCCCGCGGTCGCCGTCACCCTCAAGGACATCATCCATGTTCGTTATTTTATTTATTTAAATTTTAATATTTGTTAAATCTTGGTTTTTTTGGTTGAAATAAACTGTAGTTACAAGTTTTTGAAGAAAATGTACTTCGGGGTTTCACGATTAACCTAAAAACTTAATTCCTCTCTGACTGATTGATTAGTACCAGTAATACAATCTAAATATATGAGGCCGTCCGCCTAAGGTTCAACAAATGGTTGGAACAGGTAAAAAATCGAGATGTCTGAAAAGTTGGCCCTAGGGGTTATTTTTGACCCGGAACACGCTGGTGTGTTCGATTTCGCAATATGTCCCCTCCGCGCTCCAGGAGGGGCACCCCCCATTTTAGCCAAATTCGCGTTTTTTTTGATGTTTTTTCGTCGGGGAGTGGTCAAAATGGCCTGAAATCTTAATGTTCTAGTCAGAATTTCGAGCTCTTTCAAATGAAATTGTTGACACATGGTGAAAAAATTTCGTGTTCCAGAAAAAAATGAAAAATTAAAGGGAGAAAGTGTGTGCGCTAAAATCTCTAGAATAGAAAGAGCATACTCCCCCGATCATTTTGCGCTATTGGACGACTTTTTTTGCATGAGCCTGAAGGTATTTTTTACTGATTTTAGTGAAAAGTTGAAAAATAAAATTTTCAGATACCCCTCGTTATGGTGCTCATTTTGAAGAGCTCATCGAACTGATCATTTCTTATATTGAACATTTTTCCTGAAAACCTCTCTATCAAAAGTTACAGGTTTCGAAAAAACGTTCCTCGACCATTCAGGGAAAATGATAACTTTCGCCTATCATAACTTTCGATAGAGAGGTTTTCAGGCAAAATGTCCAATATAAGAAATGATCTGTTCGACGAGCTCTTCAAAATGAGCACCATAACAAGGGGTATCTGAAAATTTTATTTTTCAACTTTTCAATAAAATCGGTAAAACATACCTTTAGGCTCAGGCAAAAAAGTCGTCCAATAGCGCAAAATGATCGGGGGAGTATGCTCTTTCTACTCTCGAGATTTTAGCGCGCACACTTTTTCCCTTTAATTTTTCATTTTTTTCTGGAACACGAAATTTTTTCACCATGTGTCAACAATTTCATTTGAAAGAGCTCGAAATTCTGACTAGAACATTAAGATTTCAGGCCATTTTGACCACACCCCGACGAAAAAAAACATCAAAAACGCGAATTTGGCTAAAATGGGGGGTGCCCCTCCTGGAGCGCGGAGGGGACATATTGCGAAATCGACCTCACCAGCGTGTTCCGGGTCAAAAATAACCCCTAGGGCCAACTTTTCAGATATCTCGATTTTTTACCTGTTCCAGACCCCCGTTGAACCTTGTTGATCCTAACGCAAACGGCCTCATATATGTACACTTACGAATGTTTTTGGGAATAACAAACTTGGTGTTTTAGTTATGTAGATTGGCTCTTGAGCTATCGATTTTACTCGTTAGGCGATCTGGTTATATAATAATAACTCATAATAATATTTCAGGACAAACACGACGTTGAGCGTCTGTTCCCCTACTTCCTCACTCACGCGAGAAGGGTGAGTAGAGAGAATTTTGGTCTTTGATCTCTGGTCTCATCCCTCTGATTTCTGCTATTTGTATTTGTTGCTAGCTTATGCATACTTCTCAATGAAGGGTTTGGGAATCCTAATACATAATGGATAAGTTTTTTGTTTTTATTCGATGACGAAATCAAACTTATGAAATGCCGGCAGGATATTATGAAAATGTGAAACACAAATTTTGCACTGCCCAATTGCAGATCTTCCCTCATCTCGAAGCAATGGACGATCTGCGAATGATCTCCGATCTCACGCAGCCTCATAATTGGTTAGTATCGATTTATTCGTTGCAAGGAGCTTTCTCATCCTCCTTTTGTAAGTGTAGTTCGAAAAGAGCCAATAGGGGAAAGAAACAAATGAATGAAGTTATGTTTGGTTATTGGGAGCAGTTGCTGGATGGATCATAAGTGATCTGAAAGTTAGCCTATGTAGCCAACTCGAAACCCGCGAGTGAAGGGCCCAATTTAAATTGAAAGTTTCTCACCGATGACGTCATCCGCGCCTCTCCTCAGGTACCCCGAGGCTCGCACGGTGCAGCGCAAAATCTTCTTCCACGCCGGCCCCACCAACTCGGGCAAGACTTATCACGCGCTCCAGAGGTAGGTCTTGTTAATTGGTTTGAAGAGTCGGGAGAGCTATCAATCAAACAGTGATGGAGACGAAATGTTACGTAAGAACAGTGTTACAACAAATGCCCTGGTACTATTAGTCACGGCAGAAGTGGGGATTAATAATTAGTTTTGATAATGCGTTGGACGAGGAAATGAAATCGGATAGTGATAGAGGCGAAGTATTACGTTGAAAAATGTGACATTATTTGTCCGTGTGTAATTACTCATTAAGTTATTAATTGTATCGTTGTGGACAAGGATTACGCAGATACGGAGAGACAAAAAAAATTTCAAAATGGAGAGAGTTGATTCACCTTATTTGCAGATTCCGTGAATCCAAGTCGGGAGTCTTCTGTGGTCCTCTCAAACTGCTCGCGGCTGAGGTCTACACGAGACTTTCTGCCGATGGATTCAAGATCGACATGGTCACGGGAGAGGAGCGGAGGTGGCGTTTGAATAATGCTTTTGTTTGTTTACAGATTACCAGAAGCCTATGTAGCAAGTGTGAAACTGGCGAGTCACTGGTTGGAAGTAGTGAATTGGTTTTTTTGTATCTGGTTATCTCTACCGAATCATCTGTACCGGGCGAGTCTCTGTATAGACCACGGCCGAAACCTCCTAGGGGCGGGTCGAAAATCAACGTTCCCTTAATATTTCACCATTTACTCCTCTCCAGATTCGCCATCGACAACCTCCATCCGTCCCCTCACATCTCGTGCACGGTGGAGATGCTGTCGACGAATATGCGAGTGGAGGTGAGGGCATTTTTATTTATTTATTTCTTTTCGAAATTGGCCAATAGTAGACCAAAGAGCGCTCTTGCCTCATACGGACCCATAGGTGCCCACGCCTCAGGCAGGGGGGGGGGGGTGACAAAATTTTGGACAATGACATTTGCACGTGCAGTCATGCAGTCCCCCCCCCCCCCCCCCCGCCTGAGGTGCTGGACACCTATGTACGGACCTGATACAATACTCAAAATCACGTAAGCCGCTAACAATAAGCTGAAATTTTTTGGTTTCTCACGCGCATGTGATCTAGGCAGGTAGGCAGCTCTGTGATTTGTAGAGGATTCCATGGCTATCAATCACTGACATTCATCTGTCCGCCATAAAAATCTAAATAAAATCAAGCCGCGCCTTTCCCGTTTCGCTAGTGCATGAAGTCAGCGATTATCGGCAATGCAATAATCGAGACTACAAACGGTATACCAAAAAATACTCCAGCATTCCATCATTCTCCTACATCACTGAAAACTACTTGCGTTGCTTAACCGATCGCTTTATTGTGAGGAAAATTAGCGTGAGAAAAGGAACAACAATGTGCAATGAAGATCGCTTGTCCTTGCCGAGTAATATTCTGAATCCCAACTCTCCAGACAACGTAGATGACGTCCTTTTCCATTCCAGGTCGCCGTGATCGACGAGATCCAGATGCTGCGCGACGAGCAGAGAGGATGGGCGTGGACGAGGGCGCTGCTGGGAGTGGCTGCGGATGAGGTGGGGAGAGGGGTTAGGGGCTAGATGTAGACTTAGAAATGGTAAAGAGAATAATGACATTTTTTTGTTTTTCCCAAGCGCAAGTCATCAGTATCAACTTTAACATTTTCAATTAGAACAAGTAGTATGAGTGAGACAGGAATGATCCGCGCCCTATCTGTGTCTTACTAACAATCAGTAGCAATCGAAAAGCTTAGGAAATGACGAGACGGGTTTCTTCATTCTTTTAGGTTCATCTCTGCGGAGAGGTCGCCGCCATCGAAATCGTCAAGAAACTGCTCGAGCCGATCGGAGAGACCGTCGAGGCGAGTGATCTTTGGTCTTTGGTCTTTCATTTGATCTCTTTTGATAGATCTTTGGGCACTAGGCGTCATGAAATGGGACTGGAAAATAATGGCTTACCAAATCGTGATCTCTGATCTTTTGCAGGTGATAACGTACGATAGGAAGACGCCGCTAACGATCGCCGAGCGAGGATTGGGTACTCTGAGAGATGTGAGTTGTTTTCGTTTTGAAATCAGTAAAATTACTGCTTTAAAAACAAATTTGGCACTGTTTGAAAAAATCAAGCGATGTGAGCTGTACCAGGCGATTTCGTAGTTCGAAGATTCCTTAATTAAAGAAAAGACAAGGAGAAGCAATTGTTCCTCAACTGCGCTGGAAAAAATATGTGATATTTAAGCTGCAATGAATTGATCGGTTGAACCGGCGATTTCGTAGTTCGGAGGTTTTATGAAATCGGGAAGGGACTGGGACAGACTTTCAGCCTCGAATTTGTTTGCAAAAAAATAACCGTTTCAAACCTGCATAAACTTGCACCCGGCGGCTTCATTATCCAAAGGATCTTTGAAAGCATGAAAAAAACGAGGAGAAACAGTTATTCTTCAATCATTCTTTTGGAAAAAAATAAATTATGTTTCTAACCTGTGCGAGTTGATTGACCCGGTGATTCGGTACTGCTGTTTGACCATGAAAGCATGAAGAACCTTCATTACATAGTGTTGTTGCTCTACTTATCTTCTTCAAATAAAATCAATAATCAATTGGCAGGTGCAACCAGCGGACTGCATCGTCTGCTTCAGCAAGAAGAACATCTTCTCCATCACGAGGAGATTGGAGATGCTGGGTACGGTAGGCGGTTATGGTAGTGCGAAATCTGGGTACTGTAGTTACGGTAATTATTCGGGTAGATGGATAGCTACGTTAGTGAGATATCTTGTGGGTATGTGATAGAGTGGCTGAGTGGAGTACGGTAGCTGGAATGCCTTCTCAATCGATAATCGCAGGCATCAAGCCGGCAGTGATCTACGGCGATCTCCCACCGGGCACGAAGCTCGCGCAGGCAGCCAAATACAACGATACGAATGATCCATGCAATGTCCTGGTGAGTGCTGGGGATACGGTAGTGGTTACGGTAGATGCATCTTGGGGAGTACTGTTGCTCAGTGAGCATTAATATTGTACAATAGATTACGATTATTTGGAATGCCTATGCAAGATCCTGGTGAATGCTTGGGAATTTGGGTAAATTTAGACAATAGTGTCACACGGCCATTTCATGCAGCAGCATTACTTCTCATAGTCGAACTCATTCGTTTGATGATTCGTTCGACATGGTCGCTGCTTAGAAACGCTAGGATAATATTTGACGGCAGATATGAAGTTGGAATCGTAATAGTTTTCTGGATTGTGCCACATGGCCATTTTTTTACAGTTCTTCATAAGATCTAGCTCATTCGATTACTGATCTGATTGTCGTTTCTATTGGGAAAAATACTATCTGCATAGAATCCGGCTATCGATCGTCATTCAATTTATTCATTAGTGTTTTATTTAGCTGTAATTTGCTAATTAATGTTAATTAGCCAATAAACTAATTGTCAGGTGGCGACGGACGCGATCGGGATGGGTTTGAACCTCAACATTCGTCGCATCATCTTCGCGTCGACCGTGCGACAGGGCAAGCTGCTGCCGACCTACTCGGCGCTGCAGATCGCAGGCAGGGCTGGCAGGTGAGGAGTATGGCGCCTAATATAGTGAAGGCAATGGAGGGGGGATCTTATTGGCCACCTTTAAACAGTAATAGTAATAAAAAACTGTTGGTATTCGGCGCTGCAGATCGCGGGCAGGGCGGGCAGGTGAGTGGAGAGGGAATGATTCCTGCCTGAGGTGATTAGGGTTGTGAGAGAGGCTAATGGACTTTTAAATGTGTACGTGAAACATAGGAGTCGATATGATTGGAGCTTCCAGGTTGTAAGCGCATCTATAATAGTAGTGAAACACGCCGTCGGCAGGGAACTAATAGTGGAATTAGAGCATGCTGCTGTCAATTGTTGAACAAAAATAAATAATCGATCAGATTATCCTGATCCTTTCCCTTCTTCTCCAGATACGGTACGGCGCACGAGGGCGGAGTGGTGACGACGTTGAGGCCGTCGGATCTGAGTGTCCTCAAGGACATCCTCGCCAAACCGGTGAGCTGATTTGATTTCAGGGCCTGAATCAGAGGCTATTAGGCTTCTAGAATATCCTAGCGAAGCCGCTTCACAGAGTACTATTGAGGTGCCAATAAAGTGTATCTGGGGAAATATCGCAATTACAAAAAGGTTAACTTAAATTCAAATTCTGCTGTAGAAATAATATTTATGATTGCATCACGGCGTCATCGAATTATTGGTATGCATGTAACACTAGAGAGGTAGTCTGAAGCTGAAACGCGATGTTACCAAGTTTGTGCTCGAGTGGGGATCCGCAATATCACAGGTGTGGTCGCACTGGTGATTGATGTGTGAGGGGGGAATGAACATCTATCATTAGACATTACTTAACGGTCTAAACATAACGTCGTGTCGAAGCGCGATCTCGCATGGTTGAATCGTGAACTAGCTTTTTTTGAAATGCCACTTCTTTCAGGTTGAGCCAATCGAGAGCGTGGGCATCGCGCCGACTTTCGACCAGATCGAAACCTTCTCGTTCCATCTCCCTCAGGTATGGTAGATAAGGGGTACTGTACCGTTTCCGTTCACCATAACGTACTCTAGACTACAAGAAGTTTGTACGACAATAGATAGACGTTGCGAAATCGGTTACCTTTATGTGTTTTGAATTCGACATTGATAATAAACTGTTCCATGTAGAGTCGTATTCTTAAGGAGTTATCGTGAAACGCGAAACTTTCTGATTCATGAAATTGTAAAACTAGCACCCTACCGTAATCCTCCCTCGCTCCAATCAATACTCAGGCCTCCTTCGTCCGTCTCCTCGACATCTTCGTCTCGGTGTGCTCAGTGAGCGATCACTTCTTCATCTGCACGGTCAATCAGATGAAGGAACTCGCGATGCTCATCGATCGCACGCCCCTCCCACTCAAGGTAAGACGGTAGGATGGGATTACTGTAGGTAGTGATTGTGGATTGACTAATCATCTTTTAAAAATTGTGTGTCTGCTGATTCGCGCTTCAGCGGTGCTAGATAGAGTTAGTGATTCGGCAGCTGTGAGGATGTCTTTCTTGGCAATGGTCTATAATTATAATTAACTAGCTAATAGCAGGGATTGATGTCTGCTGATTGTGATCTTTGATATATCTAGATAGCGGTTTTAAAAATTTCTAGGCTGGATATAGTGAAGAAATGATCGAATAGGATTAAAGTTCAAATCTTGAGTAAATATTGGTAACTTAATTTGATGCTACCTGTCGATTCCCGTTTCATCAGTGCCACATAGTCGTTGTGATTCAACAGTGGCAGTCTTCTCGTCTTCCAGTTCTCACAATTATAATTAACTATTCAATAGCGTGGACTCGATGTAATTGTGATCTTTGATCTTCGCAGATTCGATACACGCTGTGCATCTCGCCGATCAACGTGAACAACAACAAATTCGCCGAGGCCGCGTTCATAAAGACGGCAAGGAGGTGAGTTTTTTTCCATTAAAAATGCGATTATTGATCTGTTAAATATGAAAAAGTAGCCAATTCGCTTTTTGTTTAGTGGCCTGGCGCTATTTGGCGATACAAACAGACTCGGCGTTGTGCGTCTGTGGTGCATAGGGTCGTCGTGCTTTCCAATCTTCATTTCCAGAGCGCTCTGTGTGGAAAAATAGCAAAATCGTTTTTTTGGTGTCCTGGTGCCATTTCGCGATCAAGATTGACTCGGTGTTGAGAGGCTTCACTGTGGGCACATCCCAACTAGGGATGAGCTGGGTCGTTATTCAATTCTAGCCATCAATATTAGAGGTTGATGACTGGAGTTGAATAACGGCAAGTCCTTCATATAGAATCAAGCACAATAACTGTCATTTTTTTCTGTTTTGTGATGTTTTGTTTTTTCAGGAGAGTGAAAACGTAAAAAAAGTAAGTGTCTCGGGACTGTGACGTTTCATCGGTTCTACATCCCTCCTAAAAATACAATGGAGTGTCATTCATTTCTCTTCATCAATATTTTATTTTGATGTCGGGAATTGAATGACCCCAAGTTCCGATGATCTGAAAAATCGCTATTATTACTATTCGCTTGCGATATTTCGCATATCATCTTTCAAGTGAAATCGTAAAAACATGTGTCTCGCTGATGTGGTGCTTCACGGGGGGGTACATCCTTCCTGAGGATTAGCTGGGCCGTTATTGAATTCCCTGTTATCAATATGCATTGTTGATGACAAGGTGTTCAATAACGACAGCATCCATTTGCGATGAGCGCTTCATTTCTCGCGGCGGCGAGTCCTGAAGTGTCCCATCACCCTGCATGGATTCGGATTGTTTCACATCAAATAGTTCCTCGCTTCCAGATTCTCGTCCGGCCAGTCGCTCACTGCCGACTGGCTATTCGACATCGTCGGATGGCCGCCGGCGCCCGTGACCAACCTCAACGACCTCGTCCAGTTGGAGAATGTGAGTGATCTGGGCGGGTATGGAGGGTAGAAATTGGTCGAAATTAGTTTTTTCTTCTTTTTTTTTTCGCAACTCAATCAGCACAATATTGCTCATGGTGAATCTTGGAACTAATGGGGTATCGATGAAACTTGGGAATGACTGAAATTACTTTTGTTGCTTGTGCCTTTTCGCATTATTTTTCTTTGAGCGCGGTGAGCGAAATGATATTGACCAAGGTATATCTTGGAACTTATGGAGCAATGGTGAAACATGCCATTTACTGGTTCACTTGGCTCTTTGACTCTGAACATTTGGCACTGAGTTTACCTTTTAGGATGAACCTGGATGCCTCAGACATCATCAATAATCTATCCTTTCAGGTGTACGAGATCCTGGAGACGTATCTGTGGCTGTCGCTGCGCTTCCCCGATATGCTCCCGGACGAGGAGATTGTGAGAGAGGCGGGAAGACAGGTTCGTTGTGATTTTGATATTTAGAATTGGGGTGAAAATAAGGGTTTGGGGGCGTGGTTGCACTTTCTTTGAAATTTGGTTGACACTTTTTTTCATTGTGCGTACACGCTTCTTTCCTATTGAATTTGCATGAGTTAACTGCACTTGTAGTAGTTGAGAGACTTAAAAGAACGCAGTTCGGCAGACAGATTGGAATGATATTGTAGGACGCTGCAAAAAGCAAGTAAAAATTGAAGCAATGTGGGTGTACGCTACTTGTGGTAGGGGTGAAACGCAGAATACGCAAGTCAGGAAAGTCAGCACAAAATGAAGCAGCTGTAAGTATTTATTTGAAAATGAACTGTTATTCGAAATTATAGCGGGCGGTTGCAAGCATTGTTATTGCGACAGTGAAACGCAAAGGCATAAAGTAATTGAGTGATTGGGAATTCGTTGCAGGTAGACAATCTGATCCGCGAGGGCGTCGAAAATATGAGCAAGCTGCTGGGACAGCACGATGGAAAGCAGGTAAGGAGGAGATTACTATAGGTGCTCCGGGCAGTCCAGGAGGTAAGGGGGTACTGTAGCCTACGGTAGAATGCTCTACTCTATTGTAGATTGTAATTAGAGGGGCAATATAAGATATTACACGGTAGGGATTACTGTAGACGTGCTATGAAGAGTGTGGTTACGAAGTGGAATCAATTATCGATTCTCTGGGATTCGCCGTTGACTACGGTATGACTAATTACGGTATCCCTGCAGGGTTCGATCGATAAGACGAATGAGAGGAAGGCGAAAAGTGCAGCAGAGGAGGTTGATTACGAGGGAGAAAATGGAGAAGAAGAGGAGGAGAAGAAGGAAGATAAGCTATTGCTGAGAGGAGAAAAGAGGAGGGGTGGAAAGTGAGTACTGTTAGACATTGCAACACGAATGATCGAATATTCATAATATCTATGATGACCTCGAAGCACAAAATGACGCGGGTTGGTTTTAAATTTTAGAAGAGACGTCCTAAGAGAAATCGATGTACTTCGATGTCTCGGTATCTATGATCATCTTGAAACGCGAATTTACTTCGATCATAAAATTGAAATTTTGTGTAAACAGGCATTGTAATAGGTCAATGGAGTTAGCGAGTAGTAAGGAATTTTAAAAGAAATCATGGTTACTGTATTTGAGAAATGTTAAATAACTGAAGTAAATGTGGATAACGGTTAATCAAAATGCCTATTGCATAGCGATAATGCAATCGTCCCTGATTCAGGTCTGTTCTGGAGCGAATGATGGCGAGAGGAGTGCTATCGTCAGAGGAAGCGGCTGTCCTGAAGAAGGAGATTCTCGAGAAGGAAGGACAGAATGTTTGAGAGTACGGTAGTCTACCGTAACCCGGAGATGATACGGTAGTAATCGAAAACTGTAGTTCATTGAATTCATTGTTAGGAAAATACAGAAATAAATAGGCCTGTTGATTATTCATTCGTCATAATTTCTTTCGTTTTTTTGCTATTGTTACGTTGTTGATTTCTTGTTTGCTTTTTTGATAAAGAAGATTCAATTTTTGATGTGCATTTAGCCTCATGTTTCATTGAATGTTGTGAACGATCATTCGAAATACCTGTGAGGAAGGAGCTAGTATTGGATATCGATCAGAGTTGTCCAAATGAAGAATACTTCTCCTCTTTCTGTGCTATTTTCGACCATTCCATGAGCGAATTGAAGAAGAATTCTTGCGACTCTATTTGCAGTTTCCGATTATGCTCGTTTGGAGTGTGCCTTTGTTATAATGATTGCGGCCTGTTGCAGATGTCTAATGCACTAGAGGAAACGATGGATACCGTAGCTGACGAAGCTACCGTACCCCCTCAAGAGGCTACCGTAGCCCTTCCCGGAGAAGGACCAAGTGCGGTGGAGCAGCCCGCCGACCCGCCTACCGTACCTACGACGGCGGCGGCAGCTGAGGAGGTTACGGTAGAGGCTCAGCCCACCGTATCCCCTCAGCCAATCGATGCCCTCCCTCCCTCGGATACCGTAACCCAGCAACCGGCGGACGGCAGTGAAGAAGGAGTCGAGGAAGATACCGTACCCCCGCCTACCGTAGCCGAAGTGCGACAGGAGCGACGAGAGAGGCGAGCTCTCAGTGGAATGGCCGCGATACTTGCGATGGTCAGTACGGTAGATTACGGTAGATTAGTCACTAGGAGTGCGGTAGCAATCAATCCATTGCAGATGAAAGGAGGAGGAGGGGCAGAGCAGGAGGAGGAAGATGAGGATGAGAAGATGGAGGAGGTGGAGGAGGTGGAGGAGCCTGCAGCAGCTGCGCCTGTCGCAGCGACGCCCGCTGCAGCACCTGCAGCAGTGGCTGCGGCCACTCCGCCTGCTGCACCGACTGCAGCTGCAGCAGAGAAGAAGCCGGAGCCGTTGGGCGAAGGCGGCCGCAAGCTGAATCGACAGGAACGAAGGGCGATGGTGAGTTGCATAATTTGTGTTTTTAAGTAAAGGAGCATCAACTATTCGTGATTGATCACTGGACTTCATTCGTCACAAAATTGTAATAATAATGTTTCCGTTTGAGTTTAGGATCCTAGGATTTTGACACGCATGGAATTGTTTGGAGTTTCTGAAACTGGCCATAAGGGAGGATATTTGGACGATGTTGCTTTTGAGTAGGACCCAAACAGACTAAGATAAAATAAGGCAATGCAAAATTTATTTAGATGCGTGCTCAAGGAATGTTCGAGGAGAACGCAGCGAAGAAAGTGGAAGAAAAGAGGGAAGAGGAGAAGCCAGCCCTGCCCCCGGCAGTGGGAGAGAGGAGAAGAGTGAGGATGGAGGAAGTGAAGGGTCAGTGGGATTTGTTGCTTTACCTAGAGGGGCACATGTTGGATGACAAGGAGGGTAGGGGTTGAGCGAATACTCTAAAAATAGATTTCTACTAGAATTTGAATGCATTCAATTCCATGGATCTTAATGTTAGCCATTGCGCACGATCCGGCATACATTTGTTATCATTCCATTTGGATTGATAACAAATTGCGTTTTCTGATAAGTTGAGTAGGTGAATGCGTGTTGCGTGATTGGCTCAAGGCACGACTAATTGTGATCATTGCAATTATTTGCATCTCCGAGTGAACAAAGAACCTCTTCCAGTGGCGGACTCTCCCTTCCTCACGGAGACGACAGTCTTCAGTGATCTCCCCGCTCCCTCGGGCTACCAACCCGTCGTCTACGGCAACAACTACGTGAGAAGCGTCCAGTTCTCGAGTGGCGGACGGTGAGAGATCAAAGATCACGTTTTATCAAAGACAACTGCTGAATATATGAGTGTTTTTTAATGTCCAAAGAAGGTAGATTACATCGAGTGAAAGCATGGTATCTTATAGGGTGCACGAAGCGAGAAAAGGCCTGGTTGCAAAGTAAAGATGATCACAGATGCTAAAATGTGATGATTAGTGGGATCGAGATTGAGGAAGCCAGAGATCAAAGACCACTTCAGCAACCTCGCGACGACCTCGCAGGATCGGCAATTGCGACTGTTCAAGTTCGATGAGGATAAGGGAGAGGTGAGTGCAATTTTGTTGATGATAAGCATACATTGAATAGCGAAGAACGATGCGATCTTATTTGGAGATGGAACGCGATTATGGTACAGGGAAGAAAAGCGAATGTTAGGGTCAATGAATAATTGACCTTCACCAATATTTAGTATTTGTTTGAAGAACGGGGCTACTAAAAATCGTGGCAAATGAAGCAATCATTTCTTATGATGAACTGGAAGCGAGAAGGTTGCGAGACGAATTGCGATATTGTGAATTGCATTTTCTTTGATTTTTTATGAGCGGAAAGCAAGAGGGAATTGCAGCTAGTGAAGGGATTGTATCTTAGCGTGAATTCGAAACAAAAATAAAGCTGATTTGGAAAAATAAATTATTCAAATTGCAGACCTCGCTGACGGTCTCGCTGCCGCTCGGTGGCCTCATCTACGATGCTGCATGGCATCCGAGGGAAGGTAAGCGAGTTGATCTTTGATCTACTGTAGTTGTTTATCGGGAACTGGGTTTAAACACCTTGTCGTATTTTTCTTTCGCAATTTGTGCAGATAAGTGATGCCCTGATCAAAAGGGGAGGAGAGGGCAGATCGTACGTTGAATTGTGATTTTAGAATGGATCGCGACGTCCTCACGTGACCATCCGATCCATCTGTGGAACGAGGAGGGCGAGCGGGTGATGTCGTTCCGAGGCATCAACCATTTGGTGGGTCATTAGTTATTTATAAACTTGTTTGATTCTAAATTTGATCTTACCATGCTGAGTCGTTCTAGTTTTCAGAATGGTTGGTTCAGGTTGCAACGAATCTATGATATGAGCGCTGATTTTAGTGGATTAATAATTCCTCGTAATTTGCACCTGTGAAATGTGCGTTTCTAGTTGTTAGCATAATATCTCAGACGCTCTTTGATTGATGTGATTTCGTTCCGGACCCTATAAATATTAAATAGACCCACTCTCTCGGGTCAGAGAGAGCGAGATAACATGAAGAATTGAGAGCGTGAGAGAACTAATTCCACTCCAGGACGAGCTTTCCTCTGCGAACACACTGCGATTCGCCGTGGACGGCAGTCGACTTTACGCCGGGTATCACAAGTACCTGCGGTGAGTGAGGGAGATTAGTTTTTGATCTCTGATCATCCATCGTTCCATTAAAATATGGGCCCAGGCTACGTTTCGTTACAAATTTCGGCATGCATGTGCAGTGTTTCATCGTGTTCTTATCAAAAGCTGAGGCGTCTTTGTTCGATCGCTTGATGAGTTCGCTCGCTACAAAAATAATTTATGATGAGCTCGAAATTAAGCATGTGTGAATGTAATCATTGCAGAATCTTCGACCTGACTCGGCCGGGCCGCCAGACGAGGGAGATCAAAACGTGGAGTACGTTCTTTTTTTAGTTTGCTTGGTTACTGTAGTTCTGGGCATGATTGAACGTGTATTGGGATACTGTAGTTCACCAGGTCGTTCGGCGTGTCATAATCATGATCTCTCAGGTCGCGAGCACGGCGGGCAGCGGTCGCTCCTCTCGTGCATCGCCGTGCATCCGGTGTACGCGGGCGTGATGGCCGTCGGCTGCTACGGGAGGTCGAGTGAGTCGTTTTTTTTACGGCCAACCTTCAAGATGCGTGGACATCAGTGACGAACTATCCTCTGAACATTGCGAATAAATTCAATTGTGTGATTCTCAAGGATGATCCCAACCACATTCCAGTTGGTCTCTACTCGGACAACTGCAAGTCGGTCGAGTGCCTCTTCGAGATCGGCCATTCAGCCCTCACTCAACTGGAGTACTCACAGGATGGATTGAGGCTGTACGCAGCGACGAGGAATGTGAGTTGACTGTTTTGTGGGGAGGATTGATTCATGTTCATAGAAGGAGAAGCCATGCGATAATTCTTCGAAAACACGGGAATGGCTATGCAAAGAATGTTGAACATGGGTTTTTTTTTCGGAAGCCCGGTATGTTTTAGAATGCTAGGTGACTTCCCGCATTGACCTAACCCTCGAATACCGGGTAGGTTTATGCATTCTAGATTGTTTTCCACGACGTTTCCCTACTCTGTTCCTGGTTCGCATATTGATCAGTCAATAAGAGATAGAGAAACAATTTATAAATATGCGTTCAAGATCGACAATTTTAACTATAAATATCATCTTAGCTTCTCATACTAAATTATCGCCCATTATAATCGAGATACAAAGGTAACCTAAGGAGAAGATTCCAAATGCGTTAATAAATATACAGTGAAAATAAGAGGCAATATCAAAACTAGACACGACTAGGATAAAATCGGGAGCTGTATGAGTAATCGCCGAATGGAATTGCCGATGCCATAGTGTGCAAGTGAAGTATCTGAAACGATGGTTTCACTTTGGTTTTAGGGGGCAAGCTGTGCTACCATTCCGAGTAACATTAACGATAAGCTTACCCGTAAGCGTGAGCGATGAGATGTGGGAGGTGAAGGATCACAAGGATTATTTGGAGGATTGCGTAGATTCCTTGGAATGCCGAGTAGCACATTAAGAAAATGTATGTGCATTGGAGGAGCAGAAGTGGAACTGCCAACTGCAAAATATTTAATGTATACAGACAGACCCATTTATTAATTTGATAAAACGGACTCGCCTTTCTATAAAGAGCTAACGTGTCTTCAGCCTTTTTTCTTCCGATTGATTTTTCGTCTAACCACACAAAGAATAGCTGTAATTGGTGATATTATGGAAAAAGGAAACATCAAGTAACCTACCGGAAATGCGCACGAGTGAGTCCAAATCAAGTACCGAGGTAGTATTGAGAGAAACATCGTCTAGATGGCGCTAAATATGAATTGGCATTAAAAATTATAATTTTAGAAACGGCTGCGATGTGGGTTCCCGCCAAAAGTTAGGCTCGTGCCATAGGGCTTGTTATAGGGCATCCCTCTACCTGCCCTCCCCTGCATGCCTTGACCCTTCTCTCCCTGTGCCTCTCTATTTTTCCTTTCTTCCCTCACAGTTTGCTAATTGGCAAGTATATAATTGGCTTTATCGCGTGTCTAATATATATCATGCATACAACACCATATTAGAATTGAACTTTATCCGAGCATACGTTTAAATTATTAAATAACATTCAACAAGGTCACGGTAAAACGGATTCATCCCATTTGACTCTTCCTCCACTAATCTCCTGCATACAAACATCGACAAGACGCGTAACAATAACCACGTAAAGCGTCGGTGCTATCATTACTAGGCAAATTGCAGCCATAAAAATGATGGGATCGACATAGTTGGGCTCGTCTGAATCATCTGAATAGAATCGATGCCAAACCGTCGCGCAGCGGAAGTATCTGAAAATTCAGATAAGCGAATTCGTTTTTACTGTGATCAATCCTAGCAAAACTGACCCGTAAGCGTTGTAGATGAGAAACACAGCGTTTATCAGACCCAATGCGAGTTGAATGTTGGCCACATGTACTCCTCGAAAGAAATTATAGAAGAATAGAAGAGTGACAGTGAAGTGGAGTAGAAGGAGGCACAGTGATATCTGGGAAATTGGTCGAAGCTCCCAGTGTCCAGGATAGCCACAGGAGAAACATCTGAAATGCAGATAATAATTTGAGCCGCAACAAATCGGTGATTTCGTCATTAACGGTTCCGGAGGGCCTGGGCAAGGGACAAGTACTGACGCGGGGCGCGCTCTCGGATCGATATGAATTGTGCCAGCCGATCTATCCATCCATCTATGACTATTCCTCACTCTAGTCGTCTTTATCGTCTCTTTAATGTTGTGGATACCAACACAACCGAAGAAACAAACACAGATTAATGTTAATTTCCAAATAACTAAGCATATCAGCGTGCACTGGTTCGATCGGATATTGAGATCCTTCCTTTAAAATATACTATTCACAGGACTCATCCATCGTCTGTTATGATCTGCGCAATCCGGGCGCGACGCTCTTCACGCTCGACCGACCCGGACTGACGAACCAGAGCTTCGCCTTCGATCTTGATGGGTACGGTAGATTACGGTAGATCGACTCTCTCCGAATCGCAAAGTGACTGTAAAAATCAAATCGAGCTGAATAAGTACGAGGATTTCGCTAATTGTAAATCGGGGCTATTGATCGTCAGTTATGGGTTACGGTAGATTAGTAGATCAATACAGTACCCCTCTCTATCCTCTAATCGATAATTCAGATCCGATCGCTTCCTCATCTCTGGCTCCTCGACGGGCGAGGTGCTCGTGTTCGATGTGAAGACGGGCGAGAGTGCGCCCATCCAGAGGGTGCGAGGAGCGGAGAGCGCCCTGGTTGGAGTGAGGTCAGTGCTGATTGTTGCGAAGAAGGCGCGTGCTAGACGGGACGGGTTAGACAGAGCGGGTGATGCGCATGAGGTGTTCCATGATTCCTCACGGACGACGCACGTGACCTGGTTGGAATGATGTACGGTAGCTTGAATAGTAGTAGAATAGTTTTTGAGGTACTCGGATCGCTAGTTGTAAGTGTTTTGTGAATGGGACAAAGAAGATGAATCGTTTTCCTCGTTTCACTTGCTTGGATATGCCAGGGGTGAAACATGAATTTTGGGTGTACGCGACATGTTATATCACGGGCTCGATTGGCCTGGAAACGATCATAGATGTAAATCGGTACTAACTCAATCTCTCTTTCAGCATCCACCCCTCGGCGCCGCTGCTCGCGACGTGCTGTGGCGAGCGAATCTATCGAGTGATGGAGCTATCGGATGATGAAGAGGAAGGAGTGGAAGAGAAGAGAGCGAGGAAGGAAGAGGAAGAGAGTGGCGAGGAGAAGTACTCTGAGGGAAAGAAGACGCTCAATAATGGGTTCCAGATCTGGAGAATCTGACCTAGTCTATGACCTACCGTAGCTACAGTACCCGCCGATTAGTCAGAGAGGGAGAGGGGGCATGATGTAGAGATTGTGACCCATTGTATGACCTATCGTAGCTACAGTATTCCCTATGAGTGAGAGAAAGAGAGAGGTGCAGTGATGTTTTGATCAGAAATGCGAGAGCACACGTAGACAGAGAGGCGCGGATCTGACCCTTGGTAGATCACTGACCTTACTCCCTTCCCTCTGCCCCTTCCCGCTCCGTATTGATTACTCGAGAGGCAATTCCCTGCTCATTCCGCCCCTTTGCAACCCGCTTGTTTGTACACTTTTCGAGCCCGTTATTTGCTGTTATTTTTGACGTTATGAATCTGTTTCCTGATCTACGTTGACGTCTGTCTTTGCAATTTCCCTGCTCGTCTCTCTTGGTGTCTGGTCTCTCCTTGACTCTTCGCTGCCTGATCAATCGACATCCGTCTACCGTATCCTCTTCCTATCGTAATCTGAACCGTAGTCGATGGCTCGTGGCTGGCTGCTGGTGGCGTGTTTGGTGCTGGCTGCGACACTCGCCGCTCCCGCCCCGCACCACAAGGGAAGAGAGGGAGGAGAGGAGGAGGAGGAGGCACACGACAAGGAGACGGTTAGTGAGGGAAGGAGCTATTGTGAACTGGCTTGTCTAGAGGGAGGAGCTTTGATAGGAATAGGAGACTATTAAAAAGGGGATTGTTATAAAAGATCATATCACAACTGTCTGTCTAGAGGAAGAGCAGGTCGTTTTTCAAGAGATTTTCTAAATCATTGTCGAGCTATAGAGAGGAGTGTTCTTGGAGAGGTGCTGAATCACATTTGTTGATGGAGGATTAGATATTGATCTAACCGTTCAGGGCTACCTGCAGCGAGCGTGGGCCTGGATCAAGCACGCTGCAAAGAAAGTGAAGTGAGTACGGTACGGCGAATCGATAACTGACATGTGTCATGGATACGGTATCGATCGATATTCAGGGGCTGGGCGGTCGGCGAGCACTCGCTGTACAACCAAGTGATGAGCAAGCTGAAGGAGAATGTGAGTGGAGGGAGTACGGTAGAACGGGGATACTGTAGTCTTGAGCGAATCGATTTCTGACTTAAAATAATGTTCGTTTTCTCGTTAATCGGTTGTCTCAGATCCTAGTAGAGGTATTGAGATGCTGGTGCGCCAATTGTGCAGGTTGCCAGAACATCTGTATTTGAAGTAAAAGATCAGTCTGCGATAGCTCAATCGCCTCAATTGGGTACCGTACCTCCAATCTAATCGATAATCTGCAGCGCACGATCTCCGTGCTCGGGAAGCAAGTGACGTTCACGCTGCCCGACCCTTCCGCCGCCTCCGATGTGCACTGGGGTGAGAGGAAAATAGCGGGAAGGGGAGGATAGTAATTGTTGTAAGATGCGACCCCATAGTCTAGGTTCTTGATACTGGGTGGGTATAGGAGAGTACTGCCTTTAAATATCGAATTCAAAACACTGATTTTGATTTTTTTTAAATGCGAAATTTGTCAACCACTGACCGACAGGGTCGAGGTCTAGTCTTGTAAATGAGGTGAAAGACAACTGTGATTGGGGAGATAAAACCCATTTTCCATCGTACTAAATCAATGAATCGCTCGAAGGTTCGTCCATCTCGTCCATCGTGCACAATCTGAAGAAGGAGCCCGTGCTGCGCGTGCTCCTCGCGCTCTACATCAATATCGTGTGAGTACGGCTGACCGGGGTATGGTAAACTGAGGAATTAGGATTATCGATCGCTGTGAGTGTGAGTGGTGGCTTCGAGATCGATGGGAAGATGCGCATTGTTAGAAATTGGTCTGTGATGATATGGAATTTCCACGTATATTGTTTGTTATCGCAATCCCTTGAGCTATGATGCAGTGGTGAAACGGAAAAGACGCTGGTGAGAAATAATATTCGCTTCAGGATCTTCATCGCAGTCTACGGCTATCTCATCGCCCGCCACATCATGCTGTCGATCAATCTGAAGAAGGTAGGTCACGGGAGGGTGCGCTGATCAAACGACGTTAATTACTCCTTTTCTTTCTACTCTATCAAAGACATACTGCCCGAATGGCGGATCATGTACTCTTGTAGCACCGATGAAACGGAACATTCACTGGGGCAACAAAACTGAAATAAAGCGGTAAAACAACAAATTTTCAGGCGGCTCAGCCCGAGAAGGAGCGCGAGCGAAGGAGACAGAAGGAGAGGAGGAAGATGGTGAAGAAAATGGCGAAAGAGAGCAGAGGAGAAGGAGGAAGGGGATTCAGAAATCGTGAGTCGAGTTGTGATTAGGATCAATGACAATTCTGCTGCAATTGGGATTAGTCGTGATATTTCGAATTGTTTTCCAGCCCGTGAGTGTTCAAAATCATTAGCAATGCGCTCCTGAAATTGATATGCCTTGGGCGAAACTCTAGTCTGCCGTGCGCGTGAATTTGATCTTTGATCTCTTGCAGCTGCGATGTTCTCTCCTCCTCTCTCTTCTGAAGGCCACGACTCGATTCGATCCACCGACTTCGAGGAGGAAATCGTCATGGACAGGTGCAGTTGTCGATCGGATACCGTAATCTTACAGCAATCTATAGATCGAATACCGTAATCCTTGCAGAGTCCCGCGCAGTCCGTTGCACGACGCACCGCAGCAAGTGGATGCCAGCGTCTACGCCACTCCCAATCAGACCCTGTCCCAGTGATTACTGTAGGATACTGTAGCCATCAATCGATAGTGATTACGGTATTTGCCCCATACTACGTGTTGCGATTTATTCCTTGTGGTTACTGTAGCCAGAAGGATACTGTAGCCATCAATTGATTCTGATTACGGTACTTGCCCCATACTACGTGTTGACATTTATCCCTTGTGATTACTGTAGCCAGAAGGATACTGTAGCCATCAATTGATTATGATTACGGTACTTGCCCCATACTTATTCTTTGTGATTGATTCAGTACTGATCTCGAGCTTGTTTTATCGGTTACTTGACCAGAGCTAATGATTGTAGATTGGATAGAGATAATAAAGGATTTAAAAATAAAGTAATTTGCATTGCATGAATACAGATTGTCAGAACGATGAGAATATCTGAGAAAGTAAGTCCGGAGATCAGTGAGGATTATTTGCTTGTCCTTGTTATGTTTTATCGATCGATAATCGATACCGTACCCTGGTTACAGTATGGATGAGTGTCCGCGGTGCAATACCGCGAACTCGTTCGTGCTTCTCGAGGGGCGGTACGCGTGCAGAGTGTGCAACTTTGAGGACCAGGTGAGAGATAAATGGAAGTAGATCAGTCTTTGTCCCTATTTTTAAAATTATGTTTCTAGCAGTGAAGAATTTTATTGTAGCATATCGTAGCAAATAGATGAAACCATAGTTATTGATGTATTGACTGCAACAAATTAGAGATCAATCTGGATTAAAATCGAAAAATGGTCCTAAAATAGTGCTTTTGAGCGCCGTGCCGAATACGAGATGGACGAGGTCAATTACATCGATTTCACGAAGAACAACAGGAAGATGTTCTCGGAACTGAGAAGATCTGTCAGAAGGGTACGTGTCCTTACTTTATCCCGACCAATCGTAATCAGTTACTGATAGAATCCATTTCAGTTGAAAGGTCGGAAGAAAGGCGATGGGAAGAAGAAGAGCGGGTATCGGCCGATTCCGAAAGGTGAATTATGGATATTATATTATTAGTACGTTGCCTGATTCATCTACGAGCTGCAGAGAGATGTGGTTTTGTGTGAATAATAAATTTATTTGCAGACGAGCAGATTCCTCAAGTTAATCCTCGATGGTACGGGAGGAAGTTCCGAGTGAGGGTGCAGCCGGATGAGACAGATCCGCCAGGGGATGTGCTGCCGAGGAGGCATGAGCAAGTGGTGAGGGAGGGGGGGATGGGACTGTTTTTTTAACCTTTGCGATAGCAATTATTGCGAGAAGGAAATTCCAACCTGTGACAGCTATGTTTCGGTGTGGTCATGAAAGTCAAGAGAAGGGGGTCAAGCAATGACAATTCCCGACTGACTAGATAAAAGAAAATTTGCAGGAAACGTGGAAGCGCATCACGCATCGTCTCAGCACCTTCACGCAATTACTGGCGAGAACGACGAGATTTCTCGTGCGGGAGAAGAGAACGAGCGAGGATGTCAAGGTGATCTTTGGTCTTTCTCTTCTCGATTGATCTTTGATCTTCAGCCAGTCACTATGGTCATCTTCCGCAGGCTGCTCGCTTCTCAGGTGAGTATTTGTGATTTTGAAATAAATATCGATGAAAAATCATCCACTGGCGTTATTTGCGCATATGGACTACATGCGAAACACCTCACTCATCTGACAGAGTGGTTCAAGGAAAGAGATTCAGTGTATTGAGAAAGGATGGCATTGGAGACCTGTAATTAACTTTAAAAATAATAAAATTGCAGGGAATCGCGTTCTCGGACCGTGAGTGGACTGACGTGGAGGAGGATCAATTCGTGCTCGAGAGGAAAAGCGAAAAGAAAAAACAAGTAATCGTGTGAGTTTATGATTTAGAATCGGTCTTTAGCTTCTTATCAATGATGTCAATAAATTGGTATATTTTGAACTACTGAGGCGTAATACATTGAATTATTTTATAATTATTCGTTTCTGCATGATCGATGAAACTCAAATCACTGCTTTCTGATTTCGTTAAGTACCGTGGAAGAGCAACGGCAGGAGATCGCCAGCCACACAGCGATGATGAACGAGGGATTGAGGACGGGAGAGGGAGTGGGAGAGGTGAGGAAGCTGTGGAGTAGGGATGATGCAACTAGGCTAATTTGTAAGAATTACTGTGAAAGACAAGCTGAAATTTTAAATATCCTAATTGAGGACGGAATGTGGTCGATGCTCATGTCAGATACGGTGACGGAGAATCTGCAAGTGCAAGCACCGGTGGATACGAGAGAGATTGGGGTGAGATTTACTATTGTGAACACTTTTAAAAGCAGAGTTATTATTGTTGTAGTAGGCGTTACGTTCACTATACCGAACATTCAATAAGCCCAAAACTAATATAGGTTTTGCGAAACCAGTAAATAGCGTGTGCTGGAAATTAAGCTAATGATTGCATTTTCTGCAGGTCCGAATGAAGAAGAAGCGAAAGTGGGTGGCTGTGGATGGGATTGAGAGGACACGAACGGAGACTTCGATGCACGCCATGGCAAGGGTCAGTGCGGGTTCAGAATTACCTTTTTTATTTATTTAAATATCAGATAATTACTCTTTTTCGTTGCAAGTTACGATTGTTTGAGCAAATAAATTGATTATTGGTTACCTAATAATGACGCAACAATTTGCAGGGCGGAATTCTCGCGCTGAACGTCGAATTGCTCGTCTCTATCTGTTTCCTCGCGTGCGCTGTCGTCGGATCGAGAGTGCAAATGGGCGATCTAGTGAGGTGAGTAGAGGGACACTGGGGTGGATTGAGCTGACAAGTTAGCGGTAAAGTGAAAGCAGTTGGGTTTCACTGATCCTTCAATTTACTGTTGCTCTGGATATGATAATGTGGCGCTCTAGAATAATTCTTGAAAACAACGATATCTGATTCGGATGGTCAAGCACCGGCTAAAAAGAGTGTTGAACAATTTGTTTCACAACGAAGTATTGGGTTTCATGTAGCCTTCACATGGTTGTTGCACTATTACGATAATGTACTTGAACTCTGGGAAACAATGATTTACAACTCAGATGGTACCGCGAGGCGCGCGTTCCCTTGCCTCCGCACTTCCTTCGCGATCTCACCAAAGTGAAGTTGTGTGATGACGGGAAGATGATCCGGTTGGAGACGTGCGGCTACGAGAGACACTTTGTGAGTTCATTAAAAATATTCTCGGATGCTTGATTCAGGCAGTCCTCAACTAGCTTGTGCATGGGCACGATACAATTTACTCATCTTGACAAATTGCTTATGAAAATTGGTAATTTTCCAGAACTTCTACCTGCACGAGTGCAATTCGTTCCTGCAGCGAGTGATAAGCGTGACGAGAGTCCCGAGGAGAAGATTATCGATTAGATTGGATGAAGTACGGTAGGATTGAGGTGGAGAGGAGGAACTTGAGTAACTGACGTTTCATAGGCATTACTAGAGCTGGTAATTTGGGTGGGCTACAATGAATGTGGTAGTCCCCCATGGTTAAAAGAAAACTCTGGCAGGTGGTTGCCTCGCATCTCTCCCATCTCAACCTGCCCTTCTCCCTGATGGAACGGGCGCTCGTGGTCCTGGCACGCGCGAGAGTGGATACGGTAGATCTATCGATCGATCAGGCAGACGAGGAGGGGCAGTACTGCAATGTGGTACGGTAGATGGTGTTAATTGATTTTTGTCACACATTTAGCTAGATATTACCTCTTCCAAACAACCATCCTTGTCTTTATCTCTTAAAACAGCAAGTTCAATTGTTTTTCAGAATACGTGCAAACTCGGAATGGAAGAGGGCCGAGTGCACCCGATGCTGTCCTCTGCGTACAGATCACCGTTGTGAGTGGAATTAATTTATTGTTGATCTTTGATCTTTCTCCCTTTTCAGTGTCACTTTCTCCACTGACACTCGTGCGATGGCAGTCATTCTGCTCGTGTTGAGGCTCACCTTTGGACTGAGGGACGACAGGGCATTCGAAGTCAAGGTCAGCAATATGGATTCTGTTGTCGTGTTGTCTGTTTGTCGTTGCCTTGATTTGGAGAAAGGTGTAATTCTATATCGAGAGATAATATGAGTTTGTACTAGAAAGGAAACACGATTTTCGCAGATATTGCTGAACAGATGAATTTGGTGTTTCAAATGATGTTGAAAGGCTTGGCATTTGAATTGGTGGCAATGAGAAGATACTGAACGTTTCCAGAATTCCTCCCGCTTCTTCAACATTGGCGCGTGGCTGCGACAGCTGCGCATGCGTCTGAGGGTGTACGGAGGAGAGGACGGAGCTACGGTAGTCAGGGAGAGGTACGGTAGTCGATTATTGATAATCGATAATATCGAGTTACAGTACGCGCGAGTCGGGGCGGGACTACGAAGTGGAGTGGAACATGGAGCTCAATAGGGTGGATCTGGTGCAGAGGTGGGTGATTCCATTTCCGAGTCTCTCACTTCCGCGCACTCTTTCGCTTCTCTGACTGGTGAGAGATGATGTACAATGGAGAGACGAGAACATTGTACGATCTGGGTTTCACGATTAGGCTATCAAGAGTAATTTTAATGCAACAGCAGTATGAGGTCGTTGATTTCTAAGAAAAGTAATTTTCAGTCGCTGCAAACTAACGTACAGACAGACGCCGCGTGCCTCCTTCCCCGAGGGATGGAATCCACTGCCGAAGTTGGGTGAGTGGAGGGAGGGGAGGGGAGAAAGTGGGATGGAGTGGCTTGGTTGATTATAGTTTCACGAGCTGTAATATTTTCTGCTTTACAATAAGTAGAGGATTCCTGATCGTTTTATAAGAAGAATATTCTTAGATGGCGATCGTTTCCTGTACAAGGACGGCCTTCCCTTTCCCGAAGATGGCGAGAAGGCGAGAGCGATGCCATCAAGAGTGGCCATGATGGGTTAGTCCTTGTTTGTTGTAATTGTTGATTTTTTTTCGGAACGTTGGACTACTTTGCATTGATGCGAACACTTGAACAGAGGTTATCTGATATTGATGGAGCGTGAATTCACTATGTTAGGTTTAACTTGATTTATGCAATTTATCCAGTTGTATTTTTTTGCGTTTATTCTTGGAATTATTGTTGGGAACACTTAAGCGAAAGTTATGTGACATTTGCGTAGCGAGGGTTAACCATTTTGTTTTTTTTTATCAATTTCATGATATAAAATTTTTTTTCAGCGCCACTGATCTACCACGGGGAGCGAGTGAGGGAAGAGGCGGAGAAGGCGGGAGGTGAGATGGAGAAGAGCAAGGAGATGAGAGAAGCGACCAAGTTGATTGGGAAGAGCTTCAAGGTGAAAATTTCGATACTTGTTGACTTTGCGCTGCAGGGATCGTACTTGACACCACGGGTGTTCACGACCAGTGACTAATAATGACGGACAATTTTACCAAATTCAAATCTCCCTCCGTTTTGAAATTAAAAACCCACAGTAGATTTCGCATTCTGTACGAGAAATCGGTAGGGGGAGCTCTCTCCCCACCTGCTCATCCAAAGAGAGAGAGGGCGAGGTATGGGTCTCTGGGTGCGCTCTAGTCGCGCCGG
>LS590045.1:639608-704089 GCA_900490775.1 Pristionchus maxplancki
CAGTGACTAATAATGACGGACAATTTTACCAAATTCAAATCTCCCTCCGTTTTGAAATTAAAAACCCACAGTAGATTTCGCATTCTGTACGAGAAATCGGTAGGGGGAGCTCTCTCCCCACCTGCTCATCCAAAGAGAGAGAGGGCGAGGTATGGGTCTCTGGGTGCGCTCTAGTCGCGCCGGGTAAGAGACCCGCGGGTGAAGCGAGAGAACGCCCCGCCCCCTTCGCGTTCTCTGCTTCCGCCACTCTCTCTGCATTTTCATTGTAGGCGCGCGCCGCTTTTGAACCTCCGTGGACACATAGATATGCGGTAGTACTGATGTGAGATAGGAACTGTATTCTAAAATAATAATTGCAGAATCACGAGATCGAGGAGGCAAGTGAGCCCGTCCTCCCCTCAACTGCATCGATGAGAAGAGAGAGAACACCGGTGGAAGGAGAGGTGAAAGAGGAGTGGAAGCATCTCTTCCCGGCTGGTGTCAATTTTGAGGTTCGATTATTTTAAATCATCTTTCCTAATTCTTTTCAATGGGTAATCATAGTAAACACGAGAGAATGATGAATTGTTGTACTAGAACGAAACTCCATTAAGAAGAGTGTAATGATAGAATATTCCTAGGTCTCCCGCCTGCCGCGACTCTCGGTCACGTCACTGGTGAGGTTCAACAATCAGGAGGACGGGAGATACATGATTGGTGAGATTCGAATGCATAAGTACCGTCAATCAACCTCTAGCCATCTTTAATGAATTTGATGCAACCCAGAAGCATGAAACTGCAACGTGTAAAAAAAATAGTCCTTCACTCAAGACATATATAAAAGATGCAATTTTGCTGGCATTTGATGTAGCAAGGAAACAAGGAACCACAAGGCGACGAAATCAACCAGGAATAGAATTTCGCAGGCTAGAGATCAAAGATCACTCCTCATCCTCCCTCTTCAGGTGGTGGCGCGGGCGACATCGCCTTCTCCTTCCTCTCAGCAGCTCCGAATCTCTCCCGACCCCATCGATTCCTCATTCAGGCCATGTCGAGGTCAGTGATTTTTTTTGCTTTAATAGCTATTCTCTACTATATTGATAGAAGACAAAACTGTTCCTATACGTAGCACAAGTGAAACACATGATCACTCTGAAAATGTGTGAATTGATTCTAGCCAGTTCGCAATTTATTCCTATTCTAGACTAATCGTCGAGGCGCCTGCAGTGATCTACGCGGCCAGCTCGATGCTCGAGATGAGGATGATGCGATATCAGAGGTACGGTAGAGGGATAAGGTAGGTGCAAAGATTACTGTAATTTGTGATTTCAATATTATTCAATCGATACATGGAGACTACGGTACCCTGCCGGCTACAGTAATCCTACTTGAAAAGGTCATTTTGCAGTTGCCTCTCGGTCGTGCAGAATCTGGAGTCGGGCGGGTCCGTCGTCGTCGAGGACTGCGCCGTTCCCTTCTACAAGAACGGAGAACTGGCAGAGGCGACGCTCGAGTTGAGGAGAGCCGCGGGAGAGGGTGAGTTGGTAGATTAGAAAGAGTAGTTGCGTAAAATTAGCAAAAAGTCCAAAAAGAGAGAACGATCGTTTGTGCATCACGCTTGTGATAAATATTGGCAGTTATATGATTAAACAATTTTGAAAGTTATAACCCCATTTGTTCATGTGCATTCTAACTTCTGATTTGCACCAGCAGACTCTGCGTTGCGATGGTTCGATAAGGTTGTATTCAGTGCGTAATTATCTCTAGTCACACGTTGGAAATATTCAGACAACACTGATTTCAGCCCGCAATATCATCGATGTCTCGTGTCATGGACTGATTGGAGCGAAGGGTCAAGCGAGGAAAGAGAAGGAGAAGACAGGAAGGAAGAATGCTGAGGTGAGCTCCATTTGGATTTAAAAAAAATGTTTTTTTTACTAAATTAATGATTTATAGGTGGTCGATAGCAGTGATTCGGAGAGGGAAGAGGAGGAAGGAGATCAAAGATCAAATGAAGAAGAAGTGGGAGATCAAGGACCAAGTGATCATGGAGAAGAGAGTGGAGAGGAATCACTGGTGGATGAGGAAATGAGTGAGGACGATGAAGATGAGGGAGAAGAGGGAGGAATGAATGGTGAGAATTTAATCTAGAGGTAGAAATACGGATCGCCGTCTCGTTCAGTGTCTCACATGGCTGTGATTGTTGGTGTTTCATGCACGTATCTTGTACAGCAGTGTAGCTGTGAGGTGATTGATTTGTTAGTAATCGCAAAGGTTAAAAACATCAAATTTACAGCTGATCCTGACGATTTCGATGTGGATCCGATGGCGGAGGAGCGAGAAGGAGAGGGAGAAGCGGGAGGAGGAGGAGAGGGGAATGAGGAGGGAGCGGGGACATGGGAGGTGAGGGGTTTCAACATTGTTAAATGATTAAAAGTCCCCTTTTGATATGATTGTAGCAGTTTAACCCAAAAAAATGAACATTTTAAAATAGTTTGTTTTCTAAATTTTTGTATTTACATGTGAATATTGAAAATTGTGATTTTAGGAAGAGCCAGTGGAGCGACCGTGCGAGAGGTACAAACGAGCGCTCGATTGGTACATTCCAAGAGTGCAGAGGGTGAGAGATCAAAGATCAAGTTTTATAGTTCACAGATGAAAGATCATTTCGTAGTACTTATTTCTCTCATTTCAGAGGTACTACCTCAACTTCGAGTACCTATGGACGATTCTGGCGATGCGACTATGGTAGCGACGAGGATTACGGTAGATCGAATCGAGGACTGACTTTGTTCCTTGTTGCCGCTCAGTCTCTCGATTAACTCCGGATGTCCATTCGTTCCATTGTGCATTTGATGCGTTTGAATTAAACGAATTTTACACTGATGAGAAGCAGAAGAAAGGCCATTCGTTGTCGTGTTTTATGAGAGAACAGTGGTCAGAGGATGTGAAGCCAATTGGAGGCGATTGATGACTTGAAGGATGTAAAAAATAGTTTCGAAATTCGTTTTGATCTACCTGACGTCAAACAAAGCAACTGCCGCAAAATGCCAAAGGTCTGCGACGAAAGCGCATGGCGAGATTAATGGGTGTGAGTTTTAGAGTGGGGAAGGAGATGGCGGCAATGAATCTTGAAAGCCGCTTGGCTCTTAGCTCCAGTGGGGGGCAGGTGGTTGTTGGCGTTGTTTCACTTGAATTCCTCAGTATTTTACTCTCATTTTCTTACAATTTGCAATTTAATGATAGCAGTTTTCATCAACGCCCCGAATTACTCCACTTGTGCGTCCCTGGGGAGATCTGTGTGTGACAGTGTGGGATGCGGCAGCTTTTGATTGCCAGAGCGGCTAGAGAGCTCAAAATTTGAGGAGGGCTTGTTGCTTTCTTCAGTCTCGGACCGAAGAGAGATAAAGTATGATGAAGAGACGCCCCTCTTCCAGAAAGAAGCATCAAACTAGGAGAGAAGTGAAGGCATCGCGTATGAATGACAAGCTCCTCTTTAGGCATGCATGCCTTGGCCCGGGGCTCTTCTTTGCTACTCTCGACTTGCTGCTTCCTTTGTTGTTTTCTCTGCATAAACCTCTACCTCATCGAAAACGTGCCGAATCACATCTCACCCTCCACCTATCCGTCTCATCTGCAGCCTCATCTCCGTCTCACAATTGCCTCCCACTATTGCTCATCTCTCAAAAATCTCGGATTTGTCCCCACGAGACCGCCCTGAGGTGATCAATCATAGGGTGACTGACGAATAATCGGACAGATTTTGGCAGATTGGAGAGTGGGGTTGGCGGATGCGGGCACCTCGTGTTTCCGGGCCTTGTTTTCTGAGAATTTTATGTTATTGACTCGCACTCACATCACAAACTCTCATTCCAAATCTCATTTCAGTTAGTGAATCAGTGAAACGCATTTCCTTTTTTTCACCCAATTATTCAGAGAGTTGAGTGGCGCGAACCAATTTCCCAGGGAAAAAATGCATCCTGAATTTCGTGAAGATTCCGCAAATATGTGATGGTGCGAATCCTCTGACGTCTTGAAACATCTCCGATAGGTGTAAGCTTCTTCTCTCCCCAACTACTCATTACCTCTTCTCCTCACTCGATTACCAACACAAAACTAATGTTTGCCTTACTTTCGCTCTCCCTTCAGCGCATCTTCATGTTCAACCAACAAGCACTGTGTTGGTTGGTGCGCATCCAGTTATCCCTCTGACCCGAGGGATCTCTTGATTTTGCTTGCAGATCGTATTTCTAGAGACCGCAAGCTCCGCCCACTTGGTGGGGACGGGGAATTGAGGAAAACCTGCGCCGAGGAAGGACACTTTGAATTCTAAATCGTTTTGGACGACCAACGGCTCATTTTGTAGCTACTACCATCCTCTACCAATGACCCGAGGCGCAGCCTGATTGGACAGCTTTGAGTAGGTCAAAAACAACAAAACAAGGACCAGCATAGGGGATTTAGTGCTTTCAAGTGATCGTATACAAGTGCGCCTTTCGCATTTTGTTGTTTCTATTTTTATGAGACGATCAAAACAAAAAACGCGAAAAACAGAAGTGTTTGAAATTTGTCCTTCCCTTTCAAAGATAACAGTCCGCGCGTATTTATTTGATTCCGACTTCTGCTGGTTATCTCCATCATTTGCAAAAGTCTTGCTGCCAACCGGACTCGAACCACAAAGGCTACGATATCAAAGCAGACGCGCTACCACTCCACTATCGACGCATGAAAGGGAGAGCTCTCTCGATCATTCATGATCACAGAGCGCAGATTTAGGCTCCGCCCCCTCTGTATTGCGACCCGAGTTTGAATCGATCAAGTAGGAAAATTTAAGTGCACATTTTCAGCGATATCGCGGCTTAGAGAAAAGATTTTCGCAAACGTCCAAAAGTATGATGTTATTGGGGTCCTGAGGGATAGTTCGGCTACGGTTTATAGAGCAGTCGATGAAAACGACAGTACACCTTGCGGTCTCTACGTATTTCTTACCATTTTTTTGCTGAAATCTGCCTCCTGCAGGCGATTTTAGACTAGAAAATTAGGATATATCCCCTATTTTCCTTAGATTATCCCTCCTCTCATCACATCCAACCCATCTGCCTTTTTCTGCAGCAGTTTTCGCTTCTGGCCCAATCCCAGGAGATTCACTACTCAACCCATCTTGTTCGCGCTCTCTCCATTCCCCAAGCTCTCTCGCTCTATCTAACCGACGAGGGAGCGCATATAAGGAACAGATTTGCTTTCACCAACCCCAAGAGGTCTCATGATCCCCCTTTTTGCCCCCTCTCACCAGCCCTTCTTTCTCCCCCCTTCCCCTGATCCCTCCCACCTCATCACATAAATCGACAGTGCAGCTGGCTTTTTGCTTCCGGGGCGCATTTCAGCCTTCCCTAACCGCCAATTCACCCAGCCCCAAAAGCCGAACACTCGGGGTTCATTTTGAAACGCCCCTGTCTCCACTAGTCTCTGGGAACGGTCTGGGGGAGGGCTGAGAAGGGTGATTTATTGGGTAGAATTGAGTGATGGCTCGTCGCGTTTCCGTTGGAGATGATGGGGAATGGGAGGCATTTGTGGAGTCGGAGAGGAGAGATCTGTGGGTCGGACCAAGTGTTGCACTTTCTGCCATTTTTGAAATTTCCTTTTTTTCACGGCCAATTCAATCACGATCATTCCGCGCAATCTTCCCAAACTAAATCAGTCTTTTGAAACATACCCGAACGAGAGTCATTGCTCTGGCGATTCAAACTGTTTGTGTACACCTTCCTCCTTATCCTCCTCCTTATCCTAACACGAATTGGAATTGGTGCGACTGGCTATTTCACACCCGATTGCGCATCTGACAAGGGCACTCTGGTTTGGTGGAGGAGGGGAGCGGCCGGACTGGGGGCAGGCTTACGAGAGCCGTTCTGATCGAGACAAATGTTTTCTGATCGAGAATCCTCTGACAAGAGATTCCGACATTTTTCTTGCTATATTCTTTAGAGCCGTTCTGATCAAGTGACTTTTACAACTTCAATTGCAACAGGTCATTCGAATTTGAAGGCGTCTGTGCATAAATCGTACTGATCAAAAGCGGTTGCCTGAGGCGTCTGTAGCCTTTTTCATCTCTATTCATCGACACCTGTGCATACTTTGCAAGGGAAGCTTACATTTACGGACAAACGCCTGAAAGGGAGCTTCTATTGCCCCGAGGGCATTCACACCTGCAATTACCCCATTAGCAGGCTGGCGTATTTGGCGTACGGTAGCTTACGGTAGCCTTTGATCTACCAAACCGGTGTTTGTTCAAAGATGATCCAGGAATTGCGCTTTCCTCGTTGCGTGAATCAGAGATTCCTTTCAACTCTCGGGTGAAATTGATACCTGCCTTTCAACCACCGGCTCGCGCCAACCACTGAGCTTCTACCACCCGATGAGAGGAACAGATCCATTCTTCCTTCTCTGATCTGAGAAACGATCGAACGCTCTCCGTTCCGTATGCTTGCTATTTCAGCCGACTGGACTCTCTGGTGAGTTGGTTAGGAGAAGTAAGTTAGCCCATTCCCGTTCCTTCTTTACTAGCCCGTCGTGACCCAGAACCGCTCCCCCTGTTTAGGGCCCCGCCGCACAGGTATTATTATGTGATACCCGCCTGTCACAGTAAGTCACTGTCTCTCAGGGGTAAGTAGGTGGAAGGGAGATGGAAGTTCCCTACCCATTCCGCCTATTCCTGTCAGGAACTTGCAAGATCTCGGTTGGGTGAACGCTCATAACATCCCATCACTCATCGTGCCCTCACGGCTGTCAGAATCATCAAATGCCATCGCCAGATCACACCTACTCCTCCCCCCTCTCCCTCAGGTCTCAAATTGACCCTCCGGGGGCAGATATTGTGATCAATCTGCTCCCTCCCCTTGCCTCTCTCCCCTCAGATCACACTCTCAGCACCCCTGTCTCTCCTTCTCCCTCTAGCCCAATTTGCATTGACGGCAGCTGAGAGCGATATCCAATAAGGCGTCAGCGATATTGAATCTGCGAGCTGCTCGTTAGGAGGGCATTAGAAGAGGGTAATGGGCTCGCTTTGACTTCTTCATGTGCTGAATTTATGTCCATTATCATATCTGGAATTTCCCTATTTTCTGGTCCTATAATACCATGAGGCTACTCCCGGGATGTTGTTGTTGTGGAACAAAAATGCTATGAGCCTCTTCCAGATTGAGGTAGATCAACAGCTATTCTATCCCTCACTTCATAATTTATTTATTTATTATAATGCCCTGTTCTGTCCTGTTCTCAATAATCTCAGATTTTTGCACGACAAGTTGTTGTTCGCAACAACGAAGCCCCTCTCATCCCTCAGTAGTGATAGATGGGAGCTCGTGAGAGGAATGAGTCAATCAGTCTCCCATCCTCCCCTTTCCACTACTGCTTTGTCTCTACTTTTGCCCCTCCAGCCCCTCTATTCATCCCTTCTTCTTCCCCTCTCCTTCTCACAACCTTTGACACCTTGATGATTACTACCCTCTCCACATGATCAATGCCATTTACACTGTAGTCTGCTTTTTTTTGCTGATCCACCTACCATTTAGGGGATACGGTATTGCTCCCTGACCTGTGATCTATCCGGGTTTCGACTACAATCGCAGTGTTGCAATTCACACCTTTCTCTTCCCCTTGTATGTTCTACTCGTGAAAGGGGGGAGGCGCGATGTTTGCCTGGGGGAAGGTCCATGATCTACCCTAGATCGGTGTGTGGTAGTGGGCTGGTTCCGGTTCGGAACCAGAGACCGTCCTCTCTTTCGCACGAACTCTTGGTCAAACTCCAACTACTATAGTGGTCTCGCAGTAACTGACTCTGTAATCCGCCCATTTCGCCTCTTTCTTCATTGTCCCTTGGAATGACTCTAGTCGGATAAGCGAGTCCAATTCCGGGTAGATTAGGGCCTAGGATCGGGGGTACCATTCGGGTTATTGGTTCCATGGTTCTCGGAACCATAGATGCTCTCGAAAAGACTTATCTGCGCCTCGCATCTCTCCGAGAGTCTATGGATGTTGTGTCACAATTTATTTATGACCGTTCTATGCAGGCCGATTCAGGAACGATTGTGGGGAGATTAATGGGCGAGTTAGAGGACGCGCGCCAATCCTTCTTTGAATATGTTTCAGCCCCCAAGCCTGATCTTCAGAATGATGTTCAATATCACTTTCTTCCTCGGTATAGAAATATGTACAATTGTAGAAAGGAATAATTTTCCAGTTCCCGTATTTCTAACTTATCCGTGAAGTGCCTAAAGTGAATGCCATATGCTCCACTCACTCCGACTGCTTATCTCAATTGTTCCTTCCCTCTTGAGGATTGAGTGGATTACTACTCACTTCTTTGATGCGTATCTGCTCATTTAGCCTCCACATTTCCCTTTTTCTCTTGATCATCGAGGCGAGAGAGCGTGTAAAAGTGAGAGATCAACCCCGGAAGAGCCGTTCCTGAGGATTATTTTGATGTGATTGGCTCCTTAATCTGGCTGGTTCCGCCGTCCAATCCTTCGCTTTACGACAACTTGATTAGCTGCAATCATAGGGGAAGATTTACAGGGGCTGACAGGAATCGGGACAGCTGTAGCAGAACAATCGGCCCTTCTTCCCTATTTGATTCATCCTGTTGCTTTACGGAACCTCTGCAAAATAAATGTTGTCTAAACTTCTTTCCAGTTTCCTGGTTCACTCCCATAACTCGCCTCATTTTCAGTCCGTTAAACTAACGCAATTTAGCCTCGCGGAAGCTCAGTTTTTCTGCGTCTCGCACCCCCGAAAAAACAAGATCATTTGCGGTCCTTGGGGAGTTTTTCTTCTCCGCGCCCTCTCAATTCCGCCTGATCTCTCGCTCTTCCAAGCTCGTGGGTGTGATTTCGCCCAGCAATTGGTCCACTCAACTCAAGCGCCGGCGGCTATTTTCCCACACTTTGTTTTGAGTCGTAGAGCTTGATTGCCGCTGGACACAAATCAGTTGATTAGCAGCATTGTGATGGATTTCGGGCGAGAAGCTGCAGTCTAATTTTTCTCCGACTTTTCATTCATCATCATTCTATCGTTCTTCACTCATTCCAATTTTCCTTATAATAACACTGTCCAATGCGTCTGAATTCCGAAAAGTATCCGAATAGTCTTGTTTGCTGCTATTCCAACAGTTTCTTCCCCATCCAGTGCGCATCACAGACATCAGATGACCCCATCTTCCTCCCCTTCCGGTCGTTGCATCTCTCAAAGCCCCCTATCCCTCCTCTTCTCCATTCTTCCCTACTTTCCTCCTCCTCCTCCACACTAAATCGTCTCATTTTCGCGCGGAGGCGACGCGGGAGTACTACTTTTTCACGGCGGTCTGCCGCTTTTTTATTGTGGCTGCTGAGCGGCCAGATGAGACCGGAATTGATGCGAGGGGAGGTGATGGAGTTGTGGGAGGGGACTGAAATTACTCTATATTCTCCCGCCATTTCGGGTAATCTGCGCGCATCCCTGATTCACTCTACGCCACCAGTCGTTTATTACTGTCGTGAATGCGAGATGAGTAGAACCATTGTCCCCTCGTTCTCCATTCCGTGTTATTCAAGCAATTCTTTGCTTTACAATGAATCCGCGAATCCGAGATGAAAAGGTCTAGGATTTCCCCTCTGACGAGAGATCATGCAATTCTAGGAGAGTGCGCGGATCCCGAGTCCTTTTCTACTGTAGAGAGGGGGGCAAACACCATTGAGATGCGCAGAGTAGTTCGCTATGCATGGAGATCTCTAGTGGAGGGATGTTCCCTACCATGTCTTGCATCATCCCTAGGCAACCCCTCGGTCTCGCTAGATGTAGGATGCAGAGGAATACGAGAGACGATTATCAATTCTGCAACTTACTCCACGCATGCGATAGAATCTGGAATGGTGTTTGTCAGTTTTCGCGTGCTCCTTTTCAGTTTCCTCCTCGTCCTTCCTAGTCAAGGCTCGTTGATTTGATGCGATTTCCGGGGTTGCTTTTGAGTCGAGAGGGGAAGAGAGAGGGGTCAGCGAGATCTTCTTTGCGCTTCTTTCGAGCTCACACTTGGGCCACACTTGAAGAGGTTTGTCTATGTGTTACTATGCTGCTCAACACTCGTTTCTCTGAAGAATTTTTCGTAATCACAAAATCATCCCAATTCGTGCCATCTGACGCCTCATTCTGGCTGTTTTTCTACCCCTTTCGCGACTTCTCCACTACTCACAAATGGCCCTTGGGGGATAAGTCTGTCAGAAGGGCCGGAAGGGAAAACAAACGAAAGAGGTTTTGAGAAAATTAGCTCGCGGAAATTCTGCAAACGGCCCGCGTTGCCGTCAACATTCTGCAGAGGGCCCTGCGCGAGGCGGCTAATTTCTCTTTTTTTGTATTTTTTCTTCCAAAAAGTTCCGGATTTTCTATGTTTTCCATTCTCTGACATTCTGAGAGCTCTAGAACTGCAGTCGCGCCCTTTCAGCTTGAATTGGTAGGTCAGACTAGATTGTCTTCCCCCTCTCTCTCGAACCCAATCAGGGGTAGTGGAAGAGTTCATTACTCCGGAAAGAGAGTGGTCAAGTCGGTACGCTCCAACTCAAGAGGAATGACTAGTCGCTAGGCTATTCCTGCTTCATTTTTCGTTTTTTTCATCAATTGTTTAAAATTCTAAAGATACGTGAGCCGGTACTGAGCACCTTTCCATCCCCTATCCTCCAATCCTATCACATCTCGGCGCTAGATCATAATCAGTTAATCAATCACCATTTCTCTCGATTAATATCCCGATCTCTCTCATTATCCCTGGCCACCTTGCTGAATGACGATCCACTCTCTCCATTTCGAATGATCTCTCATCGATCAGTTCAGAATTGGGACGGCTTTTCATTCACAATTCCATAGATGACTCAGATGTGTTGACTGTGAGCTCCAAGAATCGTTGTTTTGGCGCAATTCCGTTCCTATGGCGCTGCTTTTCACCTTCCTTTCCATCCCCAACTCCATTTCCCACTTCCTTGAACGGACAATCAGTTTGGAATCCACACTATTCGGAACGAAGTTTGACTCACTGGGGGTGGAAGAGGGGGCCCTATCACTTACCTCTCCTTTCTTTCCCTTCTTTCGCCTTTTCAAGTGTCCCCTTCGTCTTCTTGAGTCAGCATCCAAATAAACAGCGCGGGGCTATTCACACCGTACCTCTCCTGTTGTCTTCCTTGATCTAGTCATTGATCGAGTGCCTTCGTTAATCTGGTACGGGCTCTCACTATTTTTAACCGTCAACCAGTCGTTTTGAATTGAAGACGTTCTCCACACTGAAGATGAAGGGCACACCTTTTGTGAAAAGAACGGCACTGAATCATCGACAATCGTTCACCTTCCTTCTAATTTCGTTTCAATTCCATGTCATCCAATCTCTAAAACTCATCACGTTGCCTTGCACATTCGTCTACAAAATCACTACGGAAAGTAAGAAAATGTTATTCGACCCCAATTGCCTGTTGATGTCTCATTCTCACAAGTACAGGCTACTCCATTTCCCCTCCTCCTCCTCCTCCTCTTTCTTCTCACTTTCACTGTTCATTCACTCGTGCGTCCGCTTTTTGTCCTTTTCCCTCCTTGATTCCACCCCATTCGCCCATCGGTCTCCTCTTTTCACACACTCTCTCGCTCTCTCTGACTAGGGAGAGATCATTCGAATAGAAGAGAGTCGCTGACCGCTGATTCCAATTTGTCTTCTTCCACTGTGGTGGCCTTGATGAAAGGACCACACGGGGGGCAGATCCAGAGAAAGGAATCGACTCTCTCAAATTGACCTGATCTCTCGCCTTCTCTGACCGGTTAGAGAGCATGGGAAATGGAGAGTGTTCCGTTTTTCTTGGAGGTACTGACGGTTCGTTGTTTCGCAACTGGGTTCTGTTGATGACTGGCGTTCTTGTGATTTACATTCACGGGTTGGCCAGTCATTCAGATTTCCCAATTTACCTCAATTTCACGCTTTTCTCAAAGGCCTAATCCAGCTGATCTTCTCTTCTCTCCCATAATAGTGACGGCCCTTTGATCCCTTCCTTGTTATGGGTGTTCCCTCCTCTCGCTCAAGAGCAGATTGAGCCAATCCCCAATTGTTCCCGAGAAGGATCACTGTCTTTTGTCTTTAGGCCCTTAGGAGGAGGGGCACTCCTTGGTCCAGTCTTCGTTGATAGGGAGTCTGATATTATAGTTATTGTAGACCTCAATTACTGCAAATCATCGTACATTAGGTCTGCGATAACTAGATACTGATGAATTACTGGCAGATAAGGATAAGAACTTTTTCATTGATACCGTTCTAGCAATGGAAACTTGTCGAAACTTATCAATCAAAGTGAGCACTCTTTGGCCGATTTTCTTTCACTTTTCGCCCGTTCAAGATAGCTTTGCCCTCTCACCCCCAACTATCTATCACTGTTGCATCGCCTTTGTCGAAGGGATGTTTGAGAATGATTCAGACGATCCATAACTGAGCAGGCCATAATATCGATAGTTTCGCTTGTTCTGGAAGTGTTTCATCATTGACTCCGCCCCTTTTCATACCGGAATGAGTTTCCCATCCCGGGTTTCCCCCTTTTCTTTCATTCTTGTGGGATTGCTCATCCTTGATTCAACTTTCCGCGTCTATTCGCCCGTTTTTTCTTCTGCTACTCGCGTTTTTCCCGTTTTTTCCCTATTTTTTCCAAAATTGAATGAATTCAGGATCAATGGCAACTGCAACAGAAGCAAGGTCGTCCCCGTTCCGATTCTTCAAAGGAAAGAAGGATGTGGACAAAGTAAGTTGTTGATTCCTGTTCGGGGTTACTGTAGACGATTGTTAATTGAATTTTGTTGATTGTCTCTAAATCATCACATTCCCACTTCACAGCACGAATTGTTGATCCAGCGTCTGTAAGTTTGTAGGAAGACGAAAGTCAATTCCATTCCATTTCGTTGATTGTCTAAAATCTTCACATCACAACAAGGGATACTGAACGAGTGGGAGACAGATGTCTTCCCACTATGCTTGCGAATTGTCGCAAATGATGGATGAAAATGCACTTCAGGATGGGGCGTGAATTTGTAAAATTGTAATAATAAACAAAATTAAATTGCAGAAAGACGTGAAATCTCCTCTGAAGAAGGGCAAAGCGAGCAAGAAGACACAAGTGCACGCTGATTTCGCCTCCAATGTCAGTTTATCATCCATTTTTCTGCGAAAAATGACCGATCGTAAATATCACCGGATACGTTTCATAGTGTGGTTATCTTCACTGCGAGCTGAAACATTTTATTAAGTCGACGATCATTTGATAGAAAAAATGGTAGAGGGAACTAAACAAAACGGTATGATCAGAAAAACAATATTTAAAAATGAGTTAGCACATTCCTAGAAGTGATGGCATCGCCCTCTCTCACCCCAGGCAGTCCCTACAAACTTTGCTCTGATTGATGGGTGGGGGAATGAGGGGAGGACTCAGAGAGTGGGAAGACATGTGTCTGAGAGGAGAAGAAGAAGAAGAGATGAAGGCATCAGTATGCCAGTGAGAAGTTCATTCGTGCTTGTGTTGCCCCATTGATCTGGCCCCGATTGTGTTTCACCGCTTCTATTTTGCAACTTTGTCCGATATTATTGTTCTTTTTTTCGCAAATCGCTTCAATATAGTGGACGAAAGCGCCTATCCCGTAGTCTATGACCAACGAGAGAGCACACAAAACAAAGAGAGTCTATCCGCCCCCACGAAACGACTTCCGATGCTTATGCAGTTAGCGGGCCAGCGTGCTGGTCACAATACTCTGGTTTCTCCCAACCAGTGGTAAACCAGTGCAGGAGGGCGGAGTTTGGCTTTACCAGTGGTAAACAAGTGCGTCTACCAGTTGTTTACCAGTTGAGAGGTTACCAGTGGTAAACCAGTAACCAACTGGTTTACCACTGGTAAAAAAGCGAAGGAACCTTACCCGGCGTGACTAGCACGCGCCTTGCCTATTAGGTCTCCCCCACAGCCCTCTTCTGACTGAACCAGCGCATGGCTGCAATTCACTGCGATCTCACTAGAGATTACTTTTGGACGTGACTACCGTACATGGACGTTTCATGTGCGGCTCGGTTACTGTATGAGGCAACTCATTCAATCAATAAATAAGACCCCCATTCCTGTCTAGACTTGTTTACCAGTTGTTTACCAATTGTAAAAGTTGTTTACCAGTGGTAAACCAGTCCATTTACCAGTTGTATTTCAACCCGCACGCAACTGGTAAACACACTGGTTTACCACTGGTAGCGAGAAACCAGAGTAGGAAGCGAGTCTCTCTCCATTTCACACGCTCTCTCACTATCTGACTGACTAGAGATAATGCAGAATGGAGAGACGGGGGAGGAATAGATAGTAGCCGGTCCGAGCCATTCTTGCAGTAGTAGTAGCAGCCATTTGCTCGCTTCAGTTAGTCTATTATGCCTGCTGGAGTTATCTATCTTGCGCAGGGACGAAAATAGACCATTTGTAGTTGGTCGTAGTGAATTATGGGTTGTGTTTCAATTCGTTTGTAAAGGATATACACAGGAATTTAGTACGACGAATTTGCAGTTTTCGAAATAATTAGCGTAAAAAAGGCTTGGACAATGACCGAATTCTTCTAGTACGAGAATAGATTAGTACTGGCGATTCATTAGTTCCCGTGTTCCCTCTCAAATTTCGCCCCGGAGAAAGAACAATGTTTATCTTTTGTCTCCGACCTCTCCGCTTGCGGCTTTTCAGTGCAATTCCTCCCCATTCCATTGGCTATTGCCGAGAAAGTCGTTTGATTCAATGAGAACTTCTCAGAGTCTCTAAGACTATTGCTTTCTTCCATTTTTGAGTCAACAATGGGGCTTGTTCGCATGCGCGTGAACTCTATTCGAAACCGATCTGTGATGCCCGACCCTTCGCGCATTTTCAAATTCCATCTGACTGGCGAGAAAATGTGGCAACAAAAAGAGTATCGTATTTCTCACACGCTTACGTTGTTTGAAGTTTACTCAGCTGTCAGTGAGGCCATTTTCCCCACTTTTTCGGCCGTTTTCAATGCAGTTTCGTCAATAGTTCTCTATTTTTAAACCCTATTTTCGAAAATAATTAACAAAATTAAGATGTCCCTCGACGATGATCCGGAATCGCTGATCGAGCAGCTTCAGGCGATTGGAGACGATCAGCCGAAGGTACGGTGGTACCGATTGAAGCTTATGAGGGGTACTACTGCAGAAGATTGATTTTTTATCACAGCTCAACAGACACAAAACATTTTCTTACTTACAATATTGGTTACATGCTATCGGTGAAACACACATGTTGCTTTGTTGAATGAAGAATTCAATTGTTAATTTCAATTTTGTTTCAGGTCGCGCGCTCGATTCCGAAGAACAGCAAACCGTCCAAGCACAGTGACAAGAGCCTCAAGGACTGTCTCTACGGACAGGAGGTGGGTTTATGCCATCAAAGATCAAACTGGAATTTATCAATAACATTATCTGTTTGTGTTTCACAACGTTTCTATGTCAAGTTTCAGTCATTTTCTTTTGATAATGCTTCAAACACACTAATAAATGGAATAGCAAACGAGAGCGAGTCCGTTGCATTCGGTTGTGAAACGCGTGTAATTGGGTTGAGACATCATAAAAGTTCCGGGAGTCCGTCAATTAGAGCCTGCGGGAGATAGTTGTAAGGGCGGCACAGATGGGTTTGGTCTACATCTTGTGCAATCGCGATTGAAAAAAGAGAAGCTAAAAATCAGTCCTCAATCAACCGTGTCATCCCTACCGTACTCAGGTGTACGACGGAATGCTCGAGGATTCACTGAAGATGTGTGATCTACTCGCTTCGCATTTCGATGAGTGCATGGAGACAGTGAGGAGAGACGATGCGAGCAGCAAGAACAGCAGTCTGGAGGTGCGGATTGATCTTTGGTCCTTGATCTTTGATCTTTGGAATTTGCATTTTCTAATTTATGTCTTCGCATGTCATACAACCTACTTTTGTCAGAAAGTGGAACTAGTCAAACAGATATTGAAACGTGGGCTGCAGTTTCTGATCTCTTGCGATACTTTTCAAGTGAAAGGGGATATCATGTGTTGCAGAAAGGATGAAATCGAAAAAAATGCTATTGATATTTGATCTTTGGTTACGAACTGCGTTCAGATATCAAGTAGTCCTCCCTGATGCCCTCTCGCAAGTAAGTTTGCGTGTCCAGTGCTGTCAATCTGGCTTCATTTGGTTGTCTGCGAGAGCTGAGATTGATCTTTGATCTTTAATCTCTGATTTTTGTAGTTTTTGCACAGAATGTGTGCGTGACCGCTGCATAAAAGCCAATTATCGATTCTCGGCTACAGTAACCTACCGTACTTGCAGACTCGCAGTGAGACGGATTCCGGTAGAGGAGCCTCCTCCCCCGCATCGCCCCCGCCTGTGAGAAGGACTTGCGTCCCCAAAGATGTCTGATCTTTGATCTCTGATCTCTCCACATTGTTCATAGCCATTCCATCCATACTACCGTAACCTGTTGATCTACCATGGTCCGCTACTGTACAGTATCCACCCCGAAAATATATCGCCAAGCTTTTGATGATTTGCGGATCTCTTGTTTGCCCCCATCTAGCATAACAGTTAGTTATCTCCCCCGTTGAGCTTTACTGCTAGTATTACTGTAGATGTACAGTACCATCCCGTTCCCCTTGATCAATCAATAATCATACACCACCGTACCTCGCTTACCCCCTACTTCTCACTATCCACCTAAATACCGTATCGGGTAGTGTCTACCGTAATCGTAATTTGCAATGTTGCTAGCCTTCCGTAATACTCGTTGTGAATTTGCTCTCGCTCTGCTATCAAAAAAACGATCTAACCTTCATAACGTGTATCGTAATCCCGCTTTTGCAATCGATAAACAGTTGTTTCTGCTCAGACTACCGTAATCAAGGGTAGGTCACGGCACCATATCGAACGGCTCCCGATCCGTCCCCCTTACAACACATTCAAGAGAGGCCACTGAGGCTGTTTACCGAGATGAGAGGGGAGAAGACGGCGGGGGGGGGGGGGAATCTATCGACTGATCTCCCTCCTCCTCTAGTCCTCCCCACCCCCGTGGATAGTGTGATGTTCCACCATCTGTTCTGGTCTTCTTCTTCTCTCCCTTCTGTCTTATTCACTCTTGCAGTCAACCAATGCGTCATCTTTCACCTATTTATCTCTGTTTCTCCCCTCTTTCTCTTGTCGTCTTCCGTTCTCCGCCCTCCGTCTCATCCTCCTACGCCGGCTGTGTGTTTTCACGTTATCTCGGGTTGTCCCTTCGAAACTTTTGCTCATCCCTCCCCCCTTTCTCATATCGTCAGCGATGAAAATGACTCGTGACTCATTGCGCTCTTCCGTTTTCTCGCTCTCAGTTCTCTCTATTTCTCCGTTTCCAGCCTGTGTCATCGTATTGATTTCTTAGGTCAAATTAATATTTAAAATGAATTTATAAAAAATAAAGTTAAATCACGGTTAGAATTTTCCCAATGGTTAGTATGAAGTAGGGTGCACGTTTGAACTATCGTACTCGGAATTTCCACTTAATTTTTCGTCATTATCGATTTTCTCCGTTTCTACTTATTATTTATTTCTGAATTTATGATCGAAAGATGCGCAACAATCCATTCTATCATATTCCGTCGCGTTTGAGTTAAACGAAGGGTTTACAGGCGAAAATAATGGCCGAAGATCTATCGAAGCTAGTGCTCCGCTTGGAGGCGGTTACTACAAGACTAGAGGCGGTTGGAGCGCGTCCGCCCATTGCTGCCAAGCCAGCCGGACTATCTGGTTAGTTGATTTTCACTTGGTGAAGCCAATATTTGAAGAAAATATCAATTAAATAGGCGGTGAACCAGGAAATTTGAACATCAAAGTAAAACTCTTTCGGGTTTTAAAAATAATTTAGTGTTTCCATGGCATTCGAGTGTTATCCGGGTTTATTTCGACTTTAGTTAGTGGTTAATGCAGCAAGAAAAGGGAGTTTCATTGAATAATCGATCTAGAACCAAAATCCCAGTGATGATCCATCCGTGAAATGCACGCGCTAGCGTTTCCTCTTCTCTATTTTCGTATCTGCTACCTGGCAAACGGTTTCTATACAATCCTCCCCGTTGGCTGATTCCCGTCAAGCTGCTAGGGGGAAGTTCGTGAGGTTCATCCTTCGGGCAAACAACGCCCTAATCTGCGCCGCCGATAGTAGACAAGTCTGCTCCCGTCCGTGTCACTATCAGTAGTGGATCATGCTCGAGATAACGAGAGTCAAGTACATGGACGATCCCCCTGGAATCACCGCTCCAATCACCTTCATATCAAGGCTTTCAGTTGAACTGATGAGGAAACCAAGTAAGTGATATTAAACAAAAATATCTGATGAATCCCGACAGCAGATGGTTTTAAGTTGTACTAAATGATAGACTAAAGTAACCAGTATGCAACGCTGAGTGCGAATTGACCGAAACTAAGTACGGGCCGGGATTATCGCTCTTTTTCTCGGTCACAATTACGGGATTTGCGCGCAATCTGACCATTCCAATGGCGAGGGATTTCCACTGAACTGTGAAAGGGTGCACTCGCTAGTGATACATCTATCGTTGTGTGCATTTAATTCTGATAGAATGCCTAATGTTTTAATAATAATTTAATAATTGTTCTGTGTCTCGAGCGATGGTATGTCATTCAAAAACTTTGCTAAAAATTAATGAATTTCTTCTGCTTGCATTGATTGTGAAAGTTCTACCTCATGAATGAAATCCGGTATACAAAGCGACTGTGGAGTTATTATTTTGAACCTGTCACTTCGCCGTCAATTTGTGACGAATGATTCGTATATTCTCGATGAATCGACCTGCTCACAGCTCATATCCCCGTGAACAGTCACAGTGTTTGTCCAGTCAATTTCTTCTTCTTTCGCGCGGTTCGATTCGCCCTTCTCAGAGGGGGTTGGAGCGATTAGAATCGACTCATTCTCCTTCTTCCATCCACTTTTAAGGAGACTTACCCGCATTCTCGCCCACGCTAGTCACTCATTTTGAACCCCTTTAAGAACCCCAATCACCATCATTTTGCGATGTCGAATTAATTCCGAAAACCACATGTTCCGATCGATAGTTTGTGGTTCTCGGGCAATGTGTAAACTCGCAGTTTAGCATTCCTCCTCCTCCTCCGTCTCTCTTATCCGCCCTCTCAAGTGCTGTCCTGATCATTCGGTCATAGATATATTGTTAAACTACGACTTGTTTTGCATGACTGCGAGGCTCGAGAGGCGTAACTCGAGACTAGAATAGCACAGGAATCGATAGGTAGATCAGAGATGCTCCCGAGTCCCCGAGATTGCCGCGGTGTCATAACTCATCACTCGTAACGAGAGGGAGTCGTAGTTATATCAGGGGCAGCCCCCTTCTACCTCTCCTCTCGAGCGGAGGAGAGGCGAAAGGAAACAGTTGTTCTCCAACTTCTTTCTCACTCTCCTCTCCCTATCATCTACTCCTCTCGCTCTGATCCTCTCCCCTCCCTCGCCTGGCCAACCGAAAGTCTCGATCCGTGTCCCCCCTCAATATCGACTCCTAGTCGAGAAGATTCTTTCACTGTTGACTGGAATCCGCGATTTTCCATTCATATTCTCCGAGTTGTTCACTTTTGCAGTTAGAATGAGTGTAACTGAACCAGTTACTGTTTTTTCCTTTCAACAGTAGTTCCGGGTTTTCTCGATTGATAGTGTGCATCTTGAATCTGCACCTCTATGTGATCTGTTAAACCTAGGAAAACGTTTGCGCAATCACATTTGAAAGCCGATGACCACTGCTCGTCTCCGCAAGTGTTACACTAGCCACAGCAGCCTAATTTCACAATGTCCGTCTGGCTACTACTGCCGTTTCATCCCTCCCTCCTTTGATTTCACCCAACGAACTTGTTTTATTAGGTTTCGTAGGCTTATTCCTACCTTCGAGTCAAGTGTGAAATTCTAGTTTCACTTCCGCGTCTTTCCCCTGCATGTTTCGCCAACTCCGATCTTGTTCTCACAATTCCACAGTTTCAAAAATTGCAGTGACTACACTAGCGCTCTATCGATGTTACCGAGTCTACATTGATCAACCTTGCTGTAAACCCTTACGACCATGGACAATTCTCCGTATGTGAATATGCCCCGGCCGTTCAGTCGGGCTGGGTACCCACCCGGGTTCCGACCCGTAGCCCCTCCCTCGACAGGCGGAGGATCGACGATTAGAAGATTCGGGTCCTTAACCAACGTGTATGGCACCGACTCTCCAGTGGAATGGGCCGGTAGCCGAGCTAGCTCCGTAGCCCCATCCCCAGCACCAACAACGACCATCCCTTTCTCCCCCGTAGCCTCGCCCATTGCTTTCTCGTCCTCATTCGCGCATGGAAACCATCAGCAGCGACCGCTCTTCTCGCCCACCTACGACAACGTGCCACCCCCGCAGCCGGTGCAGCATCAGCAGCTGCAGCGCGCCGTGGTGACGCCCAGCCCGGTGAACTACCCCATGACCCGACAGGTGGTCGTGCAGCACCCGACCCATCCTCAGCAGCACCAGCAGCCGCTGCATCAACTCCTTGCTGCAAACGGCGACCATTTCCTGGAGAAGCTGCGACAGCACAAGAATGAGATCGAACGATGGCATCAAGGAGCGGCCAGTCGATGGGAGGAAGATGAGAGGAGGTATGCGAATCCAGCCACGACGATGTCCAATGGAGGTAATGGAATGCCGAGGAACCTCCACAAGACTGTCAGTGACTCGAGGCTGATCCAGAACGGAGCCCCTCCAGGAGGAAGAGAACCACTGGTGATGATGATGGGAAGAGGGAATGGAGTGCAGCAACCACCGCTCACGTGGAGAAACCCGATGATGAGCAATGGAGAAGGCATTACGACGAGTAGGGAGAGGGAGAGGGCCGTGCCCATTCAAGTGCAATTGGATGAGGGAAGAGTGTTGAAGATACCGGTACAGAACGAGTGGAGAAGCGCCACGCTGGATAGGAATGGGAACGGAGGATACAGGACGAGTCCTGAGAGGAACGTCAATGGATACGGTAGCCACCATCAGCAACAGCAGCCTCATCAGAGGTACCAGTCGGCTACGTTGCCGAGAGGCTTCGAGAGACAGCAACAGGTTGCTGCAGCTGCAGCTCCTGTAGCTCATCCGCAGTGGCGCGAGGAGCAGGTTCGAGGCGGGCGGCCCTGGTCGCCGGAGCGAGACTACTCGCCCGTCCCGCAGCAGCAGCAGCCGCCTCCGGCCGCACCAGCTGCAGCCCCGCCCCCTCCTCCGCCACCACCGCCTCCCGGTGCTGGCTCGAGGATACCACAGCAGCAGTCGCAGCCCAAGCAGGCCCCGCCTCCCCGACCCAAGAGCCCGTACCAGGCACCTGCTGCGATCTCCCAGGGATTCCATGAGGAGTTGCTGTCGAAGATTCCAGTGAAGGCGAAGGAGTGGCACGAGAGGACCACCTCTCCATTCAGACCCAAGAGTCCGGGACCAGGCAGACCCGAACCACCCCAGCACCGGGTCGCCAATGGGTACGCGAACGGGCACGATGCAGTGATGACGAGGTCCTTCCCCGGGTACGATGAGAGGAGGGAGAGGAGCACGATTGTTACCCGACCGGAGAGCCCGGCTGCGAAGTTGTTCAGTGGATTGGAGGAGAGATGGAAGCAGTTGAAGGAGGAGAATCATAGACAGAATGAAGGAAAGACGGATAATGGAGATGATAGAGAGGTGGAGAGGAGGAGGGGAGAGAGGCAGATGGAGTGGATGGAAAGGGAGAGGAGGGAGGAAGAGAAGAGAGAGGTGCAGAGGAAGGAGGAGGAGAGGGCAAGGTGGGAGGAAGAGAAGAGGGAAAGGCAGAGGAGAGAGGAAGAACTGGAGGAAGCTAGGAGGTGGAGGGAAGAGGAGGAAAGGAGGTATAGGGAAGAAGAGAGGAGGGGAAGGAGGGAGCGATCGGAACCGAGAGGAATTCTGAGGCTGAGGAGTGAGAGTCCGACGAAGAGGAACAGTGGAAGGAGGGTCGTCTTCAATGACGAAGATGACGTCGTCTTCCTCAGCAGAGAAGGCAGCAGTAAGTTACCGTGGGAGAATAGGATACGGCATCTGGATTTTTAGACCTTGAGATGTAAAAAATAAAACAAACAAAAATGAACCAGCAACTTTGGCGCGTCATGAGCATGTGATAATTAGTCCGTGAAGCTTGGCGTTGATTTAATCTTGATTAGCAATCACAATAAAAAATATGAATGAATGAAAATTAAAACGTACCGTTATGGATCATCACTGGGCGTAGGGAACATTTACAATTATGCAGAAAAAGTATGAAAAAACAGCAAGTTTGGAGCATCGGGGTTTAGCGAAAACGGGAGACATCAGAAACCGATCGTCAGGGGTGATGTGAGAATAGAGCCAAAACATCGGGGAAATGAAAATGGTATATGACTCATCAGGGGAAGGGAGATGAGAATCTGGAATGGCTTCTGGTTTCAATCCATAAGAATGCGATTTCTAGGTCGCGGTTCGCCAGCGCCCTCGGGCGGGTCTTCCTCGTCCGCTGCCGGAGGAGAGGCGCCCCCGCACGTGCGCGCCTACGATGACGCCGTCGGAGAGGTACGGTAGAGAGATCGATCGATAATACTGTGTTAGAGATACGGTAGCCAGTCCGTGATATAGTTATAGTAACGGAGGGTTACGGTAGATAATCGATAATACATTAATAGTTAATGAATCCCGCAGTAATGAATCCAATATTGCTTCGAGAGAACGGCAGGTCTAGTAATATTCTTGAAATGAAAAGCAGCTAGGCGTTGTTTTGAGTAAATTTAATGGTTGTTATGTTTTTCGCGGGGGTGTGAGGGTAGCATTGGTTACCTGGGATCAGTAGGTGATACGTAGATGCGATGAAAAGGGAATGCTCAATTTTTGTTAGTTTGCTATTTTTCTTCTTTCATTCTATCTTTATTACTCATCTAAGTAATAGTGATGATGGCAACGATTCTTGGAAAGGACCTTCCTATTTAGCTCTATTATATTTTCCCTTTTGCAGGTGATCGCCAAGTGGACGGCTCTCGGGAAGGCCATCGGTGGAGACGTCGACAGAGCGGTGAGTAGATTTATGGCTTTGATGGCTAACGGTCTTTGTGGTGTTAGTGAAGCAGAGGAATGCCATGGGTAACGTAGAGAGAGCGTGAGTGAGGGCAGTGATTGGTATTGATCCTGTGGAGAATTAGGTGGTCGATGGCTTTATCACAACGGCGAAACGGAAGTTAAGCGGGGTTCTATCAGTCGGAATAGGAATTGCTTTTCGATGTTCCCGTACTGTTCATCCGTGCTGGATTGCTAGCGTATTCTAATAGCATGCTTATGATGGCTGTGAAACGTATATTTTACGGACGCTTGAACATTTTGATTTTTTCTCAGCAGATAGAAGATCGAATTGTACAAGTGGTAATAACTGTGAAACCAGTATGAGTCGTGTAGCCACAATGTTCAATCTAGCTAGGGTAGCCTCCACAGCGTTACCCCCCCCCCCCCTCTCCCTCTCCTTCATCCAGGGGTTTCTCTCTGCCATTACACTCCAATGATAAATGGAAGGGCGTTGGGGTTTCTTCCTGTTCCAGAGATTGATTGAGCCCGATGGTGATCGATATAATATAGGAGTAGATCAACAAAAGTATTAGTAAGTGAAGCCACCTGTCGAATCGATTGTGAAAGAGTGTAAAAGATAGGGCGCAACCAGGGGAGAGGAGGGTTCAGGTTACAACGCACTTTCAAGATCTCTGGGTTAAGAGTTTCGACGATGTGTGAGATGTCGTTGTCTTTCATAAACAATCAATAGGTAATCAATGAATGCCCTTTGAAAGTGACGATGTGCGACTATGAAATTAATTGAGGAGTGCTATGGTTGCAAAAATTCAATATTTTTTGAATTTTTGGGGTCACTAATCGAGCGGTTGATGTCCCGCAAATTCGTTGATTGTGAGGCATAGGAATTTTATGAAGGATGATTTGTGTTCCCTTGTTAGCTCAAGACTCCAAGCATGAGGCATAGCACGATATCAGAGTGCTCATTATCTGACAATGGAACTATAGCTAAACAGAAGCAATCAATTGCTCATTTGCAGACATCCGAGGCATCGTCCATCTTCGCCTCGCTTCGCAGCTTCCTCTGGACAGCAGCCGGACGAGCGGAGCCGAGTGCCGCCGAGTTCCCCGCCCTCCTCGCGCCCATCTCGGGAGCGGTATGTGGATTTTTGTTAATTAATTAAGTTTGTTTTGTAAAAATTAATTAATTACTGATGATTCCGAGCGAACCTATGCTATGTAGCAGCAATGAAACGCAAATTAATTACTAGAATTTGCCAAGTACTTTCAAGATGTTGCTCGAATTACTCGTATCAAATACATTAGTCTCTCTAGCATCGGCGAAGCACAAATCATCAATCTATTTTAATTCGGTTCACGATGTGATTGTCGGACTATTGCTTGCAATTCTAATGAAGCAATTAGAATTTGGTTGATGAATTATCGATTGATTCCATCGATTGAGCTGCCTCCCTTCTTCAGATGGAGAAGCTATCGTCGTGGCGCGAGTCTCGTCGCAACACGCCCCACTTCAACCACGTGTCGGCTGTGGCTGAGGGCATTCCGGCGATCGGATGGGTCACTGTGGTCAGTTTTTAAAAAAAATTTGTTGGAGGTAATCCAGAGTGTCGTGAGTGGTTGGTAAAGTGTAGGAAATGGTAGCTCTTGCTGAAGGAGTTCCTGCGATTGGGTGATGAGTTAGGGGATTTTCTCATTTGAATTGCAAGTTTGGGGCGAGATTTTGTGATATTTTGTTTGAAAATAGTACTCTCGGAGGAATGAAAAAGAGAGTCGCTTTTGCCAGATGTGACTCCACAATCAGAAATAACATTCCCTTTCGTTGATAATTGGAAATTTTTTAATGTCCCACAATCAGGAAGAATTAATTCTAGCCTGTTTGCCGGTGGTTATAGGATTGTCGAAACCGAAAATGTCCAAGTGGCAGGAATCAGTTATTTGCGAAAAACGACAAGCAAACAGCTGTTTGAATTTCGAAGAACAATAGTATCTTATAAATTGTCGACTCCGTCCAATAATTAATTACTTCTCCATTGCAGAAGCCCACGCCCGCTCCCTACATCAAGGAGATGCTGGACGCGAGTCTGTTCTATGTCAATCGCGTCCTCAAGGACAACAAAGTGAGCGCATTTTATTTTAGATTGAATATTTTTTATGGGGTCTGAACGGCAGCGAGTGGTCTTGTAGCGGGCATTGCCTCCTTGCTCTGGAAATAGGCACGTATTGTATTTGAACAGAAACTAGCTGCTAGAGTTATGTTTCGTCGGTGGACCAATGATTTTGATCTGTTCTTCCTTCAACCGAAAAAAATATTTTGACGCACACACTTTGCGCTTCAAGGATGAGTAAAGTTAGTGATGGTGTGTGTGTTTCGATGGAAACAAGTTTCGCATTCTAAAGAAAAGTATACACTGAGATTGTCTGATTTTGCATCACACGAACTTATTCGAATATTAATTATATTAATTAAGTAATTTATTAATTATCTATGGATTGCAGGAGCACGCGGAGTGGGTGAACACCTGGAAGGAGGTGCTGGGCGCCCTTCACACCTTCGTCCGCACCACCCACACCACGGGTCTCGTCTGGAACTCGGCACCGGTAGGTCAAAGTGGGGGAGTGGGGGTACGGTAGACAGGGGTACTGTGGGTATAGATTGGTTATAAGCAGTTTAGCTACATGAGGGTTTCGGTAATCAGCGATACTGTACAGGATTGTAGTTTATTCATCGATTGCAGGGCGCAGCTGCTCCGGCCGGCGGTGCAGCCCCTGCTGCTGCAGCTCCGAAGGCGGGCGGTCCTCCTCCTCCTCCCGGCCCGCCCCCTCCCCCGCCCCCGCCTCCTCCCGCTGGTGAGCTTTACGACTTATTCCTGGGAGTTGACAACAATTGGAATGCCTGTTATTTACGCCTGTTATACCTTTCGCATTGCAGTAATTTTAGCTGAAAAATTAAAAAGAATTCAGCTCTTTCCGGCCAATTACGCGAAAATTTGAGTCGCGAGCGTTTTTGTGCAACAGTAGGAGAGCAAGTGTGCAGGAGTAGTCTTGGACAATAGATAGATGATTGTTCTCCAAGTCAAAATAATCTATAGTGCACTGGCAGTTGCTAATGGAAATGTGAAACCGCGAGGACTTGCGCTACAGTAGGTGGTCAAGTGCGAATGAGTTTGTTCGTTGACAATAAGTGTGTGTATTGCCATCCAAAAAAAAATCAAACGTTCATGATGCGAACTTACAACTTTAATGGAAGCATTTTGCAGATCTCTCGTCGTCCTCATCTTCCGGAGACAAGGCGGGTAGAGACGCACTCTTCGCGCAGCTGAATCAGGTGTGTTTCATGCTTTGGAGAATATCTTGCTGCATTCTGGTTTTGCCTTTTCCAGATAGGAAGAAATGTCCCAAAATTGTATTTGCGAGTCGATTCTCGTTTCAAGATTGCCTAGTAGGACTAAGTCAATTCAATGTACTTGGTAATGAAAACATGAATCAAGTTCAATTAGGATATGAATTTCCCTGACCTTTGACAATTCGAAGTTTCGAATGTGCTCCCATGTAACTTGATGTTGCAAGGTTAGTACAATATCTGCCAGAGGTGGTGAGGGCTGGTAATTACTGTTACTTTAACTAATTGTAGTCAAGTACGCAGTAATTATCAGCTGAACACGAGTGCATACGTGATTTCTATGAATAATAATAAGAACAACAACAACAATAATACTATTTTGCAGGGTGAGGGAGTGACTGGGCGCCTGAAGAAGGTGACGAGCGAGATGCAGACACACAAGAATCCGGCGCTGAGAGGAGAGGTATGGTAGCCTGACGAGGATACGGTAGTGAGGGATTCTGGGGGTACGGTAGTCACTGTATATGCAGAACGAGGGAGGCACATGACGTGTCTGGGAGAGCGAATCACGCTCAAAACAGAGCGAGCCGTGAATCACGCTCTCATTTCGAATATTGATATCGACTTTTCCTCCCTTTCCTATTCTTTTCTCATTTTTCCTCTATATCTTTCTCCTATGAAGGGCATGACTCCCGGCAACGTCGGATCGTCGACCGGAGGCGCGGCCGCACCGAAGGCAGCCGCAGCACCTGCAGTCAAGCCGCCCAAGACGGAGCTGCAGAACGGCAAACAGTGGATGGTGGTGAGTCGTTTTGAATGGTATTTAGACGTTGTAGATGTCGTAGAAAATACATTTTGCGGAAAATGCAGCATCACTAAATGTCCCCCCTCGGTGTATTAGAGATGCAGCGTTAGTATTTTATATGTTGGTAAAGACAAATGCAGTAATGAGCACATGGAATTCGAGCGAGACAGCATCAGTTATCTTGATATAGAATTCTAATTGAGGTTTTAAAATTTCCGTAAATATAACCTTGCGATTTTACAAGACGATGTTCCTATTTTGCTCGCTGTTCCAAGTTTCGAATCGAATGTGCTCCTTGGTGCCTTGGTGTTGCAAAGATAGTACAATGTCTGCCGGGAAATGTGTGGGTTGGTAATTACTTCTACATCAACTACTTGTTGTTGATATAGGATTAATTACCAGCGAATACAATGGAATAACACCAGTGCAAGAGTTTAACAATGATTAGTGTTTGTGTATGATTAGTGTTGTTATCCGGTTTTAAACGGAACATGTATCATTCACACAGGAAGCAGATAGCACAGGTGCACAGGCATAGGTGCACAGGTAGTTCAGTGGTAGAACTCCTGCCCGGTAAGCGGAAGCCCCGGGTTCGACTCCCGGTCTGTGCATTAACCTTTGCTATCTCTAATGAAACGGAACATGGAATTTTTCAAGAGGAGACTAGGTAGCTCAAAAGTGGCTCAAAAACAATTTGGCCATTCAGGAGAATCACAAGAACAACAAGGGAATCGTCATCACTGTGGACGATAAGAAACAGACCATCTACGTGTACAAGTGTGAGGGATCCGTCATCCAGGTACGGTAGAGGATATTGATTGAATGATGGAGTAGGGCGATATGTTCCTGATTAGTGCATATCACTGTTGAATAGATAACTGAAGAGTGAGATGGGATGGAGATGAATACGTCTCGTTGTTCGTGCGCAGAAAACTTATCTATTCGAATTTCTAAAACGATTCATTCCAGTAGCGTTACTGTCCTACGCTTACTATAACCCATAGTTTAGTTTTGATGTGGAATGAGTCGTTCCTTGACAGTATAGGACAAATAAATAACAACCTCCTGGATGATTACAATAATGACAATCCATTCATAATTTGATTCCTTGCAGGTGAAGGGCAAGGTCAACTCGGTCACTCTCGATGGGTGTAAGAAGACGGACATCGTTCTCGACGCTGTGGTCGCTCAAGTCGAGACAATTAATTGTCAGAGTGTGAAGATCCAGGTAATTAGTGGATTAATTAGCGACTTAGTAGGCCAAAGGAAGTGCAAACTTCGTGTTTCGTTGATGGGTGGAGTCTAATGTAGCTGATGAGCACTCTACCCACGGACGAATACAATAATAAATAATAATTGTATTGCAGACGCTGGGAGAGATGCCGACCGTTTCCATCCAGAAGACCGATGGATGCCAGGTGAGTGGGGGTTTTGAGAGGGAATCAAAGATGGGAAAATTGAAGGCGAGACGATTTATCTCGTGAAAAAAATGTGGAAAAAATATTTTAACTATAACAAAGGATTCTATAGCAAAAATAACAACTGGTTCGGTGCTGCACAAGTTAGAGATATGTAATACTAGTTGGACGCTTTGTGACGACTTTAAATCGTAATCGTCGCATGACGACTGTAGATTCAAAGAGCATTTGCCTTTCCTCCAATCATTCTTATCCTCCCTTCCCTGCAGGTCTATCTCTCGGAGGCGGCGCGCAACGCTGAGATCGTCACGTCCAAGTCATCTGAGATGAATGTCCTCGTTCCCGGACCCGAGGGCGATTTCGTGAGTGATCGTTGATCTATTCTTGGGACTAGACTGTAGTCTAGAGTGGACACGATGGCTGCAAAAAAGTGCATTGTAATTTCGTCTCCAGAGTTGTTAAAATGAGATGTGCTGATGATTAGAGTTCGAAATCCAGCACTACCCGACACTTCGGGTACCCGTGAGTGAAGAATGAGAGGGAGAAAAATCCGGGTCGACCCGCCAAAATCTCTCTATTACCCGACACCTGAGAGTCAAAAGTTCGAATTTTCGTTCGTATTCGATCGTTTGACGATTCATAAACGCGCAATTAGCATCGTGAGACAAGTCATTACCATAATTTCGTCCTTTCGCCCTTCTAGCGAGTGGTCGTTTACGGAATTCAAGTTGCGTTTTTTCACAGTTTTCGACCGTTTCAAGAGGTATGCCACTGTATTCATAACCTTATTGGTTGTAAAACGCCACAACTCTTCGATGCCCAGTAGCTTAGGCCGGCAATTTCAACATTCCAGAGCAAGCAGAGTGCTTTCAGGCAATCATTCAGAGTTCAGAAAGGAACATTGCAATCGTTGTGAAATCAAGCCTCGCAGTTGCTCAATCGTGTTTAAACTCTCAGGGGGTCATGTTTAATGATAGGAAACATATTTTCAGTTCAAATTTGGCCGATTTCTTCAAGTTTGACCTACCTCAGCCAAAAATAAAATTTCAATATTTTGCTATGATTTTAACCTCAATCGAAAGAGAATGAAAAGTTATGTCTATTTTCATTTTTTTGTTCAATTTAGTGCTCATCTTGCTGAGATATGATCGTAAAAATTTCCGAGGTGTCGGGTAATTGAGCACTTTTCTCCAAAAGTGTCGGGTAATCCCATTCCTCACTTCTCGCTCGCGCGACCCGGCGCGGGTCGGAATTACCCGTCCCGTATTGCGAACTCTACTGATGATCCAGTCGCGAAACAGAAATATGAGAGAATTAATTCAATTTGTTTCAGGTCGAGTTCCCCGTGCCCGAGCAGTTCAAAACGATCTACCAAGGAGGAAAGCTCGTGACGGTGGTCAGCGATATCTGCTAAATACAAGAGCCGTTTCTCCCATCTAGATTACGGTAGCAATACTGTATACTTTTCATCTTCTTTTCTAATTGCATTCGTTTCTTTTGTATACGCTTTACTTTTTTTCTGGAGCTTTTCCCCTATCGATTATATCGATCCCCGCCTACCGTAATCATCCTGGTAGAATCCGCATAAATTATTATTGTATACTGAATCATCAGTAGCTTAGGTCCCTTCTTTTCCAAAAATAAGAACTTTAAGGCTGCAAACTGAAGTAACAGGTGCTTGTTGTCTGATACTGTAGGTCTTAGCATTCAATGGAAGACCCCGCAGATCAGCTAGTTTCGATTGTTTTCCCTTTCTCGGGCCGTGCCTTGAGTGTACCGTAACTCCCGTTTCATATTGTAATTTGTTCACCTGACCTTGCTCCCACCCCTTGCAATATATCGCATGCAACAAAGTGATAAACAGTAATAAAGTAATAAGTATAATCCCCCTTTCGAAGTGTATGTGTGTGTGTGTCTGTCTGTGTGTGGAGTTGCGAAAGCCTTTGCTGAATATCGAACGTAGAGATTAATAGATTTATTTATTTGATCCGTAGTTTACTAGGACATTCTAGATGGATTTTTCCGCCGAAGAAAGGAGCCTAGGCCGTAGCCTGGTTCTTGCGACGAAGATTCGCCTGGTGTTAGATGAGGTACGGTAGATATCAGTTATCGATCAAGCTCCGGGAGTTTCTAGTTGGCCGGTCGACTAGCAACGCGGAAGAGGGACGATGACGTCATCGGAACTCTCATGGTGCTCACAGGCATCATCGAGCAGGATACGGTAGGCTACTGTTGATTATTGATTGGATTTGGCTTGTTAATATTACGGCTTCGCTTTCTAAATACAGTGTTAGGTTTTCTGCAGAGATGTGCTTGTTCTTGCTCGTTATCAATGATGAAATTATAGTTAGAACCGAATAAGATTGATCTTTGATCTCTGGCAGGTCGTCGGCGCCCTCCGACTGTACGAGAGGGGAAAGGTGAAGCTGTTCGGACTGAAGGAGAGGGGAAGGGAGCGGTGAGTGATTTTACCAGACTTGGCAGACTTGGCTACTCTCTTATCGCCATCATGTAGTCCTTGGCAAGTGTACTCAAGCTGCGGCTAGAAATCGCCGATGCGCAATGCTCTTGAATTTTGGATAGTTTTTTCAGCAGCTTCGCTGTTATTGGCTGATCCGCATCACTGAACTCTTGTGCTAGTCCTGCAGCACAAATAAACGAGGAAACACGAAATTTAGAAATTGTTCTACATTAATTTTCCTCAAAATAATGTCTTCTTCAGACAGCCCTCAGTTTCGGTCGAAGTGGATGAGAATGAAGAGCTGGATCGATTGATTGCGCGATTGGATGTGAGGAGGGATGCAGAAGAGTACAGAAGACTGCCCGAGGCCAAGATTACGGTATGTGGTGTTTCGGGGCTGGTTTGAAGGGTACGGTAGGGCACGATATCAATATTGCAGATCCCGCCACGCGCCTGCCACGGCCGCAGAGGCATGCTCGTCGCGCAGGTACTGTAAATGAAGGGGTATACGGTACTCGTAGTGCATAAGGTGTACTGGTGTCCCCCAATAGTTTTTGCGGTAGCATCTAATCTGAGCGGCAGACATATTCCAGTCTCCAGCAGAGTTGTTGTTTCGCGCGTGTTATAACCTCTCATCGACTCCCGTTCTTTGAATAGTTGTCGATCTATTTGAAATACAAATGAATACGTCTTTAATTAATTAGCTAATTGCCCGCTAATTGCTCATTCCCACAGGTGACGTGCTCGCCCGACCGCTTCCTCTTCCCCGAGGCGAACTACTGCGAATGTGATCACTTCGCGAGGAGGGTGCTGGAGAAGAGGTGAGAGATTGTGGGAAATAAAATAGCAGGGGGATTGGAGCTGCGATATTGAATGATAAGTAACTGCATGATGGAATGCGCAATCATCCCTCGGTCGATGGGAATTTAAAAAAAAAACAATTGGTGGACAATATGTGAGAGGAATGCATATTTGAAATGTGAGAGGGGCATGGCAGATTGGTGATTTAACGATTGCACTTCACCTTGTATGATAGGGCTTGGATAGTCTTCGTTGCAGATCTATTGAAAAATTGTTAGTTATTCATACGTGCGTATAAAAAACGACAAAATAAGAATAATAAAAACAACAACAAATATAATAATTACAATAATTAATCGCAGGTGCTCGTTCACGTGCGTGCACTGGCTGGCTGTGTGGCTGGCGATGGCGATGGGGCAGAAGGTCGAGGTAAGTTTGCGGAGAGGAGAGAGATAGGATAGATCAATAGATAGCCAGGGTTAAGGTACTTTGAGAAGGAAAGGGATACGGTAGAAGATCCATTTCAGGGATTACAATATTACAATAATGATATTTCTATGGAAGGAGGGGGCTGGTGGGTTGGCCATAGCCCTTTATGTGGAGGGCACGGAAGTCACAGATTATGATTCTGTAGAAATAGAGATGACGTAGCTACAGATTAACTGCTAATCGATATTGGGATTAGCCGGTCTAGACAAGCCATCGCAATATTATGATCTGGCTGGTGATCGATCCTCTCGTGCGCATTATTCGTACGTTAGCTGGTGGAGTACGGTACTCTTCGTTGTAGGAGACCCCACTCGACAGTCTACTGCTCATGCGACGAGCAGTGGTTGGAGTGGGAGATGAAGAGCCCGCGGGAGATCGATCGTGACCTCCCCGCCTACCATACCCCGTGAGTTCCGTGGTGTTCCCACCGTACTCCCCCGCACCGCATCCCCTTTTTTTATTACGGGTACTTTTTTTATGTACATACGTTTGTAATAGGTACGTTATATTGTAGATTATTGCTGTGATAGATATTTCATTGAATGAACTTTCGATCTTATTTCCAATAGCATCCTTAAAGATCCCTCAACAGGCGAGTTACACGTCAATTTGAGGTTCATTGTTTGTAGTGAAGTGAGAGAGGAGAGAAAGCGCGCTGAGCACTAAGGCTCTCACTTTCATATGCTCTCTCGCCAACAGTCTAACTGTGCACTCTCCAATCTCTCGCTTCTCTGATCTGCCTGTGCCCTCTCGATTGGCCACACTCTCTCGTCTTTGGAAACCGCTCAATAGATCGCGAAGCGTGCTGAAAGACACAAAGAGAGAAGGGTTTGGGAGAATTGATTGAGTGGAGAGATGGGGAGGAAACGGGAGAAAGGGGAAGGTTTCCAGAAGGAACAATGGCAGATATTTGATCGGATGGAAAGAGACAACTGTGATTTAAAGAAGCATTGAAAAGAAAAAGAAACATGAGAAACAATGAAATATGAAATAAGAAATACAACGAAATACAGTTAAATTCGAAACACAGACCCTCGACGGAAGTATTACCGGAATAATCAGCCAGTTGAAATCACATGAAATGTTTCTCTTCTTTGAAATCACCTGAAACATTTTTTCTCCTCTTCTATCTGTTTGCTTGATCTAGTAACTGTGGAGAGAATCAGTTCTGAGAAGTTTCTGGAACAAGTTGTTTGCCTCAACGATCCCCTTCTCGGAATATTATTTCGTCAGATTTCGCAAGTGCGAACCAAGGACTCGTGTGCAATAGACTGGACATCCGTTGTGAGAGACAGAAAAAGGCCAGAAGGTCAACGTCTCTAGCTCCCGGAGAGCCGTGACTACGGTATATTCTTCCGGCTCCGATTACGGTACGCGGTCCCTGAGAGTTGTATTGACACAGGGTGTGGTGTCCCGAGTGCCGCCGCTCAAAGAGCAACCAGCCGTTTTTCGATCGCTCTCCCATCCTGAGCGAAGGTCTGTCTCTCTCTTTGTTCCGCATGATCTCTCGTCGTTAAGGGAGAAAGAAAGAGTATGGAACGGGGAGACAGTCAGACCGTAGCTCCCCTCCGCCTCTCCCCTCTCTCCTGTTCACTCTGAGTGTGTTTCACTCCGTGTTTTTTGTCTACCTGTTCAGCTCTCTTCTCCTCTCCGCTCTTCTCTCATTTGTGTTTAGAAAGCGCGCTGACGCGCTGCCTTTTTTGCCCCACTGGGAAAGGGGCGCGCTTTGAAACGCACCCATTGACAGTGAATGTAGAGCGGGAAACTCACAAAAAGCACACTATCTCGTCTCAAGAGGTGAGATAGTTCGACTACGGTAGAAACCTTGCTCTTGTCAGTTCCGCAAGTCACTGGTTGGTTTACGGTAGTGTCTGAGGTCTTTCCTCTGACTCAGAAAAGGCTAAACTTGTGAACTCGAGCGGGGGCGGTAGCTAAGAAACGCCTAGTGACGGATGAGGCCCACTAGAGTCTGAAAAGAGGAAGCAACGAAAATAACCGAGTGCCTTTGTGCTGATTTTCTGAGACAGAAAAGATTGTAGATCGATTGAATACTTTCACAGAATGTTTTCGCTTGAATTATGGCTGATACAGTTTGCCAACGTTCTACTACAGCGGAAGCTTTAGACATCGAGGCACGATGCGAATCGATTCTATTTCATCTTGGTTCGAAAGAGGAGCTGATTGTGAGGTTTGAAAGATCAAGGAATGATGATCATGATGAGAATTGAGATAGGGCAGATGGATCCGGTTGGGTGCAAGGAAGGAAGGAGGAGAGGGTTGCAAGATTGGGTTCCGCGTTTGCACGGAATGATCATTCCAAAGGTCGATTCATTCCCCCATGAGATCTGTGATCTGTCATTGCATCCTATTGGAGGCCGTAGATAAATGTTCTTGCCATTATTTGTATTGAGCAGTGCAAGCTGTTTTCTGATCGAAGAGCATTCCATCAGATCTGCTCAATTAGACACTTGTTTGATGGCGAAGAATCCACAACAATTTCTTTGCATCCTTTGCTCCTTTCCTTCTTCCGCTGCTCTTTTTCGCCACTTTCGATTGTCACACTTTCACTGGGCGATGATCTGGCTCTCTCCTGTTCGCACACTCCCTCACCCTGTATAACTGGATAGATAGCTTGCATGATGGAGAGAACATCGCACTCCTTTCACTTGATATGCGACGCGAACTGTTTGCAGTAATTACTGATTACGGTAGGGCGCTGATTGGCTGTAGTACGAATGATGTCTGATTACTGTGAGAAGGAAGTACAATAATGTTCCTTAAGTCAAATAAAAACATCGAGAAGCCCCGCATCCTGGTCTCTTCGCACTGGAAGCCTTTCGTTAGAGATCAATGTTCTCGCTCATCCTACCTCTCGTTTTGGGTACTCTCTCCCGGTTTGGCCACTTTGAGAGAATGTGAGCCGAAGAGAGTAGTTCAATCCATTAGGAGTACTTTGAATAATCCTCCACATCTCTTCTCGTTTCCGAGCGTGCGAAACGCGAGATAAGCTCAACATTTTTTTCTTCTCTTCTCCTCGATTTCTCGTTCCCGAATCGCCGATCCGAACTCTTCTTCTCTTCTTTCGAAACGTGTTTTCGTAAGCAAAGTGCAACGCGAAAGCACTAGGCTCTAACCAGTTAGTTGTTTGTGAAACTGTACTGATCTGCGGGTAGTGTGGCCGGTCTACCATTTGGAAATGCGTTGATCTGTCCGCATAGAGGTATTCCATGTCAGTGGTGTTTGGATATGACGCATTCATCATTTTTTAGTGATCTTCCTTTTAGTCGATAGCTCTAGAAATAGAAAGATTCATACTGTAGTAGCCTTGTTTGGCCCAGTCGGCGTGTTTTTTCTCCACATTGTGCCTGATGTTCGATTCGAATGCCCCTTTTCCCCTATGAAAGGGCCGATTTCGGACACCTGCGGTGCAGTTTTTTCGTCTGTTCACTCGTAGTGAGAGCCGATTGGGAGAGTAGTTACAGTGAGTGACGAAAGATTGGACTGCTAGGGGCAATTGTGGACTGCCTGTGCTCTCTTCATTTCGCATGATCTATCGCCTAATCTTGACGGCTGGCTCTCTTCGTACCGCGTGCTATTTCGCCTTGTCTGACCAAAGAACAGATACATCGCAGCCTTCTTTGAGGCCAAATTAGAGCCTCCCAGTCTGTCCTTTTGTACATTATTCCAGCACCCAAATCCGCCTTGCGAATTTGCGATTCGCTCGTGGTACGGTAGTCAGTTGACTAGACGGATAGAGTTCGTTGACTCTCATTGGGTGACTACTAGTATGAGATCAGTGGAAAACGCACACGTGTTTCTCATCCGGCACCTGGTAGATCAGTCCTGAGGCGGTGGAAGGGTGGAGGAAGCGCTCTCTCGATTTGTCATGCTCTCTCACATGATCTTACGAAATAGCGTGCGGAGTGAAGAGAGTGGAAGGAAGGTAGATCAAAAACACCACCATGTTTTGACCTATTGATCTGTTTACTTCTCCGATCAATTCGAAACCAACGTTTCCCCCATTTCCCTCGACTATTCTCGTCATCATTTTTCTTTCTCCTTTTCGAACTTTCCTCCACACTCGTTTTCGTTTTCGTTTCTTTCATCCGACATGTCGAGTTTGTTTGTTTTTCGCTACACTAAGCGGGGAGTGAGTGATCCAAAACAAACACGCTCGCCGCCCGATTCAAAAGTGTAGCAATCGTGGGAGAGATGGAGATCCGATTGCGCTTACGTGTGTCTGTGACCTACCTAAGGGAAGCGAGTACGGTAGATTGATTGCGGTCAGAAGGGGTGGGAAATGTTCCTGATTCTGGCTTGGTCATGCATCGCCTTATTCGCTGGGATCAAGGATTGAATTTAGCTCGATTCGGTGGCCGATCAGTGCAGTTGGTGTTGCGAAAGTTGCAGCAATGAAGAGCCTGGATCTCGCTCTCGCTTTATCTGAGAAAGATCACGTATAAACTGAGTAAATCGCGGCGAGAGATTGATACTCATGGGAGGCTTTTGTTTCGTTTCTCGAAGAAAAACGGGAGAGAAAGAGACGAGAGAGATACTTCCTGCTTTTATTTCTAAGCAGGCGCGCGCTAACATCGTTGCCCTGAGGCATCCTCTCGCCGTCTGCCTGCACCCTCTCATAACACCACACTATCTCGCTCCGCTCTCATGGATCAGTGTACTATCTCGTCGCGTGACCTACCGGGATACAGTACTAGAGTCTAGGAATGCATCTCGAGGCTCGATCCGGCTATTGTTTGTTGCTTTGATCGGATATCTCGAGAGATCCTCGAGGGTACCTCCCTCTCTCCCTCCATCTCTCGCTGCTATTTGATTGAACTAGATGAGTCACCTGCTTTTCCGGGGATTGGAAGAGAAAGGGCGGTAGAAGTGATGCAATCGTAGTGGCGAAAAGTGAAAGAATTTAGGAACCTTTTTCGATTTTTTTGTGCACAAGTTCCGTGTGCTTTGGCGGTTTCACGTGAGATGTAGGACGATATTGGGTGAGATCAACGATAGACGATCGCATCATCCTCATTTTCCATGGTCTTTTATGTTCTCTGAGCTATCAATTCTGATTTCGTGTGATGTTTCTGCCGTTGTAACTCCTATCCAACCTGGGGATGAATACCTCTTTGACATAAACATAGTAATCGCGCGACAGGCTAGATCAGACACTTCAATTCATTCGTAATTCTTACTGTGCTTGATGAGGCAAGAAGGGCGTTGATCTTGCTATCGGTTTATGATCGATTGATCATCACTTTGGTATGTGTCAAGTTGTTTGTTTCGCGGTGTTATTCAGTGAGTGAATAGAGCAAGTGAGAGAGGAGGAAGTTATTTCTTCCCCTCCTCTTCTCCTCCTTCCATTCGATCACTGCACTATCTCATCTGCTCACCTTTGAGCAGAGTTTTACTCTGTCTCTCTCCAGTTTGCGCGCTCCCTTGCTCTGTCTCACCAGTGAGAGAACGCGTGGAACGGAGAGGTGCAGTCCTCACGCCTCTCTATGTTGCACACAGCTGTCGGGCTAAGACCCGCTGTCTTACTTTCGTCCATTCGTCGTTCACTTCCTGAGATATTGCAGAGTACGGTAGCCTGAGTTACGTTAGGTAGCTGATCAGGCATGGTGTGCACAGGCAGAGTGTGATCAGGCAAATCACCAGAATCAGTTGATCTGCTGCTATATTTTCGTGTTAGAATGGTTTGCTAGAATAGCCGTAATCTGCAAGATAATTTTTTTAGTTCAGAGTTCTCTCGGATCCGGTATTTAGTGTTTCCTGATGGGATGAATCAGCGAATGGCTCTCACCTCATTCCATTCCTGCTTTTCCTCCAACTCCCCCTCCTCTCATCTTCCATTGTTTCATTTCAACATGGCCTATGACGTCATATGACCTCATTTCGCGCGTAGTATCGTAAACTGAGTAATCAGTGCTTGCATGCATGCGAGAATACGGTATTAACATGGCGAGTTGATCCAAGATATTTCTTGTCTCTCGACTACCTCCCGGCTCACACACGTTTGCGGAAATAAATTCAGTGTGAATTTTCTTCCAGAGTTCCTCGGATTCGCATGTTGTTTGCATTCCTTCGGTCCTCTGAATTGGTTAGGACATTGCATGTCTCTCTTGGCGGTGAAGTGAAGGCCTCCTCTTGGAAGTCGGTTGACACATCTTACCTTCTCCTCTCCCTTCCTCTCTTCCGCCGTCACCCCTGCCTCTTCCCCCGCCGCGCTCTCTGACCATCTCTGCTTCTCTCTTCTCTCTTTCTCCCTCGGTCGTTTCCTCAGAGGACTTCCAAGAAAAGAGCAAACGAGCAGACAGAAAATTGCATGCCACGCTTCCTGATCAAGAGCGCGCGCGCTAATCTGGCCCAGAAAACCGCTGTATCAGGTTGCGGTAGTTCAGATACGGTAACCGGATATTGTAGTCGTGCACAATTTTGGATCCCCTAACAAAGTCATCACTCCACTCGTCATATCGCAATGTTTATTCATGCTTGAAAAGCGACGCTTTGCTACACCAATTTTTTCCTCCTCTCCTCCTCGCTTCACTATGTCGATCTTCCCAAACATTGACAAACATTTCCACGAGAAACGACTGCGAGAAGGGAAACAAGGGTGGAGTCATCGTCATTGTTGAAAGAGGAGGACCTATTCCTATTTTGTTTCCGGACTTCGACTGACTATTATGTTTGAGCATGTAGCCTGATCGGACGCGCTCTTTCAGACATAAAGAGCTTTACTAGATACTGTAACGCAGCGATGTTTTATCGCAGTACCTGATGTTGAGATTTAAAAGCGATTTTGTGCTCTTCTGTGACGACTGCGGCACGCGTGTGGGAGGTGAGAGGAGAGTGTAGTCTGTGATTCTCAGAGTCTGTGGAGATACTGTAGTCTTAGACTACGGTAGCCGAATTTTTTTGCGATTGATCAGTATTATGTAGGCGAATAGCGTTCGTGCGAGCGTGAGAAAGCTAGAGAGTTTCGCAGAGGCGAGAAATAGAGAAGAGATGATTTTCGATGCTCCCCAATCGCGTTTTTATCGGATGCGTTTGCTTTTCTGTGAAGAGGGTTCAGATGGATCAGGCACAGGGGATTTCTCCGAACAGCGAGAGAGATGTTAGCTCTGTGTTTTCTCTAGTTACCGTATGTTTTCCATCATATCGAGCATAATGCGCGTCCTGGATTATTTTGACGTTGTTTCATCGCGTCATAGCATGTTCCCCGCATCGTGAAATCTGCAGGTTCTGCAATTTCTCACGCACGATCGCCTCCCCTAATCCGCCTTACTCGGGGTTCTTCTGCAGAGACTCGCTCCAGAATCGATGTTTACCTCTCTCGCCGGTTAACTGCGGTTTGCCACAAAATTTATGTGCCCAACGCTCTAGTACGTGTGTATTTTGTGAGTAGGCAGTGTAGAAAATAGAAAACGCACTGCGCCCCAAATCCAATCAGCATTAGCCTTGGGATATTTTGCTGCCGCTTATAAACACTCGCGAGATCTTTCCCCTTCCGCAGCAAATTTCTCCGCTCAGATGTATAATTTAGCTGTTATTTCGGGGAAATACGCTCTTGTTTCTGTGAATATTTCGTGTCTGCGATCGAATTGTCTGCGAACTTTGAGTCTGATATTTGGAGAGATCTGCCAGCATCATTTTTCCTCGTGTCTAGGTTGGTATTACGATGAATGACTCTCCAAGCTTCGCACACTCTCTCGCTTACCTGGTTGGCGAGCCTACAGGGAATCATGAATTAAGCACGAAAAGAAATGGAGGTTCCGCGTTTCGCAGCCGGATTAGATTCATGCGAAAACAGGTGCAAAACACACCTCACTGATGTGTTTCCCTCCCGCCAATTTGGACGGATTCTCTTCCGCGTAGCAGAGGCCTCTGAATGGCTTCCCTTAGAGAGGGGAGGGGTGTGGCGTGAAGGATGTTTTCCTGTTGCTTGTTACCGGATACATTCATGTTTCTACGATGTATCGAAGCGATATCGAAGGGTTTATCATAGACTGAAATCTTCGGCAAGATTATTGTATGACTACGGTACTGCGGCTATGACCTCCTGATGTCATGCTTCTGTCGTTCATGGTGTTTTGCTTCCTCTCAACATCCTCTTTCTTCTCCGCTTCTTCAAACTGACACTATCATATTTCGCTTCCCTATACTCTATGCAGGAGAGTGAGCGATAGGGGATCCTCTTGCTTTTCTTGCCTGCGTAAGTCCTATCCCGTCTCTCCTTTCATCCGCTGTCTCGCTCATCGAAAATCGGAGCGTAGATTCAAAGAACTTTAGAGAATTCGATCTCTTTTCGCACGCTACGTTCCAGACAGAGCAAAATAGTAGGGAGGGTCTCATTGTCAGAAGATTTTTTTCATTTTTCAGAACTTTTTTGTCCTCGATCTCTATTCAATTGCATCCTTGTGCTACCTCGCTCTGTCTCCTCTGCAAGATGATGTAAGCAGGAAATTTCTCGCCTGAATGAGGATGTGGCCGATTAGCCGTTCAGTGAGTGCTCAAGCATTCCTCGAACAGGGAAGTCCCTCAATGTATCAGACTCCCGTCCTCCTCTCCTCGACTACTCGCGCATTCCTCGGAATGAATTGCACTCTTTCATTTCATACGCGCGTTCAAACGAGCAAGTCTCTTCATTTCGCACGGTTGCTTGTTGCCTAGAGACAATGAGAAAGTGCGTGAAATGGAGAGAGCGAGAACATAGCTCGCTCATTACTACTGCATCGCATGCGAAGGGGCAAACTTCCGCTCCCGTCTCGCGCCCTCGTTTTATTAGACTTTTTTTCCAGCTGTCGATCACGAAGGAACGTAATAATAAGTAGAGTAGCAGGACACTGGTGTAGGAATGACGCAAATGTTGAGCAATGTTGGTTCCGCATGCTCTTCTTTTTCATATTCCGATATTCCGGTGTGTATCTGGCCGCATCTTGATCGATTCGTTTGAATCTAAAAACGAAGGATCAACTCGTCTGCCGAAAAAATGCGAGGGCAAGTCCCTGGAGAGCGCGCACAGTTTGAAGCAACGTGCGCGCAGTGGTTACGGTAATCTTCGATCGTCAGAAGCGAGAGAAGATGCACCCTTCTGCCACTCCCTGCTTACGTCAGTGAACACTGTTCGCGATGTTCTTCTCCCTGTTTCGTCTGTCTGACTGTCTGGAGTTTCTTCGGCCGTCATCCTTCTCTCGATCTGAGAAAAGAAAGCACCCTTCGCGCTTCTACCGTAATCACCAAAGAGAGCTCTCTCCACCAGCACAGATTCTTGCTCTGTCTGACAGGCGAGAGAGTGAGCAAGGCAAGAGGCAAGCACGCTTTCGCGCTCGAGAATTTCTCGAGAGAATGAGCGAGATGTGGCTGCTGTTTGCAGAGTGTTTTGAGTGATTATTGTTCGAGCAGTGCTCTCAATGCTCAGATTCTCTCCGTGCTTCGTACTCTCTTACTTTCTCTGTTAAGAAAAGAGCCGGAGAAGGCATTGTTTGTCTCTAATGCGAGAAGAGGACAATGCGAGCATAACGGAAACATTAGATAAGAGGTGTTGCGCGATGTTTAGCACGCGCGTTGATTGGATGAGTGCAACGAGCCAACTTCCCGCATTCAACACGGACTCTTGTCGAGCAGTTAATGAATGGCAAGCAATTTGAGGACAAATTAACGAGCTCGCGTGATCTTAAGAAGTTATCGATGAACTATTCGATAGTACCTTGAGCAGTTAACCCCCTTACAATGCTGGTGAGAGGACGGGTTCCCAATATCACGTCGATACGAGTTGTTTCGAAAACGAGCAGTAAGAGGATTATTTTGGGGAAAGAGTTTCGAGAGAAACGATGCCCTCTGATCCCTACTAGCCGTTTTGTGCTCGTTTCTCCTTTTCCTCTCGAATGTTCTTTTGCCTCTCTCGAAATTGCTTGCTCTTTCGTGCCTTCTGATCAGCGAGGGAGTGCGCGGAATGAAGAGAATCAGACCATTCTCTCTTCCTCTGTTTTGACAGCCTTTCTCCATCTATCTCAAGAGAGATGTTTCTTTCCTCTCAATACGAGCACAGAAAATAGAGCTTTTGCTGAAGAAGAGAAAGAAGAGAGTGGAGGGTCGAGTGACGCATGTGTAGGAGTGTTTCTGCAGCTGGGTTCACTGGAGGGGAGAAAAGGAGGAAGAGGTCTTTGAGCCCCGCAGGGAAGAAGAGAAGTACGGTAGCCGTGTGGGAGGATTCGGCATGGTTGACTGTCTATGCATCAGCTCTGCGTTCTTGCTAGTATACGGTAATCATGGTGGACGTGGCAGCCTATTCCGGTTATCGGTCCTAAAAACGTCGAGGTACGGTAGGCGATCTTTCAAACTCCCTCTTCTGCCCACTCAAAGCTGTTTCTAGTGTCAGCGCGCACGGAAGTCGTTGTGAGAATTATTGATGAGACGGAGAAACGAAAAGAGTCCTTTGTTTTTCCTCCCTTCTTCCCCCTTTAGAAAGTACCTCCCTCCTCTTCTCCGCTCGGGAGAGAGCCATCGCTAATCAGGACACACTAGAGCAACGAGATGATGTGTGGTCTCTTGGTGCTACAGCATTCCGTTCCTGGTGATGTGTGATTAGATCTGTTTGAGTGGAGTAATGTGTCGTTTTGATTATTGGTTCACAATTAGTTATAATGACCCATCGATGATGGGAGAGTTCATATAGGGGATTGTGGAGAGGTAACAGCGAATACAGATTGCTGCTGCGGCACCTCCGCATTACTAATTCAGATCTGTTCATAACAAAACCTGATGAATATTACTGATTACAGTATATCGTAGAGTGTGTTGTGCTTCTCTGACAAGGGAAGGGCATACCTTTATCCCGAATTTGAGGTATGAGCTCTATACCATTCGAAAGAGCATTAAAAGTTGAGTTGATTCACGTTTTCAAAACCTGCTAATGCGACCTGTGGTAGGAGGTAGGTCACTTTTTCAACACAGGGATCTGCCTCTACCCAACTCGCGAGCAGTTAGCGCATTCTCGTGCTCTCTCATCGCATGGCCGTTTGGTGTAGGGGTAACGCTCCACGAGTGTCATCATTTTGTCGCAAGTTCGACTCCTCTCCAAGGCAAAATATTTTTGCTGATTTATTTTTGCATTAAAAATAGTTCTCTGATGTTCACATATATAAATTGGCACCATTTGTGCCACAATTTAAGATTTCTTTGCTAATTTACCCCAATTGGACGTTTTCATATATTTTGTGTCTACAATACGCTTGGGAACTATAAATTATAAATGAAAAGTGATTTCGAATGCATTACACAATAGAAAATGCCAAAATAAATCAGCAAAAATATTTTGCCTTGGAGAGGAGTCGAACTTGCGCCAAAATGGTAACACCCGTGGAGCGTTACCCCTACACCAAACGGCCATGCTGTGAGAGAGCACGAGAATGCGCTAAGTGCTCGCGAGTTGGGTAGAGGCAAATCCCTGTGTTGAAGGGTGTTTCAGAAAAAGTGACCTACCTCCTACCACAGGTCGCTTTAGCAGGTTTTGAAAACGTGAATCAACTCAACTTTTAATGCTCTTTCGAATGGTATAGAGCTCATACCTCAAATTTGGGATAAGGGTGTACCCTTCCCTTGTGAGCCCTCTCTCATCTCTCGAGAGTTGCTTTTCTTTCCTCTATCCTAATAATCTTCCCCTGCTCAAGGAAGAGAACGTGAGCGTAGTGTGTTGGAGGAAGCAGGAATTGCTGATTCCCTCATCTTTCCTCGTGATCTCTAGGAGATCAAAGGAAGGAAGACTATGTGGAAATAAGAGACGTAAGGAAGAAGACCTTGAAGCGGATGAGCTCCTGCCCTAATAAGTTGATAGGAAACCCGAGGACTTGTGACGTGGCCAGACTTTGGAGAGTATTTTGGTAATATGGTGTATCAAGATCAGATTGGGATTCCAATATCGTTTTACCTCGGCTGCTCGTCCTGATTTCGGACAGCTGGCTACTGTAACTCATGATCAAATCATGATCCCTGAATAAGGAATGCTTACGTGAAAGGAAGGGGCCGTGCGTGCGCTCCTCGACCACTTCCGTCGACGGTGTTTCTTTCTTCTTCTTCCCGTTCCCGGAAGAGTTTCTTCGTCTCCCCCTTCCCCTCTCTGGTTGCTTTTTGTGATCCTAAGGAAGAATGGCAGCGAGACTCTCGCAACGGGGAAGAAGGGGGACAAAAACAAATATGCCTCTTCCTGAGCGAGAGTGTGGCCGGGAGGAGCTCCGCTCGGCCTCGGATCGGAGAGCCCGCGGCGATTCTGTTGGCATTGTGAGTGTGCGAGCTCGAGGAGTGATGGTTTGACTCTCCCCGATCTGTGTGCACTCTAGCTCCGTCTGATTGGCAAGACAGCGAGTGGAACAGAGAGAGGAGCCTCAAGGAAGCTGGAGGGTGGGGAGAGTTCCTCAGCTTCCGCCTCTAACAGTCAACATACAACAGGCAACAGGGTGATGGCGCAATACACGAGCAAACGATAGCACGATAGTGCAACCCTCCCTCGGAGACTAACAGTGGTAGAGGGAGGAGGGAGAGATGGCGGTATGGCCACTACTTCCCTGCTGTGAGTGTTTTGAACTGCCTACCGTAGCCACTGCGAGTTGCTGAGGATCTAGCCTCTGTGATCTATCGAAAGACCATAGCTTGACTATGTTCTATGGTTGTGGATGTATGTTGACCTACCGAGAGGGGAATAAGCTGGATGCATCTCTTTGCTGATCAAGTGTTGATCAGTGACCGCTTATACGGTGCTGCGGTGTCCTTATTTTGATCGAGTTCCTTCTCCTCTCCTCCTCTCTCCATTCCTATCCATTCGGTTTCACTCCTCCTCTCTCGATGATCTGTTTTTCTCGTCCTGTTGCATTCCACACCTCGATCCTCCAAGTGCTGCTCTCCTTATTTCGCTTATCCCTTGGAAGTGAGACAAGGCAAGATAGCAGGGAAAGTGAGAGAGATCAACCAAGCCCCGAGATTGGCCTACATTTGAGCAGCAGCTCGAGTGATGATCCTCTTGTTTTTTAGTCTGCGTGGGAAAGTGTATTGCTGGACAGTTATGAATTACCGTCAATTTCTGTTGTGATTTCCGCTGGTTCGCAGTCAGAAGTGTTTCCTGTTGCAGATCCCTCCTCTCTCGTCTCAACAACAGCCACAACGACCCCTGCTCCCTGCCCTTCGCCCTCTCGAGGGAAATGAGGCAAGGTTTCGGGCCCTTTCCCGAGAAAACAACGAGCAGGCCCCTCGTTCACTTGTTTCTCTCTTCCCATTCTTCCCGCTCCCCCCCCCCCCCTTCCCCTCCGCCTCCCCTAAACAATTCATGAGGACAATATTAGGTTGTGGCCTCGCAGTCGGGCTGCGGCGACAGACGATCACTCTCTTTTCCCCTCCCTTCTCTCTCGTTCCTCCGCCTTCTCTGTGTCGGAGGGTTGTCTGAATGAAGAACGGGTCTCTTCACGCCACATACTCTATTGTTTCTCTGATGGAGGGAATATGTGGAATGGAGATTGCTACCATTGCTCTTTTCCCTCCCTTGTCAGCGCAGAGCCTTGTTTTCAATGTTTCTTCTTCTTCTCCGGGCTCTCACTGAGTGGCCCTTTCAGAGGGGAGTTTCACAAGGGGAGAGCCTAGAATGGAGTTGCACCGCGCACGCGAGAGGGAAGGAGAGAGCTTGTTTGTTGTGACCTACTCATATTGGGTTACGGTAGTCAGCGAGAGATTGCGTGTACTCTCTGTGGATACGGTACAGGAGAGAGAGGTTTTGTGAATGTGTGTGCGTGTATTTGTTTGTATTTGGGGGAGTTGTGAGAGTGGGGAGAAGGGAAAGCACAGGCGTTTGCAATGTTTCCCCACCACTTTCGCGCGTAGTACTCTTGAGAGGGGAAGATGTAGGAAGGGGAATGATAGGCTTAGAATGATAGGATTTGCGTGTTATGATTGAATCTCGCGTGATTGGCGGAACAGCTTCGGATGATTGTTCCTTTGATTTGTTGGCTCTCGCCAGCAGACTTTGTTCGCCAAGTTCCCGGGACTTTATGTCGCAATGTCGCAAGCCGTACCAGCTCCGTATTCAGCCACAACATCGTAATTTGATCGCATTCATTGGTTTAGTGGCCTTTGGTCTGACGATTCTGCAACGAATCGGGCAATTTTCTCTACCAAAATATCTGGAGAAAAGAGAGCGGGGAGTCTCACACAACGCATAGCGATATTAGTATGCGTAACGAGACGAGAGGTTCCCAATTTCCTCTCTCAATCTTCTCTATTTTTTCGCTCGAATCCCTCCCCAATTTTCTCTCGCTGCAGGAGGCCCCCGAGAACCCTTGCAATATCTCTCCTCATCTCCTTCTCTAACTTCCTGCCCCTAGGGCTATTTTTCTTTTCCCCGCCCTTCATCTCCCCTTCTACACCAGACGAATCCCTCAGTGTAGGTCTTCCTTGGATTCTGGCTCCCGCATTGGGGCTACGGTAGCCTCCATCGATCGATCGATCGATTGATCGATCTTGCACTTTGCTTTGCTCACGTGAGAAAGAAGATGGTGAGAGTTTTGAGCTAGAGAAACATCGCGATTGAGGAATTTGAGCACTAAACGAGTTCCCTCCTCCCACCTCCCCGCTATCGCTCCCCTCCCCCCTCTCCTCCTCTCCTCCCCTCCCTCCCCCTTCTCCTTTCTCTCTCAAAGCGCTAAGCGTGCACGCTTTTGAGAGGGGGCGCGCCAACCATTTCCTTGTGAGTCTCTCTCACTCAGTGTGTTTGGGCGAAGCGAGCACCATGGTGGAAAAGAGTGGACTCTTCGGGAAGAGAGAAGGGAGTGAGACTGGTTCGCGGACGATGTTGCTTATTCCCCACTCCCCCTCTATCTCCCAATCTCTCGTTCCCCGTTCTCGCGCTTGTGTGTGCGCACTTCCCCTGTTCGTTGATCAGCGCTAGCGTGGATGCTGGAGGCTCCAGGGACCTGGTGCCGTGATTTGTTGAGCACTGACGGTTCACTGGTTTCTATTTCAAGCTGGATGCAGAAATAGTCACACTGTTGTGATGTGTGCTTGCCGTAGACAGGTGCTCACACTTCAAACTGCCTGGTCTCTTCGCGCCCTCTATAGTATCTGCAGATGTTTCCACTCGTTTCGTCCGCCCTTTCGCTGCTCTTACGACATTGGTCTATCGTTTTCACATGCTATCTCTCGAGTTGTCTGATCGGGAATCTTCTTCCTCCTCCTCTGCACACGTCGAATCGAAAGAAGCGATCGCATCTGTCCTCGTAATAGAGAGATTTGCATTGTTGCTCGTCGCTTTCCCGATTTTCGCCGAATTTTTCCTATCATTCTCTCCCGTTTCTCTGATTCACCGGCGTTGATCACTTGGTCTGCAGCCATTTTTCTCGCCTCTCTCTATTTGACGTGTTCTCATTTTCGTCGGAAGTGAGGAATAGTGTGTGATAAAGAGAGAGCGAGATCTGTGGTCCGTCTTGATCACTTGAACTTCCTTGCGCTCCCCCCAGAGCTTCTCGCCTTTCTCTCCCCTCCATTCGTTTGCCTTTTTCTTCTGCCCGAGAGAAGACAGAAAGAGAGACCCCCGAGGCATTCTAGAGCCTTGCAGACTTCCGCTATGCATAAGGAGTCTGAAGACGTCAGCGTTGGTCTTTGATCTTGGTCTGACCCTTGACCCCTCGAGAGGTCGAAGTCTGCGCGAAGTCTAGTCTGAGTGGCTTACTTTGACCGTGGAATGCAGAGAAAGAGTCGTTAAAGCTCGTTAAAATGTAACTGGCAGAGGGCTGTTGTCTCTTTTCTTTCCAGGAAAGTTCGTCATCACTCTTATCTGTTATCATTACGAGAGAAGAGAGGAGAAAAGCAGGGCTCTTGTATTCTGTATCCCCTCTCGCATCGGTGCAGAGAGTTGCAAGGGAGGAGAGACTAGGGGCAAAGGAAGGGGAATCAGGAGGTGATTGCGACGATTGTTTGCGCCCTGTCCTGTGTTGCTCCCCTCTCCTCTCGCTTCCGCTGGTTGCGCCAGCCTGCGCGCGCAATTTCCTGTACGTATCAGAGAGCAGAATGAGGAGGGAGGAGAAGGCCTAGGGGTCGTGATGAAAGTCACCTTTATGATCTGATCCCTGCATCGAAATCCGCTGAATCATCAGTTGCATAGCTGGTGTATCTTCTTTGTGCTAGTCTTTCGCCGTGAATTGATCACTCTCCTCAGCTGTTGCACTGCTCTCTTGATCTCTAGACCCCTCGCTGGTTCACTAGACCCGTTGGATCAACCGCCCGCCTGTCTAGCACAGTTTGAGGCACTAAGTGAGACTGCGAGCAGCGCTCATTTCCTCCTCCTTCTTCTCCTTTGACTGCGGGCTATTGAAAGGAAGAAGATGAAACACGTCTAGTGCAAAGAAAGCAGCACAGTGGTCAGAGAGCACGCGGGTACTTGACTGTGGCGGGGCCGCGAGGACTAGAGTCTTGGAGGTACGGTATCCTCGCAGGGCTACGGTAGTGCTGTTTTCGAAACACCACAAACGTCGCTGACACGCACGTTAGAGCGAAAGCGGATTATGGTGGGGGAGAGGAGGGAGGGAGTTTGGGCAAGTGATGGGGTGATGCGTGTTCTTTGTGGGAAAATGGGCGAGCGGGGGAGATGTGACCTCTGATCTTGTGCCATCAACCAGCATCACATGTCTTCTGGAGACCCATCTCTTGACACAATTCTTGTCTTACGGGATCACGGAAGATGGTGATAGCCTTTGATCTCCACTTTCTTTACCCCACCATCTTCCTGCACTCCTCCATTCTTGCTTGATCTTATAGTACGCGCGTTGTGCGTGTGTACGAGCAATTGCGTGATGAGCTATGCGCGCGCTATTTCGTCCTTGCGCTCGCTCGCAAAACAGGGTCAAAGCAGTGTGTTGTAGCATCCTGGTTGGGCTCCCCCTCCTATCCCATCTCCCCTCCCTCCCCTAGACAGTTTCGAAAGTGCAGGAGTATCATGGTCAGAGTGTTTCATCTCGCTGCTTCTTTCATCATTCTCCTCTCGTTTTTCGAAGCCGGAGCACGGTCAAAACCGGGTTGGTCGCTGCTGGGGGATAGGGAGCGATTTCGTCTGCGTCTCTCGGTTGTCCGTGCTATCTCATCGCCGTCTAGCCTAGCCTCTATTCCTCCTCCCCGCGTCCTTTCCCATCCTATCCAATCGCCCTTTAGCGCGCTGAAAATGTTTATTGTGAATTCAGAGTGGTGAGAGAGGGGGAAAGGAAGGGGGGATTTGGTCGAAACTAGTCTCTCTGTTCGTCCCGTGTGTCCCCTTCCTCCCCCTTTTTTCAATAGCAAGCACTTGCTGAGCGGTCGAGCGTTTAGGAGGGTAGATCAGTCGTTCCTACCGTATCCTGGTTAGTATGGGTGAATGTGGTTTCGGTAATTGAGGGTACGGTAGCGTTGATCTATTGATCGATGGTTCAATGGGCGTGATGTTTCGATCGAGAAGAGAGAGAGTTGACTAGCGTGCACGCTCTCCTTATCTCCTGATTCTCATAATATTGTCATCAGAGCGCTCTCCTCCCCTCCTCCTCCTCCCGCCCCTCTTCTCCCTCCGCCCGCCCTCCTGTCATTCTTCGCCTCTTATCACATTGCAACAGACAGTCTGATGCACGCGCAACACATAAGCACGCAAATACAGGCAAAAATTGAAAGAGGCGTCGTGTTATCACTACATGAGATCAGTCTCCTCTTCTCCTCTCTTCTTCTCTTTTCCACCCCCCGACTCGTATCAGTTTGCATTTTCACCACAAAGCGCGCTAGCGCGCTAGTCTTTCCACCTCCTCCCCTCTTCATCATCCCCCCTCTGACTGTAGATTCCAGATCAATAGGCTATTGTTTCCCTAATTTACATGCACTTTAGCAGCAGTCTGTCTGACTGGGGTGAAAGTTCATATGGAAAATTGCGAGTCGGGCCATTTTTCAACAATAGTGCGTCCCCCTCCCTCCATTCTAGTTGGCCAGCAGGTCGAAGTAGGTCATTGTGCAAAGCACCACTGTTCCTTCCTCATCCTGCTTTTACCCTTTGGGTCACCTTTCTCCCCTCCTCCCTGTCCCCTAGCTCCCTCTCCCTCACTTTCGCTATTTTTCCTTCCTCGTTGGCTAATCAACACGCAATTCAACAGTTCGCACGCGCGTCAAAATAAGAGAGAAGTTGTTGACCAGTCGAGTGTTTGGCTGACCTTTGGTGTGCTATGCCCTTTTTAGAGCGACACCCCGCTCAGTTTTTTGCACACCCCATCCCCCCTTTCTGTACCTCTCGGTGGAATCATCACAACTGGGTAGTTCTCCTCTCTCCCTTCTCCTATACCCTTTGCCCTCTCACCTCCCTCCTGATGAAAGCAGAGGAGGAGGAGGGATACAGTTCTCTGCTCCCTTCCCTCCCTCTCTCCCCATCTCCATCCCCTCATCTTCTCCTCCTCCTCCACTTCCACAACATTTGTTGTGCTACCGGCCGCCGCGTGACGGTGTTTAACGAGATTGGGCTGAGTGAGAGAGGGAATTTTCTGGAAATAGTTGCGGTAGAGAGAGAACGTAATGGGCGTGTGTGCGCGTGAGGTTCGAGTGGTTCGGCTAGAGTATAGGAGGTATTCGGGTCGTTCGCCCTAGCTGGTGATAGGAGAAGAGTCCCAGAGCCCTCCAAGAGTTTCTTCTTCTTTTGCAGAAACGTCTTCTATTCCAAGCTCCTTCTTCCTCCTCTCCTCTTCGTCTTCCGTGTCCCCTTTTTTCCTCTCCCCTCCCCCCATTCTCCCTGCCCAAACCCTCCCCTCCGCCCGGCCTCTCGCCGCGCCGCTGGGCTTTGCGTGTAAGAAAAATGTTTGGAATTGGACGGGGCCCTCGGGCCTGCCCGCCCCTTTTTTCCCCTCTCTGGACAACACAACACAGCCGGGTTTCAGCCCCGCTGCGGGAAGCTCGTTCTTCCGACTCTCCCCTCCCCTACCCTCTGACCCCCTCCCTCCCTCCTCCCTTTCCATTTCCTAGTAGCAGCACTGCAGCCCATCGATCCTCCCCGCAGTGTTTCTAGAGGAAGAGGTTCAAAACAAGGGGGCGGAGCCAACCCCCCTAGGATACTCGGCGGTCGTTGCTCGCTTAGCTTTGCTGTGATCTAGCGGTGATAGGGGAGGGGTGGTTGATGATAGGGGTTTGCAATCTAGTAGGCTATGTAGGAAAGCGCCCTATCATCACTGATCTCTCCTCCCCTCTCCTTCCTCCCGATCTATTCATTCTCTCACGATCACTCACTCCTCTCCAGCGCTTCGCCGCCTTGTTTTTGTCATTCCCGATTATGGCTGACACACACACGTGCTGTTGTTTAGGGATGCTGCTGATAGGAGCGCAGACGAGTTTAGTGGGTTAGATACCCCCATCTACCCCCGCTTGATTTATGCAGTGAGCTGACAGCGTAGACACAACACACTAGCTGCTGCTGGCCTAGATGATCTACCACAGTCGGTTACGGTAGTGTTCCGCTGATCTACTGTAGGCTCCGCGTGGGCATGATTACTCATATGCTTTGCCTGCCCCGCTCTCCTTTCCTGACTGTACCCGGGGAGTGTTGCCATTTGTGACCATGACTTGTGTTGTTGATGGCAGTTTTTTCTCGAATCGTTTGACGGATCGTTTGACTCGATCCCGCCTCTTCCCCACTCTTGCGCTTAGTCAACTAATCACACACACGCAAAGTCCCTCCCCAACCCGTCCGAAAGAAAAGTTTCAAAACAAGCTGAGCCTCTCCTCCTCCCTCATCGTTCCAACACAGACAAACACGCTGAAATGACTATGTTTTCGAGCCGATTGGAAGTGTCAAGGGGTGCAGAGAGCGTTCGCCGGGTCACACCCGTGTTTACTTCCCCTGATTGATTGAGTATACTGTACTTTGGGCGAGAGGCGCGGCGATAGGTACGAGTCGAGTAGGTGCACTCTCTGGCTGCAGGGGAGCAGAGACTGTGTTATGGCTGCACTATTGGGGTGCTCACTCAGCGAGAGTTGTGAGGGGCTCAAAAGGACATGAAAACATGCTGCTGGCTGCCCAGTATATCTTCCGCCTTGCTGGTTCAGTAGGAGGGGTCAGCCTCCCCTTCCCTCTCTCTATCCTCTCCTCCCTCCTCCCCCCTTTCACCCCCGATGTCTAGTCGAGCAGTCGGGGATGTTTTCGAAGTTCTTGCCTTGTACTTTTCGCCGGCTTTCTCTCCTCTCCTTGCGAATCATCACAACTCTCTCTCACATGGTGCAAATATAGGCGATGGTACTGAGCGTGCTTTTCCCTTCCATCTTCTTACCTATTCTCCCCACTTAGCCCCGCCCCCCCCCTTCATTCCTTCGCGCTTTCGCCTGTTTTGTGATAAGGTGAATCGCTGTTTCTGCCCGCTCTCGTGTATTTCCGTCTCTGGTCGCCTCGTGATATGAGATCACAGGGTGATTGAACAGTCTGAGCGTAGTCCTTTTCTCCCCCCGCTCCCCCCCCCCCCAAGGGGATATCAAGAGGGGAACTGTACTTGAGATCGCTCACCAGACACGATGAGTTACTGTCATCATTTCGTTCGCGGCTTAATTTAGGTTGTTAGTGCATAGTCGCGCGCCGTTTTCGTACCATTCGGTATCATAGGAGGAGGGAGGAGGGAGGAGGCTGCAGTATCTCTACCGCTGATCTCATTTCGACCTATCGCGTGTGCTCACCACTTCACAATTCCCCCTCATCTTGCGCGTACTTTTCGCCGTATTTTCGCACTCACTCGCGTCTCGTTAAAAGGCGATGACCAGACTGTCTTTGGTGATCAGAAAACAGTGTGAAATGGAGAAAGTCCGGTCATTGCTCGAGTCTTTCCGTCGCGTGTCTCATTCGTGTGTTGCATGTGCTCTCTGTTTCGCTTCCGTGTCTCGATTTATCCCCTTCGTCGCCTCCTGAATCCCCCGTCTAAACGTCTTCTGATTGCAGAATTCCACCGATGGACCTGTCGTCGTCGCTACTCGCCCTGCCGCAGTCGTCGCTCGAGCGGCTGCAGGCCAGCATAGCTGCAGCAGCTGCAGCCGCAGCAGCAGCAGCCAACAACGGCGGCAGCAGTCCGTCGTCGTCGTGCGGCTCGATGCCCTCGTCGGCGCCCACCACTCCAGATGTGATGCTCACGACGTCGGCGTCGCCCCCGCCGCCGCCCCTCACCCTGCAGTCAGTGCTCGCCTCCGTGGGCATGCACCAACCACAGCAGCTGCAGCTGCAGCACGTGCAGCAGCACTCGCTGTCTGCCCCTGCGTCCCCCGCAGCCCCCGCAACCGTCTCCCCCTTCGCAGCCCTCCTCCAGCAGCACACGCAGCACCAGCCCCTGAGTCCGACGGCGCTGTCGCCCTCGTCGCCCCTCCTGACGGCCCTCCCAACGTCGACGACCCCCTCCATCTCGTCGACCAGCCCCTCGATGATGACGTCGTCTGAAGGAACGTCGAACTCGCCTTCCAAGGTACGGTAGGGGAGCAAGGGGATAAGGGGGGAAGTAGACAAGTGTTGACAAGGTTGTTTTCATGAGTAACGTGACATGGCTGTTTTGCTCAGTTAGTTTCTGACCAGATCATGGGGGATGAATGGGGTGGGAAGTTAGATAAACATGTTGAGTGACTGCTCATACACTGTTTTCCATCTCGAAATCTGTTTCTCCCCATCTTTTCTTCTCTGCGCCTCTTTCCGCTCTGAATCTACTCGTTCACAAAGCGCCGTCTGTGTTTCTCCCCTCCTCTTTCCTCTACTAAACTCGATCATGTTTGCCGTGATTTGTCATTCTTTCGAGCCTATCCTGTGAGAGAGCAGCAACACATTTTCGACACTCAAAATACCCCGAGAATTGCGGGGTTTGTGAAAAACAGCAGGCTCGCCGCTTGCATGAGTAGCAGGAAAAGCAATCTGTGATTGGATAAGGGAAGGCGGCGCGTGAAAATAGCAATTTAGTCTGAAAGTAGAGAAGGAAGTGACGGAAACAGCATGTGAAACATCACGAACACGAGGGTTTCTGTGGAATTAAGGCAATTATCGATTGATTTTGCAGTTGGATGCCGTGCCGGGCATGGAGCGACCCTCGCTGAGCTATAAGGACCTCATCATTGAGGCCATCGAGAGCAGTCCCGAGAAGAGGCTCAAGCTGAATGAGATCTACCAGGTACGGTAGATTACGGTAGAGTACGGTCTAGGATATCGATTGAACTGTAGTGCTATGACTCAGCGCGTTTGTGTAGTGCTTTCATGTGGTTTTTCTGTGCTCTGATCGCATACTTTTTCTCGTTCCTCTTCCTCCTCCGAGTCTTCGCTTTTTCCTTCTCACTGGCCATTCGCCATTCTCCCTGGCTGAGTAATGTTTGTATTCCCGACTCGGCGCGCCAGATTCAGGATTGCAAAGGAGGGCCCGCGCCTAGAAGGAAGAGGTAGATCACGGGCCACGATTAGTCACGCGGCGCTAAATCCAGGAAGTGCAAGGGGTGTTTCTTTTGGCTCGCCCGGGGACTAGAAGTGGAGGGACGAGTTTGCTGACGAAATGACACTGCGCGCCTGTCCAGGTTGCGTGCTGTTTCATAATGTTTGGTCACCCTTGAGCGGCGTTTTCGCGAAAGTACAGTGAGAGGAGAGGAGGGAACTGCACAGCAGTGACAGTGTTTGGGTGGTACTGAGAGACGAGCAAAAGAGCAGAGGAGGAGGAGGATGTTTTGTGACTTTTTCTCTCTCTCGCTGTTTCGACACTGTGCGAGATAGAGGAAGAGGAAGAGGAGAGGAAGAGGTATGAGCAACCTTGAAAAATACCCGAGCAATGAGACTCCATAGTGCAAACTGGTACGCGAACGGGGGAAAGAGATGGCGACCGGCTGATAGGTTTAACCTGGTTATGGTAGGGTCGATAGGCGAATTTTGTGCTGACGCGTTTCCGATCTCGTCATGTTTTCCCCCAGCTCGTCATGCTTTTGGGGTTGTTCTTGAAATCTGTCGAGAGAGGTGCTGATAAAGATAAGGCGCGTGTTATCGCGTTGGAAGCGACACGCAGTCGCCACAGTGAGGCGAAGCAAGAGGTCAAAGGGTTTCTGAACCCTATATCGGGACTAGACTCTAGTTTGGACTTGTTTTGATCACCTAGTGCAGCAGTGTGTTGTTGAGGAGGCCCCGCCGCTAAGTAGTCTCCGGTCCTTTCCTCAGCCCTCTTCTCCTCCTTCCCTGTTTTGTGTCTGTTCCTCTCCCTCCTCTCCCCCACTCTCTCTCGAGAGTCTCCTCGTTTCTCGGCTCTTGAGCGCTCAAAAAAGGCGGAAAAAGAGGAAACGTTTCGGAGAGGAGAAGACGAGTCGAATGTGTCCAAAACATGCAAGGGAGTAGCGGAAGAGGGGGATGAACTGGGCAATGATGCGATAGTGGAAGGATTGATGTAGAACTGTCCGAAATTGAGGGGTGCAGAGGATCATACTGTATCGAGTGTTTATTTTGCTATTGAAAACGTTGAGGATTCCTGTTGACATCGGCTCGGGGCTGACTGTAAAGATAAACCAACTGGTCCTCTTTCGTACTTTGGTCGATGGGCCACGAAGAGGGAATTTGTTTCAATTCATTCGGCAGTTCTCCCCCCCCCCCCACACACACAATCGGACCCGCATAGACGCAATTAAAGGCTACAAAGATGAAAAGGGAGCAGGGGAGGGAAACGCTGGGGTAAATTGGAGGGGCGAAGACCACCACCGGAGGGCAGAAGAAGGGATACGGTAGATCGGTAGGTCATTCATGTGATGAAGTCGAGTGGAGTGATGATGGAATGTCCTCTCTGTGAAGTGCTCGCGGTGATTGGTCATTAGAGTGCAAAACACTTGACATCTGAATGCCCGAAGGCGTGAAGTCATTAGGAAAAGGAGGAAAATGTCTCTTGTTTCGTGCCAATTGGGGGTTTCACGGTAGATCAATAAGCTCATTTATCGATTACAGGTGATCCGGATGCTGCACCCGTACTACCGGCTGCGACCCGACCAGTGGGGCTGGCAGAACTCGATCCGACACAACCTCTCGCTGCACGACTGCTTCGTCAAGCTGCCGCTCAAGCAGACAAACGCCTCGGGAGTCGTAGGTACGGTAGTTGCACCACAGTTGGACATCGAGAACTGATTTTATTACGGTAGTGACTTTATGAGGTGGTACGGTAGCCGTGAACATTTGGCCATTGACGCGACAATCATGCTCTGCGCCTGTTTTGCAATGGCCCTGCCTGTCGCTCGCTTGTTTTCGAAGCGATTAGTGTTTCCCCCCGAGTTTGTGATGGCGTTTCGCTCCCGAGAGCCGATTATGGTAGATCAAAATAGGGAAACGGAAGGGAGGAGAGAGAGGGAGGGAAGCCATTTCGCGGGAACTTGCGTGTGTATGTATGGAAGTGGATTGAAAGATGTCGAAAGCACATGTTTTGCAGCCTTTTAGGAGGCTATTTCTCGAGAAAACTAGAGAGAGAAAAGGGGAGAGAAATATGATTATGACCCCGGGAGAGAAACACGCGAAGGGGCCATGTTCTTAGTAGCGGGGAGAAGGAGATAATTCAGAGTAGGCGCACGATACGCCAATTGGCTATGCATTCAATGTTTTCTCTTCCCCAGAGAGTTCCGTGCAAGAGTAGGTTGTTTGTCTGCTGACGTTGTTGGTAGAAGAGAAACATGGGGGGATACGGTAGGAGGTTTCCCCCTCCGCCCTCGACGAAACTAGGAGAAGTCTCTCGAACTACACTTGAATGGGCTGACGCTGCGGCTTCTCAATCAGAGCAGCACAAGTTGTTCGTCTAATAAAGTTTCCGCCTCTCCTCCTTCCTCCTCACCTCAAGCTGCTCCCTTAGACTGCTCTCCATCCATTCAGCAACCCCCATGTTTTCGGGCCTTTTTAGTGGATAAGAGAGCGAGTGGAACAGAGAGAGAGGTCCCCTTCTATCCTCGTTTCTCGGAATGTTTCTCGGGCGCGTCGTCTCAATACAAGACGCTGTCCCCCTCCTCCTCTTCCTCCTTCTCCTCCTCCCCATTCCTCCTCTCCCAAAGGACCCAACCAAGCGGCAGAAACACATACAACACTCGACGACCACCACGCAAAACGAGAGAGAGAAACATGCAAGGGAACAGAAATCGGGGAGGGATCTTGAACGGAAAAAGGATACGGTAGATTATTGATTGATTGCAGGTCACTACTGGACGGTGGTGCCGGAACTGTCGGACAAGCAGACGCTGCGACGACGCAATAGAGCCAGCAACGGAGGCCGCGCAGCAAGGAAGACATCGGCCGCAGCCAGTCTCGGATCAGGTACGGCAAAAGACAAGCACCATGCTGGATTGAGCCAACGACCATCGGATCGCAAAGCAAGACCCCTCCCGACTGAGCTATCGATGGCATTTGCAGGCATGGGCCCGGTGGGCATGTTGTTGTCGCGCAGCGAGGATTCGCCGATCGGCAGCCCGCACTCGAGCGCCTCCGCCAGCCCGAACAATGAGGTACGGTAGTGGATACTGTAGCCTGGTTACGGTATCGATCGATAACTGATGATTACGGTATTGATTGCAGATTGGTCTGCCGAAGCCGCAGGCGACGTACGGTTCCGTGCTGGCCGGCAACGGACTGATCGGAGCCGGAGCGGGAGCCGGAATGGGAGGAGCCCTGTCCAGGTACGGTAGCACGATCGATCGACAACTGATTATATTTGCCTTGCAGTCTGCTGCTGAACAATCTGAGCAACGGTGGCCTCGTGAGCGATAGCAACCTGCTCGGAGGCCTCAACCAGGACGCCCTGAGCAACTACGCCCAGCAACTGCTCACCACCCTCATGTACCAGCAAGGTACGGTAGTTTGATTGATCGGAACGGTAACTAGAGGATACTGTAGAAATGGTGCAGTAGTTTCATAATTGGGTTAGGGTAGGATTAGCAAATATCGAGGGCCAAATGGGGTGTGCTATAATTGTTATGGGTAGTGCGGCAAAGTGACATGACCTGATCGTCACACAGTGTGTTGATTTGTACCCTGACCTCGTCCGATGGCGCCATGCTTTGTTTCGGAGGGTGATAGTTCAGGAGTTTATTCGGAGAGAAGGGCGGCCAATAATCGACATGGCGCCAGATGGTTGTAGTCTGTGAGGGTGAGTGACACAATAGGAATGAGGGGTCGAAGAGAGATGTGATGCGATTATTGAGTGAGGAGAGGGCACGCACTAGGGCAGAGAGGGGAAGAGAGAGGAGGAAGGAGAGAGATCAACGCCAGTCACTGAGACAAAAGCAGGAGATAAGCGTGTAGAAACAAGGCGAAAGTGCGAAAGGGGTGATGAGAGGGGTGAGAAAGGGATCGGAACTTTTTGTGATGGGCGTAGGGTGTAGTGGGAGTGAGTTGCGCTAGCGTTAACGCCTGTTGTGAGATGTTGATGAAATAGTTACCTAAAACATACAGCCAATAAGTGGAAATGAGCCTGAAAAATGCCGCTGATTGACTGATTAGTAAGTGATTTTCTTGCAGCCGTCTCTGGTCTGATGCAGCTGAACGGTCAGTCGCCGCCCGCGACCGACGCAGCATCTGCAGCATCGATGCTGGAGCCGCTGCTCGCGCTGTCGAAGCTGGCTGCAGCACAGCAGCAACCTGCCGCACCCCAGTCATTCCTCATGTGAACTGCCAGCCCCCCGTCCACTATTGATTAGTGTAGGATTCGTTGATTGATCTACTACTACTCGACCTAATCTATTCTCCCACTCCGTAATCTATGGATCGATTCTCTCTCGCTAAACACTCGTTCTGCTACCGTATATGCTAGTGATGATCTCGTCCCTGATTCGTCTCTTTATCGATCGCACTCTTACTGTTCTGTTGGATACCGTATGCGCCAATTATCGATTGATTGTCTCCTTGTTTTCCTCCCTTTCTCATCTATTATTCAAACTTAGGCAACCCCGTCATTGCCATTCAAAACAGGAACCGATTCAAAACATCGCATTATGTTTTTGCAATTATTTCACTTTATGAGCTGATTTATTGTTCGCCCAACCTCTCCCCTCTATGAAATGATTCTTATGAACTGATAGGACCTGATCTTCCCCTTATGAGCCCCCTTGCTTAGGTGCCGTTATTATAGCTAATCATCTCTGTTTCCCCACCCCCTGCCTCCACTTGTCTGTCCAGTTATCGATTAGACGTACAGTACCCCTCCTTCCTCCTCCCCATCACTACAGTACTCTAGCGACCCCTTCCCACGTAGTATGATACTGTAAGGGTAGTCCGCAGCGACTCTCAACTAAGCTATCACTGAATATTCTCCTCGTTTTTCTGTTTCATAGCCTGTCTCCTCGTTCCCGGTAGAAACCCTTCTCTCCTAGTGGCCTTTCATCGATTTCCCCCCGTTCCTCCCATTACAGTACACCCCCTTTGCATACGAATGCCAGTGAGTCTCCCGCACAGATATCTACAGTAGTCCCGTCCCCATAATTATCGATTGATTCTTCCGTCCCGGTTGTGCACCCCTCCATTCTCTTCTCATTCTCATCGTCTCAAGTAACTAGGACCGACTTCTCCCCTTACGGTTCGGGCAGTCGACTGTCACTGTAGGATACCGTACTCTCGCCCCTCCTCTCGGTTGTCTTCGTGGCGGGACGCAGCCCCCTCCCCCTCTGCTTTGATTCGTCGTTATCGATTACCCCTTCCCCCTGATCCGCTGCCCTCATTCTAGGTGTCACTCTCCACTCAATTCCTCGTACTTTGATGCAATGCAATTCAAGCGAGTTCCTTTTTTTTCTCTTGTTTCGTCCCATTGATGTTTCCTCTTGTTCTCGGTGAGAACGTGAGATAAAATTATTGTTTTATTCTATTGGAGAAGAAACGCATACTATGGACATAATGGGAAGGGTAGTCATGAAAAGAAAATGCCAACGGAATTGAAGAATAGTACAACTTTGATCTGATCATCTCATGCGGGTCACTGTAAATCTATTGGTTGCTGTATTTTCACCTTAGTGGGTTACATAGACCAATTGATTCGTTGATGTTGGGTACTTTAATAAGTAAAATGCGACCCTATAGGTGGAAATACGGACATCCTTTTTCCGATATCTCAACTCTGACACGAGTATTGGATCAAAAACAAAAAAAATTTGGAAAGGCAGAACGGCGGATGCTGCCAGGTTCAGAAGGAATATTATTGTTTTGATTTTTGATGTTATTTTGCGTTCCTTAATGACGGTAATCGTAATCATTAAAAAAAGATTTTAAAAAATTAATGTTATTTGAAAATAATCATTTTGCAATAATATTGTGTGCGCAATTCTGCGATTTCACCAACAGTATGATTCAAAACTTACGAGTTGCAGCGTGAAGTTCACAGTGTGATCGAAACTTCGATTTGTTCGTATATCAATTTTACTTGTTTATTGTTTTTTTATTTACGTTTTATTGAAGTCTCCTCGCTTTGCAGAGGATGAAGGTAACGTATTACCCATACAAACACCCCGGAGACAGCCGTCACGGCGCCGACAAGCCCGTCTGGAACTGGCACCAAGTGTTAATCGGTTCGCATTTCAACTCTACTTATTTTACTTGGCTTTTTTTTCCTACTGTAAGTTTAGTACGGATTGTGTGACCTGCTGTGGATTCAAGCTTTGACAGATGAGGTGCGAATTGCGAAGGAGAAGGGATCCGAGAAGTTCAATCTGGGTCAATTCGCTCCCATCGGAGCATTCCATGAGGCGCCAATGAGAGGACATCTCGCCTCCTTCACCAAGGAAATGATGGTGAGAAATTGCGAAATAGAATAGCCTCATACGTATTTAGTTGACCCAAGAGCTCTGCTCGATAAGATTTTGAATTAAAAGTGTGTGACCGTACTAGCAAATCACACCTTTTTATGAACTCGTTGCAGGTTGAAATTGATCTGCCTCACAACGACAAAATACGTACAGATTTGGAAAAGTCCATCTCTCCCGTCTGGATTGCAGAGATCGTTCATGTGAGTCGATTGGACTTTATTCTGCATTTGTCTTATCGTGATTTGATCTATTCTTTATAGGTCTAAACTAGGCTTTCATCATTGCATCAGGCTGACTATTCTTATAACCAATTTATCTCTCCGAATTTCGCATTTTATCTCGTTATGTATACGAGCCATTGCATCAGCCTGATTACTCCACCCTGAATCAGAGTGAAACATGGCCGTTCAGATGCTGGGTTACTACATTCTGGTGCGATGGTGTGGATCGAAGGAGAGCGACGGATTCTTCTGGATACACGCAGCGAACGCGCACGTCCATCAAGTGGGCTACACGTGAGTTGGAGATAGCTGATGCTAAATTGAATAATTCTATGGAAAATTAGCTTCATTTAATGCATACAAATAGCTATGTAAGTACAAAAGTAGTTCCTTTAGGCCATCAAAAGTTGCAAGTTTTCGAAAGTCGTGAGGATAAAGTTAGCAATTGATTCCGTATGTCTGCGGTGTCTTTACGCTGCTCTGGGTGACGGTTCAGTTTATTATTTTATTGCGCCAAACCAGATACTCATATAGCTGCATAGTATCAGTAGCGTCAGATATTTGCTTGATTGGGATAGCCAGGGTGTCTTCAGTTGCTTTCGCATTCCCATCGATATTCGATTGCAGTGAGGCGAATCGCCAGAGCGGCTACACGCTGTGCCCGCCGGCTCATGTCTACTCGAATCTGGAGTCGCCCGCGCTATGGGTCGAATACCTGCAGTCGCGGTGAGCATATTTTTACGATTTAAAACTATTTTAATCTGGAATTTCGTAGAATGGCGTGGTAAGACATCGATTTCAGTATCATCGGAAAGAAAACGCCCAGCGGTAGTTTCGACTTGAGAGGCAAAGAGGTCGCCGTCAATAAGTTCAAGGTACGGAATTAATTTTATTTTTATTTTGTTTGTACAGAAGAAACTGATCGAGCAATCCTGAACGTACCTATCATCTATTGGTCGATTCCTGAAACACCAGAGTAATCATTATATAAATTATTAAATATATTTTTATCGCAGACGAATGAGCGAGTGGAGACGATCCACGACGAGGAGTCGTCCGTCATCGCGCCCGCCATTATCAAGAGGGTAATTTATTTATTTTTAAATACATTTCAATAATTTAACACTGAAATTTAATGCTTCTAGATCCTCGGTCGCAGAATTCTCATCGAATACAACAAGAGCGACATCGACAAGGCCGATCTGGTGAGCAACTATTATTATTATTTTTAATAGTATTATTAGAATTGTTTTTTAAAGTATTGTTTTATTGATGCGGACCCTGAAAATAACGGATTTCATTCAGATCGAGAAGGAAAACATGTGGAAGGATATGAACGACGATCTGATCTACCCGGTGAGTTTGAATTTCGACGCTATCATATTGCTACTGAGTTTGACTGAACAACGATAAATCTCGCTTCCCGCTGTGGAACAAAAAATCATCTCGAGTTCAAATAACTTTCGTGTTTCACGCTCGGTATTTGCCAGTGTGCACTACACTACCGTCGCTCACAATAAAGCCTGTATCAAAAGTTTGGATACATGCTCTATTGTTGGCCAAAATGAGGTAAAACTGAATAAATGCTGATTTTGATCTTAATGATTACTCTGGTAATAGGCAAGTAGGCCAGAGGTTACAATTTCATAAAATTTATTTTTGCTTAACTGAACAATAACTTGTATTGAGGTGGGCTTCGCCGAGACGATGGGCCTCCGGATGACTGCCAACAAGAAGTACCGCGCGCACGTGGCGGACATTGCCAAGGCCATCAAGGAAGGGGTCAGCTGCTTTTTAAATTTATTTATTTAATTTGGTTAAAGTAGGTTTGATGCATTGAATAAAAGAAGGGGTGAGCGTACTGTTTATTGATAAAATTATGTCAAGATGACAACAGAACTGATGTAGGACATCGTTAGATTACGAATTATAGTTAATGACATTTCGGGACGTCTCAAATCGGAACCACATGATCGCTATGTATTGATTGTGCTCTGTAGTGTGAATCTGACTGATTTGGCAGTTCTATTATGGAGCAGGATTGACTTTCTTCTTCTGAGCTATGTATCGATTTCATTGTTGTAACTCGGCTACTCCTTGCAGGAGACGGATGTGCCGTACACGAGATACGATGCGAAGAGAGACACCGTGTACCAGTGGAGGGAGAACCTCAATGCGGTATGATCAGTTTACGATTGACATTTCCGATATTAGTTTCTTGTTTCATTGTGTATAGATATTTGGTTGGTCGAATGATCTGACGATAGAAATGGAACCGCTGTTGATAAAAAAATATTTAGTGTGATAGGCAGGGCAGAGGCCTGTCACTCATAGGCTTTCTCGTTTTATTGATCGACGAAGGTATTCGACACGTGGAATAGTTTGATATGAGTGATTTATCAAGCATAGTCTTAAATAATACTTCGCCTCGCATTTTTGCCTCAATCTCACACTCAGAGTTGAACACTTGTTTGATAATTGTGCCACCTACTTCTCCATTCCTTCACTCTCATCATTGCAGACTGCCGTCTGGGAGGAACAGATGGTGTGCGAGATGATCGACCGACTGGACGAATGCCAGAACGTCCTCAAGGCCGCGAGAGTGCTCCGAGTGCTGCCGGTAAGTTATTGATTTTTGTTTTTGTTGGATGGTGGGCTATGGGTAAAATAGGTAAGGCGTTTAACGCATTTAAAAGACTTTGAGGTAAAATGTGTGTGAATGAGGATAAAATTATTTAATCTAGCGGCTTGGGCATCTTGTTAGTGGTGGTCCTGCGATAGTCAAGTGCAATTGTAATTGCTAAATTGGTGCCTCATGGTGTCTAGGTAACTAATGGCAGAGGTGTTGTGATGATAACATGACGATCCGCGAACGAAGAATAATTAATCGATTTGCCAATTTGCGCAGTCTTTAGAATTCGCGTTTCACTGTGTGTAGATGCGAAGGAGGTGAGACATCATTACTTCTTAATAAAGCGCAGGAGTCAGTGCGCGTGTCCCCCTGGCGAGAGCGTCAAAGATACTCTCTCGGGCAGAGACGCAGAGGGAGGGAGAGGGGAGGGG
>LS590045.1:704189-721473 GCA_900490775.1 Pristionchus maxplancki
GTTTCACCTGGAACGTTCCAGACGCTTCTAGAAGAATCTAGGCCGAAAGTTCCTGAAGCTTCCAGAAGGTTCCACGGGAAAGTTCCAGAAGCTTCTAGAAGGTTCTGTGCGGTCATTTGTGTGACGAAATATGATGAAATCTTTGATTACAAAATTGGTGGAACGTGTGAAATCGTGTCGAAATGTGACGAAATCAAAGCCGTAGGCGGGGAGCGACGCTCTTCTGGTTTAGAGGATGATACAATTGGGTTGAGCAAATAAATAAATGGAATGTGACGCAAATTGCTGTCATCTAGCGAATTCGTGACTCGCAGCACATACTTGTCAGGGGGAGGAGTGAGCCGATGGTATCATAATCAAATTGTCGATAAAAAACATTTATCCGATTATTTCGTCATCCGTGGGTTGGAAAGATTTGAGCTTTCATTCTCCGATCATTTGTCATTTCTGTTATGGGAATATTACTGCTGCCTAGTGGTTGCGTTCCTCACAGATACTATGCGTTGTATGGGTGCAGCATTTCAACGATAATGCAGTGATTAAGATTGGGCTAATAATCATAAGAAATATATTAATATACTAATTATTGCAGGACGGATATCTGCAGCTAGGCCCGGAGGGAGCGGATATTCTCAATGATTCCTTCCATATCCATCAGGTTTGTTTTGTTTAATAATTTCGAAAATAAGTTGTTTATTTGAAATAATATTTGCAGACGTCGCCCATCCTCTTCCCCGTCGGCTTCGCGCAGAAGCACGGGATCACGCTGCAGGGACCGAAGGGAGACAATGGTGAGGGGGAATGGACAGTTTGTGGGCATGGAATGGATTGTTACGAATTTCGGTAAACTTGTGTTTCATGAGGTGCTAAAGTTGAGTGAATGACAGATAAAGTAATGCGTACTGACGTTTTGTTACAATTATGCAATTCTATAGGCTTGCGGGGTTTCAATGATGGATGATGTAACGTGAACGATCCTTCTAATAATTCTATTTGCATTTTTTTCTACAACTACTCAATCACCTTTATTCCTGAGCTGTGATTTTTCGCTGATTAGAAAAGCGAGGGAAGAGAGGGAGAGAGAGAGCGTGTGAAATTGAGAGAGTGATATCATTCCTCTTCCTTTTCAGAAGAGGCCTTCGAGTGGAAGTCGTTCCTCAGCCGGACCACCTACAAGGTGGCGCCCGATCACTTCTTCCACGAGGCAACGGAGAAAGATGTCCCGTTCACGGTACGAACTAGAGGGGAAGGGGGCTGAATAATTCAGCCTGAATTGGTGAGAGCGTAGGTGATCGTCGACGATATAGTTCGAATTCAAGAGAATCTATAATGTTTGTTAATTTCACGAGAGGAACTTGCGTTATTGTCGAAATGTTTCGAATGGGCTGATACGATGGCGTAGAAACCAGGATGAGCCTATAGTGGAAACTGCGATAAGCAATTACAGTTAGCACATTTAAAATTGGCTGTTTATCTAAGTTTGTACCTATTTGTTTGTTGGTGTTGCAATAGGAAGTCTTGAGTCGCGAAATTAGATGTTATGGATGAATCACTGCTGTGTTTAATAAGTCGTGCTTCTTACACCACTGATCCTCACCATCCTTCTTCTTCGCAGGTGGGCACTCGTCTGGAGGCGATCGACCAGAACGAGAAGATGCTGTGTCCGGCGACGGTGAAGGCGAGTTTCTCGTCTGATTCTCTCTATTTTTCTTGGTTTTTTGGTTTTTTGCCTTGTATTTCTGTTGGCAAATTTTTATCATTTTTTCATTAAAATGACTGTAAGTCTTTCATAGCAAATTATTGCAACCGATTAAATGTCACACAAGTATTTAGAATAGCGAGATCATCTTTATCATTACATTTACCTCCACCATTCGCAGGCGATCAAGGGCCGACTCGTGCTGGTCTCCTTCGATGGATGGGACGAGGAGTTCGATCAGCTGTACGATTTCCGGTGAGTGCGAGGAATCTTTCTTCGATGACCTTCGTTGACTTCTATTTTGGTGCTTCTTAAAAGATCCTTATTGTTAGGTCAGCGTGCAGTATAAAATCGCTTTCGGAGCGGTTTTCGTTGACTGTTATTTTATGCAAGCAAACACAGCAGTCAACATTGTGGCTGAAAATGAGTGGATAGGAAAATCAGTGAAACACAGAATCGCTGGGAGCGTAGGGTTAGCTTTTGTACAGAATAATAGTTTGATGACTTTACATGTTCGAACTGATAGAACACTGTCTTGTGTGATGCTCTGCCAGGAACGCGAATGAGCGGGGAGTTCTGTTTTTGTCACTTTCGCTTCTGTGATTAATATGATCGCGATCCAGACTAGTATGTCACTCGAAACGAGAACTGACTTGGTCAATTTTAGAATCCTGACTAATTCACCAATATTTCTATAGGAGTCTTACAGTTATTTTGCATTTGCTAAATGGATCCATCGCGAACTCACTTGGTCAATTGGGGCCTCCCTAACTCTCCCTTTCTCCAGTTCGAACGAGCTGCTGCCGTGCGGATGGGGAGAGATGATCGGACACGCGCTGCAGCGACCGGAGAAGGCCAAGGAGACGGAATTGGTCGCCGAGGAGGTGAGGGGGTTACGGTAGGTTACTAGTCGTGGAGTACTGTAGGTTACAGTAGTCGTGGAGGGTACCGTAGGAGGGATAGGGTATTATAGATTGCCCCATTCACCATAAATTAGTCATTGCATTTCAGGATGAAATGGAGGAATAACTTGGTGAGTTGGTGTACGGCCTGTCTTTGATGTGATGTGAGCACAACTAGGGATCGAATTATTGCCACTGATTTCTATTAGATCGTTGAATGATGAAGCGAATTGGAGAAATGATGAATTATGATCGCTAATTTTGAACAAATTGCATGATTTCCCTCACATTCGAGTCTAATCTCTGGTAATGAACAGCTAACAGTGATGGTGGGCTATGGGATATGGGCCTGCATATTCAGGGCGGCGAGGATGGCCTTTTTCGCAGTGCCCTACCATTTATTCGATAGGGCCCTGCGAAAAAAGGCCATAGGTGTGGACTCGTATGGATATGAGAGTGAATGATTGAACTTGCTCAGATGGATTGGATTAATGTTCTCTGTTTCAGGTCGTTGATGAGGCAATGGAGGATGAGTAGTGAAGGAGTCGATTATCTCGCCGGCGAGACCCCCTGCTAATCAGCCTTCCCTTATTTAATCTAATTGAATCATAACACGCTTTTGTGTTGAATTCCACTCGTTTTTTTGTATTACAAGCCTTCTGTTATTTACAAGAACTTGGTCTTCTAGATCTCACTGATTTTCCCCTTCCTATCTCGGTTTTTCTGTTATTGTTTTTTCATTTTTTCACTTTCCATTGCTAACAAATTCCTTATTCTGTTACATTTGCTGTCATCGTTTTTGATGTCAGGAGGCATGTGATAAAGAAATTGTTTGTATGAAAGAGCGGACTGATTGGTGGAATGGGCTGGAACGAGCACCCAAAGCATGCCTTGACGGGCTCTGATAAGCATTGATTTTCGTAAATGATTTGTGCAATGATTGAAAATGAAAGGTCGAGCCGTCATCCCTCGTAGCTCTTTCTAGTTTGCGGATTTTCACTTTCGCAAGCGTCACTGCACTTTTTCAATCCTTTACTATCCAAACGACGTGTACGCACTTTTTTTAAACGTGAATTTGAACCCTTGTTTTGAAAGATCCCAATTGCGGCTGTTTATTTACCTGTAGTACCCTCGTTCCTGCTTGTTACTTCGTGACTGACGTGGCGTTATAGCAACTGTTTCCGTATCCCCATATCCTCGTCAGTTCTAAGCGGCTTCCACAGCATTGAGCGGCACCATTCCTTTTATCCGCACGCATATCGACGTCCACCACTGAATCCCAATTCTTGCAGTGAATGCCCACTCTCACATTAGAAGAGTGCCGACTGGAACAGGAAAACGAGCGAGAGGCGATCCAGAGCATCTACGAACGGGAGGCGGAATTCGCGAAGAATTCGTGGAAGGTTAGTTCATTTGATTGAGTTCCTTCTACTTCATTTCCCAGGGTTGCAATGGGTTGATAAGACTCTGAAGCGAGTTCCTTGACATTGTTATACTCGAAAAAAAACAAAATAATATCGAATAAAATCGCAAATATTTGTGTTCCACGGTCGTCATGTTTCGAGTTTCATTTTTCTCTCAAGAGAGTGGGCATTCATTTATTTGTTCGCTACTTCTCTCAAATGTAAAGGGAACAAAAAATAATCAAATCAATTGCAGGTATGGCGCCCGATCGACGTCGTGCTCAAGCTGCAGCCGTCCGAGTCGGGAAGTCGCATCGGCGGCGACGCTGCTGAGGTATACGGTAGAGGGGTACGGTAGCTTATCGATCGATTCGGAGGGATACGGTAGTTACGGTTGTTATCGTTGGCGATTAGTCCAGTGGAATACGGTAGAGTGAGGGTACGGTAGCTGATCGATGGATATTGCAGCCACAAGTGAGCGCGGATCTACACGTCGCCTGCAGCGAGCGCTACCCTGATGAGTGAGTACGGTAGGGGGGTACGGTAGGAGCCTCCTACCGTACCCTACTAGGAGGTGCTTGAAAACAACCACTTTAACCGAAACAGGAAAGCTGGTTCTTCGTTGTTCCACAGGGACCTCATTATGTGGAGAGAGCACATGCAGACATTGCATATCTGCTCACAGTGATAGAACAATAATATTGAATAACACTTCACAGCACATCGCCGTTCGCTCGATTTGTTACGTTTGGAACACGAATTGACTTGAGAGTATCGGGTGATCATGAGAGGACTTGATCAAGAGCTGATCTACTTTGATCGATTGCATCTTGCAGTGCTCCGCGAGTGGAGGTCCTCAACTTGAGGGGCATCGCGACGAACGAACAGCGGATTCTGAAGGAGAGACTGGCGGAACGAGTGAGGGAGAAGAAGGGAGAGGTGAGCGGAGTCTTTGGTTTGGCCTAGATCAAACCTCTTGAATTTAGCTAACCCAGGAAATTATTTTCGTTGAGAATTTATGACCAGGGAAGGTTGCGCTTCGAGAATAGGGAATATACTTCGGATTGGTTTTTTTGGGCAGTGAATATTGGCCCAGAGTGTGTGGAAAAAGAGTGTTCTATACTAGAATTCATAGTGCGTAATTTTCCATCAAATTGATAGCCGGTGAAGTTGCGCCACATCGGTTTATGATAGTGTTGAAGTTTGCTCTCAAAGCGATATCATTGTACTGGCTTTACTAAAAAATACAACTACAATATTTAATTTCTAAATAAAATGTTTTGCGTACGGCAGTCGATATAGTTGTATTTACCTAGTTATATTTCCCCTTGCAACAATAACAATAAGAGGATGTATCGCGCACTCGGTGAAATGATGTCCCAGACACATGTCAAATATTGGAAGTTTTCGCAAAATACTATCTCACTGTTCTATTTACCTCCTACACCAACATTACTTTGGCAATTCTGATGAAAACGGTATGAAAACAGTGCATTCATGCAGGCGATGATTCTCGATCTGGCGGAACTGGTGCGCGAGTTCCTCGCTGATCATCGGCCGAAGCCGCGCACTTCCTGCCACCAGGAGATGGTGGAGAAGATGCTGAGGGAGCAGAGCCAGCAGAAGGTGAGGGAGAGGGGTACGGTAGGGGATGATTTGGCGGTTCAGTGAGTTAGAATACAAGTGTAAAGGTTGATGGACAGGAGAGAATTGCATGGAGAAGTGTAGCCCGCGAGAAATTCAACCGTGCATCATGCTGTTTCAATGGCGAATGAAATGACCAAGTTCGTTTCCTGAATCGATGGATAGCTGGATTGTTTTCCACAAATAAATTAAATAAGAGAAAATGGACCATGATATGACTGGAAGCTGTAGCAACTCTCGACTGTATTTGTAGATTAAAATATAAAAATAAATATTTGAGCGAGCAGCAGAGAGTGAGGTGGAGAGGGAGAAGGCGGAGCTGGAGAGCGAACAGGAGAAGAGAGAGGAGGAGAGGAGAAGGCAGAAGGAAGAGGCCCAGGAAGAGGGAAAGAGGTAGGGTGGAAGTACTTTATGGAAAAATGCCGCCTTTCGGTTTCATGGTGTTTAGGGAAGGGAATATGGTTGCTGGACTGTAGTACTTGTTCGGGATGGGTTTTATAAACAATATTCAGCATAGAAGGGCGTAATGCGACGTACGGTAGCACATCCTGGCTACTGTATAATCGATTTGCAGGCGACGCGAGAGCGAGGCAGCGGAGGGAGCAGCAGAGGGAACTTCGAGGAGGATCGGAAACAAAAAGGTGATGAGCGGTTTCATATTGGATAAATGGGAAAGGAGGGATTGGAGAAGACAATGCGAGGTAGCTGATTCTTCAACAACGAAATAAACTAATGTGAATGGCTTTATTTCGAATACTTTCTTGGATACAATTAAGAAGGTAATCTTGTGATGCTGATAGATGAGAAAGTGGAGAACATAGTGAAGAATACAGTAGCAGCTAAATTTGATTTTTTAAACTCTATTTTCTTTCGTACTGTTAAAGTTCTGTTGTATTATTGCGTTCACCTGACCCAAGCTTGATCAGCAGGTGAATTGGCGATGCGGTGGATGTGAAAAGGAGATGATTAGACACGTTTGCAATGTGTTATGCACTGCAACTCTAACTATTCTGGAAAAATAAAGTTGTGATCTGATGTATACTTGCACACTACAGCTCATCCGTATCCGAAATAATCATTCAGGATCCATAGTTCTTACATTCCTATTGCAGGTCTTCTTGATTGCCGAGGACATCCCGCAGAGGAAGGGGCTGCACCCGCTGTGTCACGAGTGGTACGGAGTGTGGGAGGTGAGGATTTGCAAACCCGTAATGTTTGAGTTTTAATGGAACGATAGAAGTAGCAGCGGAGGGAGGAATACGTTAGTGCTTGGCTGAACTGCAAATAAAAATTATCTGGTCTGATTTCGGATTTTTTTTAGTTTTATTCGACGACGGTTTGGGTTTCAATAGAGTGATTGAAGTTACAGCGCAATAACGAATGCGATAGAGCACATTTGTAGGCACAGTAGAAATAGTACCGTAAAACCAACGGTACAATAACTCCCACCATGTGTTTTTAGTCGTCAAAAATTGCCTACCATGTGTTTTTTGAAGAAAAAAAATGCCAAAATACTCGCACCATGTGCTTTTTTGGGTCGAATTTTCAACAAACCATGTGTTTTTAGAACGTCCCTATTTTTGGTATTTCAACTCTGTTTGTAGGAAAAAAGTAGTGAGCAGATTCGAAGGGTTTCCTGTGCGATTGCGGTTTCCTGAGGGTTAGAAGATCCTAGGTGAATGAACGGGTGTGGTACGATAAGGAATTGCTTCAAAAAAATTTCATAGGAATGCCTTGAGGGGAACTGTAAGCATCATCAGATTCAGCAACACGTCTGATTACGGTTTCGTGTTAGGTACATAGAAGAGCGACGGCGGATGGGTGATTGCAATGCGATGACGTTATTGAGCAATGGCATTTTTATTTACTCTATTTTAAAACACGCTGATCATTATTTTAATTTATCGAATTTCTTTAATAAAAATATTTAATAATTTCAGCGCGAGTCGATTCTGGTCTCCGAATGGAAGTTCAGCCAGAACCTCGGACGGAAGGGAGAGGTGCCGATGAATCTGGAGACACTCAAGAAGAGGATCAGTGCGGTGGAAAAGGCGACGGATACAGTAAGTGAGGATCAATGTGAGATCGATATTGACTAGAATTGTGTGGTCGTTACGATGAGATGGATACTGTAGCTCTGGCGACCGAAAATTGACTTTCCAGATGGTCGAGCTCGAGGAGGTCGACGACGGACTGAGTCGGATCGCCTTCGTCGAAGTGACGACGACTGCGCTGACGCCGACGAATATCAACATACGGTAGGTGGAGGGGTTGGTCGATCGGAGATTGACTTTATTCTTTTTCGTTGTTGAAATAAATCGATAAATTGCAGCATCTTCATCGCTCAGCGCATTCCCAAGTCGGCCAAGAATCTCGACAATATTCTGTGGACTGTGAAGAGAGACGTGAGTTATTATCGATTAGTTGATTGAACACGGTGTATTAGTACTTCATGTTGCTTCATGTCCTGATTCGTTTGTTGCTGTCAGTCGTAGTCCACTTTATAGTAACAAATCAATCAATTCATCCATTATTTGGCAAATTGTCATCGAAACTTGAGAAAATCAATAAGCCTACCGTAATCTAAAATCTTCCACTCAGGAGTGCGCGCTGCGACGACTGACGCTGCAGGTGGTGTGCGGGCTACGCTGGCTGCACGACCAGAATCTGGTTAGTGAAGTTAACGAGATTAGTAATGAAATCTCTAGGGTGCACGAATCTTCCGAGTGGCATGGTCCTTGAAGAAAGATTTATGCAAATTTCGAAGCGAAAGTGGGGTTTTGCTCAGTTTATTACCCCTGAGCTGTGATAAACAGCAACATGCGCGCGTGGTGCTTCACATTTGGGATATGGGTATGGAGGAGAATCAAGTTCGATTAATAATTGTTTTCCATTTTTACTATTAAAAACTTTGGAGTGAAAATGTATGTATGCATGTTTCATACAATAGAGTGAGCTATTTGAGTTTCACGCGGTCGATGAGAGGATACGGGGAGATCTAATTCACTAGTATTTCGGTCTATCGCAGAAAATATCAATTTCATTCTACCATACTCTATCGTAATCTGTCCGCAGGTGCACGGTTCGTTGACGTCTTCGGCCATCTGGCAGACAGAAGGACGGTCGTTCCTCCTCTCCGACTGCGTCATACTGTAAGTACGGGAGTAAAGATGGGGTACGGTAGTCGGGTGATGATATTGATGGGATGATGCCGCTGAACACTGCTGACAATATACGGGATGGCTATGTGAACATTAATTATTTACGCTAGTTATTTTATGGTATAAGGAATCGAGGAAACTCGAATTTCTTGGGTATATGTAAATGTTGAATTGTTCAGTCGCCTGGTGCTGCAAGTGGCCGAGTCGTTCAAGGAGTGCACTGGATCGACGAGAGGAGCAGTCGATGCGGGCAAGAAGGAGAAGGAGAAGGGAGTACGGTTATATTTATGCATAATCACGAATAATTGATGGAAACTCGGACGGTTTTTCTATAAGAATGCTGTGAAACTTGAAATGGTGGGAGGAACTGCGGAGTTGAACACAATCAATAATGAAGCTTATTGTAGTCCATTACAGTACACGAAGAAGAAGGACGTGTTCGCGCTGGGATGCATGCTGGATCAGGTGAGGATTATCGATTTATTGCTTAAAAATAGCAAATTAATTGAAGTAACGTCGAAAAATGTAAAAATACTGGTTTTGAGTAAAACGCGCATATACGCGCTTCACTGCATTGTTATAAACCGATGTGTGTTGTAATTTGCAATTCTCCTTTTCTTCCGCTCTGCAAAATAAATTATAGATATTGTGTGAATAATGTGATTGTGTGCGTTTCCATAAAATAAAAAGTCGAGAGAAAACGTAAGTTCGGTGCTTCATGAACGATACATACGCCGATGCTGGTCGGATCTCTAATCACTTTCGCCTTTGGAATCGGTTGCTAGTATACCCTCATTACGAGCAGCTCAAAACAAAGAAGCACCCCCCCCTCTGCAAAATTTCCTCTCCTTTCCCTATTCACCACCCGCCCCACCTTCATTTTCCATCCGTTCAGCTCGCACTCCGCTCGCCCGAGTCCTCCTCCGATTCCCTTCCCCCGCACAGCAACGAGCTCACCGATTTCATCCGGCTGTGCCAGTCGAGTGGAGCGGCAGAGGAGCTGCTCGACCACCCCTTCCTGCTGCAGGGTTAGTGAGGGATGTGGAATAGATGAAGGAGGATTTGGGTAATAGGAGAGGAGTAATGTGCGGGCAGCTGCCTTCCTGTTGCGGGGCCAGTGAATGTGTTACTGCCCCTAACTTAGGTGTTTGGCATACGGGGAATCACTGTGATGTCTTTTAACGGCTGCAGGGTGTGCGGATCAGACGCATGAAGTGGTTAGAATGGAAAATAGAACAATGTATTATGCCCGATTTCATAGAATAAGATAGGATCACTTCTCGAGTAGTCGTGAATGAAAATATTTGTATGTAGGCGAATCAGACTGTGCATTAATCCTAAACACACTCCCAGACTTTAAATTGAGATAGTAACGCGAATCGCACTGGGTCGATCGGTTTGTGCAACCTGAATCGAGACCAGTAATAGTCTCTAATATCTTCTATTGCAGACGTGCAGCCGACCTCTTCCACCTCATCGCCGATTTCTCCCTTCTCGCGCGACTCTCGATTGATCAAGGAGTTCAACATCTTCAAGTGGCTGGGCAAAGGAGGCTTCGGAGAGGTAAGATTATATATTCGAAAATAGCTGAATAACCAGACACGTAATGGGAAAACTAACTATCACACCTCCATGCACTCTGTCGTTACCAATGCAGTGCATTTCACTATTGCACAGTATGTAATTTCGTTAAAATAATCATAAGCTTATGCGATGTTAAAAAATGGCAAAAAGATCGGATCTTTGACATCGAGCCTGTTAAAAAAATGCAACGATCCGATCTTAAATTTGAATTCCCGCAATTTCTGTTTTAGTTAATAACTCAGCTACCAATCTACCTAGACACTTCAAAATCTCAGAGGATGCTTGAAATAGTAAAATGATTCAAATTTCAAGTCTATCTGCTCTGGGAGGAAAGAAAATTGTAAAATAGTCGCTTTGTTCAGGTCAAGGCGCGGTCTTCTTGATTTGAATTCCCGCATTTTTCGTTTTTGCCAATTATCTCGCTTCCCAGAGTAAATAGTGACTTAAAATTTGAAATGGAAGTTCATTATACTCTTTCAAACATTCTCTGATATTTTCACATGTCTAGGTTAATTGGTAGCTGAGTTGTTAACGAAAAACAGAAATTGCGGGAATTCAAATTTAAGATCTTATCTTTGCATTTTTTTAACAGGCTCGATGTCAAAGATCCGATCTTTTCGGGGGTTTTTAACGCCACATTACTGACGGGTTTAGTTATTGGTTGAACACAACCACTAAAAGCGCTTATTAGCTCCGTGGGAGAAGGGAATGATTTGGTAACGCTGCGAAGCACGAGATTAGCAAGGTTATTGAAGATTCTGCATTGATTGTATTTGGGGAAGACGATGCATGGCAACCATTAATATCGGGAAAATGGAGATTAGATGCGGGCAGGATGGAGCATGCAGTGGGCAGGTTACAATGGGACACTGTTGGAAATATTTGGTTCAAGCGCTGAACATTATTACTTTTTGGTGAAGTGTGGGATATGACGGAAGGAATTATGAAATGGCCAGGTTTACTTTTTTGCTAAAACAAAATGATTTAATATGCAGGTGACGCTGGCGCGCAACAAATTGGACGGCAACGACTACGCGGTGAAGACGATCGCACTGAATCCAGGTGATTATTGATTTTTAGACCAGGGAACAGGAAATCTATCACGTCTGTCGTAGTCTAAACATTAAGGACATAAATGGCAACCACGGAGCGCTGATGCTCCGGGTGCTCGCGATTTGATTTTTCAGTCCCTACCTTCTTTTGACGTTTATGAGCGATGATTTATTTTGTCGATTAAGGAGAAAACTAATGATGTGTCGCAGTCAAGGTGTTTCCATAGAGACTGTGAAGCGTGAAGGGTTCTGCCGAAACTTTGGTGCAACTTACAATTACTCAATATCTCATTATTTCCTACCTTGCTTGTTGTTAGGAAATGGTTGATGATGGTGTGCGGGTTATTTTAACTTTACAAATCCAATAGTTGATTAATACTTTCTCAGGCAACGAATCACTGAACAGACGAGTGACGAGAGAGGCCAAGATCTTCTCAAAGCTGAATCACCCCAATGTCGTACGGTCAGTAATCATTCTTGAAAGCCAACAACAAAGATACTAATAATTAAATTTAAAGAAGTTTCTGATTACCTTTTGTATGAAATTTGTGTTGTCACTTCATTTTTGTAAATTTACAACCCAAGTAGCGCGCAACAGAGGGCGACGGAGGAGGAGGATCGACTTGCCCCTTTAGGGGCGTCTTCGGAACTGAATCTTTTCCTTGAAGGTACTTCGCAGCCTGGACGGAGGACATGATGCCGGAGGAGGGAGGAACGGGCGGAGGAGAGGGAGGAGAGAAGGGGAGGAGCGCGAAGAAGAACAGTGTCGCGTGAGTTGAAGAATCATCTAGGAATTAGTCTAACTTTGTTTGCTTGAAGTAGCGTTTAAACTGATTAGTAGCGGAATCGATGTAGAATCTTCATTGAAGGTTTTACTTGCATTGCAGTCGCAAGGCCTCTTTTGATTTTTTAGCTCAACAATGCGTCAATGTTTGTTGAATCAACTCATCAAAATACTCTAATTTTCAGTCGGAAAGCCTCATCGATGCGCGGCGGCGGGGGCGGACTCGAGGGCGATTCGCTGATGCCCTCTCGACTGAGAGAGATCGAGGCGAGAGCTGCGGCAATGAGCGGAGACTGGAGCAGCAGCTATCAGGGTGAGGAGGGGTATGGCGTCTCACCGACCAGAGAGGACAGAAAAGGAATGCACAAAATGAAGAAACGACGACGGCAGTGTGCTTGGCGGAAATTACGGGAGACTGTGATTTGGACCATGTGTACGCTATCGTTGACGCATTGGGTGAATAGGATAGGTAGGTAGTAGTAAATGGCGTGAAACGAGATTGTGAATGATTAAATGAGCTCGGGGCGAAATTGAGATTCCTATGCACGAAGCTTACAATTAATTTGGAACATGAATCATTGAGGGGTAATGTGATTTAAAATTATTTTATTCAGTGGATAAGAGCTCTCGCGCCTCTTCCTCGTCATCCTCAGAAGAGGATACAGATGGAACGGGGCAGCAACTGAAGGGAAGGACGCTCTTCTCGCCCCACAAGAGCGAAGAGGAGGAGGAGGACAGCTATGTGAGATGATTGATCATCCTTTCAACGGAGCTATTTTTTTATTTTACTGCGGAACAAGAAAATTATCAAATCCATTATCTCTGGCTTCCTCTTGTAATAACGTTGAAACACAATTTAGACGACTGATTTTGTTGAGTTGAAATTGATTTCGCAGTTTTGATAATTCGTGGTTCAGGACATTCTCTTCGAGCGGACGGGCCAGGGCAATGACGACGAGGGAGACGATGGGGAGAGTGGTGAGTGACCTCTCTGATTCCCATGATCTCTCGGGGTTAGAGAAATGGAAAAATGAGATAGCAACCGAGGAGGCTGTAACCTTTGATTTGAATGAATTTGAAAAAAAAAGAGATTTGAATAGTAAAATTTTCTATTCAATAAAAAATGGAAAATTCCTTCTGCAGAGTTCGAGGCGGATGACGCTACGGAGGAAGATGAGAGCACGACGAGAACTCAAACGATGACGAGAGGAAGAGAGGAGGTCACTGGGATGACGAGGAATACTGTAAGCGATGGGGTGAGGGGTACGACAGGAAAAGGGGAGGAATCTCGTGTTAGGAATGGCTATATAATTTAAGGGAATATTCTTGGTACTAGCTATGACAGCAGCTATGTTAGAGGAGAGGAGGATGATGAATAGATGAACAAATCAATGAAATTCTCTTTCAGGAAGCTCCGCCCACTCGAATGCTCTACATCCAGATGGAGTACTGCGCGAGAGGCACGCTGAGGAGCATGATCGATCGGAAGAGCTTCGTGAGTGATGGGGATACGGTGGATCAATATTGATTGGAAATTGAATAAGCAGTATTGAAACATGACGATCCCCGGGGTATAGGAGGTTTTGGATATCTCGTATAGTTCATTAGCGAAACTGCTTGGTTCAATGAGCATGTGAGATCGGTGTGAAACACAAATAGTAGTGTGGTTAAATCTCCAAGGAACTGATTCCTTCGCAGGTCAACGATCCGAAGAAGATCTGGCGGATCTTCGGCGAAATATTGTGCGGCCTGCAGTACATCCACCGGCAAGATATGATCCATCGCGACATCAAGCCGGTGAGTGGTACGGTGGATTGGAGGATTACTGTAGTTTTAGTGGGGCACGTTAGTCTCAGAATGCCCATTGTAGAACAAGGATGTGCATATGCGAAAATTATTTACTTAATATGGTAATCGTTAATCGTTCCAATAATCCAATAAGCTCCAATAATCGTTTTCCCATGACTTTTGTTGATAAGAGTTCATGGCGAAGTGAGTTGTGTCGGGCAGTTCTCGGAACTTTTCCCCCCACAAATTCAAGGGTACTGGTCATTACAGATGAACATTCTTCTCGACTCGAAGGAGCACGTCAAGATCGGCGACTTTGGCCTGGCGACTCGACAATTCTTCTCGAAGATTGCGAAGAAGGGAGCGGAGGAGAGTGGAGGGACGACGGCGGAGGGAGGAGCAACGGGTGGAGGAGGAGGGAAGTCCAGCGATCTCACGATGGTTGGTCTATTTTGATTGGAAGGGAATACTCGGTTAATCCTGACGGGAAAGTGTTCCGATTGCAAGAATGGAGGAGAGAGAATTTATTCCCTATTATCTGGGATTAGTGAATAAAAATCGCAGAAACTTGAATGATGGAGAAATAGAGGGACGTATACTGGCTTGAGATCAGTATGGAACGGGGCCGGCGGCGCATTGCATTACGTTACGCATTAGGCATTTGGGCCCCAGCACTGGGTTAGGGGCTGCGCGGTGATGTAAAGCATGAAATATAAGATTTGCGCAACTCGATCTTATATTTCAGGACATCGGTACCGAGTTGTACATGGCGCCCGAGCTGTTCAAGTCCACAGCCGAGATCCCGTACACGAACAAGATCGATGTTTACAGGTGAGGAAAAATATAAAAACTAGAGAATTATTCCTTGGGAATTATACCAGCGAGCTCCGAGTAACGTCTAGTATACAGAAAAGGAAAACATGAGAAGGGTTGATTGTTCTTCTGGTTCTGAATTCTCAAACAATAAAGCCGCTTGTTTGCCCAGAAAAAATCGCATTATGTATGGGGCGCGTATCGCACGTAGAGATGTCATCATTAATAACCTAATATTACAGTGCGGGCATCGTTCTCTTCGAGATGTTTCATCGTCCGCTCCCTCCAGGCATGGAGAGAATCAGCACGTTGAAGACACTGAAGACGACGGGAACGGTGCCGCAAGACTTCGCCGCCACCTTCACCACGAGTCAGGTGAGCGCCACATTTGATAAGGGAGAAGTGCGCGCTAGGAGCGACGGGTTACAGTTAGATATTAGCATTCACCTGCAGTCAGATGAGAAATGGGAAGGCAGATATTTGAGAAGAGAAGAGAGTTTGCTAGAAGATAAATAGATAGGCAGATAGACAGACGGATAGTTGTGTGCATGCTGATTGTGCGTGGCAATAAGAAATAAGGATAAAATAAGAAGTACTGGGAGTCGGATGGGAAGGGGCATGCAATATTCTCGTTTTTGCGAAACCATGCAGGTGCGTGCTGCAATGGTATCTGAAAGGCTGCGTGCTATGTAGCAGTTGTCAGCACATTTTCGTTTTCAAAAGTAAAATCAATGTACCTGTAGGGGTCGAACGCGCGTCGTCTGATCGAGTCGATGCTGTGCATCGATGCGAGTGCGCGGCCGTCGGTGACGTCCATCTTGGAGGACGATCGGATATCCTTCAACGACAGCGAGGAGGACCTGTTCAGGGTTAGTGATAGGGTCTTCTGATGAGTGGTCGTCAGGGTTCTGAGGCTTACAGTGGTATCATGAAAACCTGAGGGTGAGTGTTGATGAGAAACAATTTCTGAAACTGTAATTTTATATGGATGATCGTCAAGTAATTGGAGTTAACTATTCGAGAGCAGTACATAGAGGTTGTGAAACACAAATGATTTGGTTGATTTTCGAGCTAAAACTCTGATAAATTTTAAAATCAAGGTGGAATTCAATTGCAGAAGCAGCTGATCAAGACGGTGAAGAGCCGCAGCGGAGTACTCTTCAAGTGAGTTTCCTGGAGATATTATTGATATTTTCTTGTTTTGTTAGATGCTGGAATCACACTAACAGCAATGTGATGGTGTATGTAGATTGTGTGAAACTGGTTTGACATAGGTTTTTGTTGTTGATTAATTTTTGGAGATGGGGAGAAAATATTCATTAGCTAATTACAGATACGTGATGGAGACGCTAGTGAAGGAGGAGCCGTCGAAGGCACAGGCGTATCTCTACGATTCCAAGATTTGCAAGGTGAGAGGGGATTGTCTACTTGATAGAATCTGTGGTGCGTGTGGGAAATAAGGAACAAGAGAACAGAAATGGTGGGGAATAAAAGAATGAATAAAGTTCCTAATTTTCGAAAACGGGGCAAGGGAAGGTCAGGTTGCAACCTTATTATAATAGCAAGGCGAAACGGAACTTGATGTTTGCCTGAACCTAATGATAAAGATTGTTTTTATCATTAGTTCAGGCAAACGACAAGGTTTGTTATAAAAGAGGGATCTAGAGCAGTAAAAAAACTTTCAACCATTTCCATGATCATAATTTTCGTAATTTTGTTCAGTGTGAGATTTGGTTGCAGTGTCTGTACTAGAGCAAGATGCAGAGGGACTTGGTGTTTACTTGAACATGTTAATTCGACAAATTAGCTAGTTCTAGTGAACAACAAACACCAGGAAAAACAGAGGAGTTATCCTAACGATTCACTAGGAACTACCCCTGGGCATATTTTCAAAGTGTTGATCAAGGTGAGCATGCGTTGCATACTCATTACTTGATCAAGATGACGCGGGACTTGATGTTTACTTGAACTGGTTAATTGTGTGATCAATTAACCTGGTCAAGTAAACGGCAAACGCTTGCAAATGGTCTGAAATTTTTCTATGATGACGCAATGACCCTTAAATTCCCTTCAGGACCGCTTCAATCTGGATCGCGAGTCGTCGATGGGTACGGTAATATCGCAACTCGCTTCCCTGCTGCAGCTTCACTCGTTCAAGCCGCTGAGCAGTCCGCTGCTGAGGTTGGTAGAAAGGGAAAGAATGAGAACGGCAGAAGATTCTGGACTAGCCAGGATCACATTTCACAGTTTTTGTAAATAATATTTATGCGTATTCACAAGGAAGAACGCGGGTACAATTGGTAATAGTGAAAATGATGGATCAATGGCAATATGGAATGAAATAGCATTGACAATCACATAATGGGTCAATCAGAGAAACTGGTCAGAATTCCGGATTTTACTACTAGCCTAGCCGCTCTGGGAAAGAAACTGTGTTGTCTGTAATTGGATGAT
>LS590045.1:722829-809350 GCA_900490775.1 Pristionchus maxplancki
AGCCAAGTAACTGCCTATCCACGCAATAGTTTTTGTTGAGAGGCCTATTGTTCCTAATTTGTGTTTCAGTTTGGGGTGCGAAACCCTGTCGAAGGCCTTAGCAAAGTCAAAATAAATAACGTCAACGGGTTTTCCTTCGCTTAGGGAGGTTGTCCAATGTTCTAAAGCGTCTAGCATTTGGAGCTCGCGCGATCTCTTCAAGTAAAGGATGTGCATTCCATTCTGATGTAGTGTATCTGAAATTGTGCCGGAAAGTAATAGAGATCTGATATTTGATCTTTAATCTCTCCTCAGGGCGAGTATGCACGCGAAGAAGGACACTTCGCGCACGAAGCCCGTCCTCATGGTCGACCAATCAGGGTTCCCCGTCACTCTGCCGGTACGGTTGGGGATTCAATCATGACTTCGTTTCCGTTATTTGAATTTTCAATATATTGCGTAGAAGAGACAACAAGGTGCTTGGCAAACAATGGATTCGTTTTTTTGGTCTTCAGGAACGCGTAGGAAATAGCCAAAGTCAGGGCATGGTCGATTGTTGCTTCGCTGTCTCAGTATATGCAGTCGAAGCAGCCTTCTCATATTACTTGAGGAAAATAATCGAATCAATTTAATTGTTTATATTCAGTTCGATTTGCGAGCGAACTTCGTTCGGATGGTCTCGCGCAACAACGTGGTGCGCATCAAGCGATACACCATCGGACGCAGCTTCGGATATGGAGAGTTGCCTGGTGAGAGCGCGTGTTTTAAAAAAAGTGAAAATAACCTGAAATCGGACCTGGCTTTTTCGAGTTATCCCTGTTCGAGATAGTCAGTTACGGTTCCATTTGTACGATTTTCCAGGATGGATTGAAAGAAACATTGGCTAGTTTTCAAAATTGTGTCCTAGTTGAAACCGGGTTGCAATGTCTTTACTAATGCAAGGTTGAGCGGACGTAGATGTTTACTTGAACTTGCTAATTGTATGATCAATTAGCTGTTTCAAGTAAACGAAAATTAACTTAAAATGTGCTGAGATGATTCCGACTGTCGAATGAGGGCACAATTAACGGTGTGTTCCAACCTGCCGAATCTGAGTTATGCTTGTGATCTCAGTCTTCAGTTGTTTCGATTATTACGGCAACTTCTGTTTAAATATAATAAAGGTTTCTAGCTCCCCAATTTATCCTCATTGCAGGCGGTGTCCATCCGACGGAGCGATGGGAGTGCTCAGTGGATGCGGTGAGTGAAGGGGGGGGGGGGTGCTGATTGACTCTCTTTTATTTGCACGCTCTATTATCTGATCGGCGACAGAGTTTATAGAATGAAGAGTGCTAGGCTTTGCTGTTTCTAAAATACTACATACTAGTGAAGCTCCGGATGATGAGCGCTACGTATCAAATAAGATGGAGAGATAATGTTGAAATTTATTACTTGCAGGTCGGTCCCATCCTCAGCGCGCTCTCCCTCTCGCACTCCATCCTCTCCGTCCTTCTCGCGATTGCTGCTGGAATGGTCGAGCATCAAGTGAGATGCGTGCTGAGGTGAGCCATTGCGTCATTATTAAGAAAAATTATCAAAAAAAATTATCATGTTAGCGATTCAAGTTAATTCACAAAGAGTTACGTAGAATCCAGATAGCACGAAACAACTAGTGCATAGTTAGGAGTAGGGTTGACAATTCAAGGATCCTTGAATTTCCTTGCACAGAGTTTCTTCCCTCTCATTCCTTATTTAAGGATTCGTCTCCCTCTCGATCCTTAAATAAGGAATGGGAGGGAGACGAATCCTTAAATAAGGAATAAAATATAAATAAGGGAGAGTCTCCCTCCCATTCCTTATTTAAGGATTCGTCTCCCTCCCATTCCTTATTTAAGGATTTGCCACCCTCTCAATCCTTATTTAAGGATTCGTCTCTCTCTCATTCCTTATTTAAGGAATAATTCCTTGAATTATCAACCCTAGTTAGGAGTTCTGAATGTGAGGAATTTTGCTCGGCACAAATTACCTCATTTTTTACATTTTTTTACATTTAAACAACTTTATCAGCTGGTTTACAGGATGGTGCGGAGCTGGGTTGCCATGAGTTTTCTCCATTTAGCTTTATCGTTCCTTGCTACTTGCATGAATTGGATTCCGGCAGCTTTGACGAACTCGTCCCTCCATCTTTTGACTGGGCGTCCTTGTTTTCTTTTGCCGGGTGGAGTCCAATTGAGCACATTTAGCATCCATCGATCATGATACGCCCTTGAGATCCGCTCAACCCATACCCACTTCCGTCTTTCCGCCTCTCGAACAACGTCTTTGAATTTTGTAATACTACGGATCCGCTCATTAGTCATTCGGTCAAGTAATGAGACGCCGAGTATTTTACGTTCGAGTCTTCGTCTCGTGATGATGCAATCCTCCCCCTCTCAGGGTCGGCCACATTGGCCTGGTGCGCGCCGCTCTCCTGCACGATGGAGTGGGTGAGGAGAAGCACGCGAGTGTGCTGCATTCGATTGCCATGAGTGAGTTGATTATGGATGGTCGAGAGATGAAGGGGGGGGGGTGAGACGGGGATTCGCAAATGAAGCATTTAATTGTAATTTTATTTATAATGCACGAGAGAGAATTCTCGAGATAATCAGTGAAAGGAAAGGTGATCGGAAGATGAAAGATGGGTGAAACGGGGATTATCGTAGTGACAAAGGATGAAAGAGTTTTTCCATTTCATAATTACGATTGACTTCTTGGCCTAAAAGCTTTTGAAAAATAATCAGTGAATGAGGATGGGTATCGAGTTATGAAGTTATGGTGAAACAGCGATGTTACTAGTGGCGCTATCATAGACTGTATTGTGAAACATGAAGTGGATAATTTTTTATTGAGAAATCCACGTATCTATCATTGCGGCAAACTTTCTTACTAGCTGTACATTGGAATAATGGAGCATGACTGTTCCTGGTGAAAATTAACAGACATTATTTTTAGTTTACAAAATTACATTGATATAAATTGCAGAGAAGGGCAAGGAGGTATCGAAGGAGCTGCACGCGAGTCTGCCCTCGGCCAAGCCCAATGCTGCACAGGTTTGATCGTATAAACATAATATTTTATTGAAATAATACCGAAAACCCGGGTTATTTTGAACTAGGCTATTTTGTGCCATGTAGTAAGCATGAAATCACTGGGAATTGTCTGAAAACAATGAGAACCTGACTTTTGTTTCTTACAAAGAAAAACGATGTGACATTAAATAACTGATTATTATTTTGTGATGTGTACCGGTAAAATTTAGAAGAAGGTGATGTTGTGCTAAGCAGGTATCATGAATTAGTTGCAAACTAGTTGTGAACGATTATTCTTATTTCCTAAATGAATAAAATAAAGAATAATCCATCTCCTTCTTACAGCTTCGTGCGGATCTCAAGTCGCTCCTTCGTGCGCGCGACGAGAGAGTGAGAGAGGGAGCGAAGAGGGCGATGGACGAGATGGAGGAAATTATGGAGGCACTGCGATGTGGTGAGTGGAATTGTATTAATTCTGCTAGAAAGATGGAAATCTGCTAGAAAGTACGAAGAAATTCGAGAGATTGGAACAAAAGCGAAATGGGTGATGGTAGCTTACAACTCGAGTTATTATGAAGATCGTTGATTGTTTTTTGAATTAGTGTACCAATAAGGATGTAAAAATTATCAAATAAATCAGAGGGTAGCGTAAGAAGAAAAACGTGAGATTATCGGTAACCCCTCACTCTCATCCTCCCTTATCCAGCGGATGAATCGTCGCTCTCGCGGGTGGAACTCCTTCTCGATCCTCTGCTCGTCGTCCGACCCGCCGTCTTCAGCGATGGTCTCGTCTTCCAACTGGAACTACTGGTGAGTGGATACGGTAGATATTGATTGATCGCGGATTGAAATTTCCGAATCTGGCTTGCGGTTGTTTCGTTTCAGCGGTTAATCATAATATAGAGTTTCTTTCGTCTTTTTGATTACGTGTTCTAATTGCAGAACCAGCAGCTATCAATTATCGAGTGCATTTCAACCGTTCTTAATTCATTTTTTGCCGACGACTCATTTCGAATCAACCAAAGAGATTAAAATACTGAGATTGGCCATTGCAGTCGTCCACTCAGAAGCGTCCCTCGATCCTCGCGCAGGGCGGGCGATACGACCATCTACTGGAGGAGGAGAGACACTCCAAGGATGTCAGGCTTTTATTTTCTATTATAATACAAAATTACACAAATTCAGTGATATTTTGGACAGTGTGCGAATTGAATCAAGTTGCAACCGGACTTGAAGGTTGATGCTATCCACTGAGACTTGTAGAGCTCAAGCAGCAAGAACCCAGCGGATTGAGTCTGGGTTGATTAATAATAATCCCTATTCCAATTTCATTAGAGATAGCAAAGGTTAATGCACAGACCGGGAGTCGAACCCACTCAGATCAAATTCAGTTCTGATCAATCCCTATTCCAGCACGAATTCATCACTCCGGTGGCGCTGGTCGGCTGCTCGCTCTCGCTCGATCTGCTGGTGAACAGTGGAGGAGGCGCGTGTGAGTGAGGGGAGATGGGAGGCTGGGGGTTGCATCATCAATGGGCAACAATTCTCTAACTATAGCTGATAATAATAAGTTGTACTGTTTGTCTGCGACCTATTGGCAATGATGGAAACATGGGTATTTATCACCCCATTGGGACAAGAACCTCCTTATTTCGACTTGGTCATTATCACATTTTCCAGTCCGTCCACCGTCGGTCGTCGTGTGCTCATTGGCCGCTGAGCTGCTGCACGAGAAGCTGCAGGTGGGCAGGGGTTTCACGATAGTTTGAAATGCGAACTACGCCCTGATTTCTCGCTTCATTGAGAATTGATATTGGTAAACAACTGGGTTTCATACGGATCTCCACTGTATCAATAGTAAGGCATGAAATAAGTATCATAATTTGAGTTGACGTCTGCTCTCCGCAAGCGTGGCATCATCGCAGACGTCTTCGAGGGAGGGCTGAGGGAGGACGGAGAATTGACGGTGAGCATTTTGAGTTTCAATATATTGAACTCGTATATTTTCTGTCAAACTTTCGATGAGAATCCGATTTGGTGAGACAACTCGCGTATGAAAACTAATTCTAAATATTTGACAGTGCTGTCGGATTTGTGTATCGAATGTTCTAAATAATTCTAAAAAGAGGAAAGAAATGTTTGGAAATAATTTTCTTAATAATACCTTACTTGCCAGGCGCACTTCGATGAGTACTGTTCGCGTAATCGCGTGGAATTCGTGCTCGCCTTCCTCTCGAAAGACGAGGTTCTCGTCGATAGATTCGATGGCAGCGATCCGAAGGTCAGTTTTTCGTTAATGTATCTGAATCCAACTCTCATCAACATTGTTATCTGCTCTGCTTTCTCACTACAAGTGGTAAACTTGTGCACGACCAGTTGTGAGCGGGTTGATATTAGGGCTGGCAAGTGAAGGGAATTTGGACAAATGAAGAGGGTATATTCTCGTCCTCTCATTATTCTCTTCTTGAAGAGTGACCCGGCCGCTCTTTCTCTTCATGAGGAGAGCAAAATGAACGGGGAAACCCCTCCATTCTGCCCTCTTATTCTTCACGAAAAGGAGACCGAGTCGCTATTCTCTTCGTGAAGAGAATGGTGTCTCGGTCGCTTCTTTGTGAGAGCAAATGAAGAGTGCATTTCGATTCTTCACTTGCCAGCCCTAGTTGAAATGCACTGAAATAGACAAGTGTACCATTGAGATCGTGTAAAATAGACGGGTTCCTCATCCACTGCATTCAGATGTCTCCGTCCGAGGCGGTCGACTTCGTGGCGAGAATGGTCGCGGCCGCGCCCTTCCCGTCGATGGCCGCGACGTCGGCATCAGATACCACCGTCGTGCTCCCGCCCATCACGCCCACCTATCCGGGAAAGTGAGTGGCTTGATAAGAGAGGTTGTTTGGCATTCCAGTAGGTCCATATTAGCACATGTAGACCATTGTGATTCGATTAGTGAGTGAGTGAGATAGTTTCGAATAAATATAAGTAGTCCGTAAGTAGTGCAATGCATTTCGAAATATTAAAGTCCCTACGGATCACTAATTTTTTCTCATTGCAGGCCCGACACGCGGTCGATGGGAAGCGTCAATCTGGTGTGCGGACTGAGCGAGAAGTGGCAGCACAATACGAAGAAGAAGATCGAGACGCAGGTGAGAGATGCGATGGTGAAGTAGTGACACAGTAATGGCAAGTGAATGAAAAATCCGTTGCGAACTGGTAATTTTAGAACTTGGCACATTGACGATTCGTGCTGCCCATGTAGCAAGGTGTCTTGCAGTCCATGCAATATACGCGAGTTTCGGATGCCAAATAAATCCCTCTAAATGCAATATTACAAATTCCCTCGCGCACAAACAGAATTGTGAACTAGAATCAGTTATGTTACATAATTCAGCGCATCCGAGCGAAATCGCATTGATCGTAATCCCCCTTTGATCGTAATTCCAACTTCTCTCACCTAATTGGACATCGAATCACTCCATTCTCTGTAGGTGGCGAACACGCTGGCCGACTCGCTGTCCGTCTTCAAGCAGCAGACGATCGTCCATGTCATCGTCGTCAGCATTGACTTCCCGCTGGTCAAGCACATCGCTGCCATGGTGGGGAATTGATCTTTGATCTTTGAGTTAATCTTAGACCGATAAGATGGGATGTATCAGAACTTTGAGATGGTGAATGCTGTGAAGACGAGATCATTTTTTTGGGCTAAAGAATGTGTTTTAAAGTCAGATTTCTTCCAGCTCACCCGTTCCTCGGTGCCGTCCGAGCTGACGAATCTCTTCGATTCGATGCAGAGGACTCATGGGAAGGCGAAGGAGGAGCTGGAGGTTTTTTTGTTATTATGTTTTCTGAAATTTTAAAATAAAGTTATATGTAGTTGGGCATTTCCACGCAAGGCGAGAAGCGAGCTGAGTAGCGAAGCTTTCACTACTGAATTATAATAGTGTTATGATCTTTGAACTCATATTTTATAATAATTTTCATATTTTTCAGCACATCTTCGCCGTAATGATGCCCTACTTCAAGGAGAAGTCGCACAATCCCAGCCCGATCGTCCTGTTCAGAAAAGAGGACTCACTGTACAGGTACATTCTGTAAGTTATGATAGGATTCACCCGATTACGATAGGCACCTGTTATTGATTACTGAAGTTATTTTTGTTGGCTCATTGTTCATATCAACTACTCATGTATCATTCCCAGAGCATTTTAAGAGATCGTTTTTTGGCTGTCATTATTGACTGCTAGAGGTACCCTAATATGTTTTGCCATTTTCATATCTAGTGTCCTGATCATTTCTGTAATGGGTGCAATTATTCCAAATGTATTTTGTGTGATTCGAATCATTATCGTTTATATTCAAAGCAATCAAAAACTAATGGTATAGGGTCCTCGAATGTAATTATGTAATTATGTTTCACGCTATTATTAACTCGGATAAAAATGTATGGACTATTTTTTCCCTGTTCTTCTTTGAAATATCTTGTCTGAATCTTGTTGAAATTATTATTATTAATTTTTAAAATCGTTTCCTAGAGGTCCGACGGAGGCATTCGTCTTGATCTAATAAATCTAGTCAATAGGGCTAGGGCATCAGTGCTTGAAAAGGGAGGTTCGATGACCACGAGTCGTTCTCCTCTCTGGAGAATATCCATCGTATTCTGAGAAAAAATCAGGCTGAATTGTGTTTCCAGCATCCATTACATACGTAGATAAACGCGTCGACTCTCATTTGATCGATGTTCGACGTGGCCTTTCCGAGACTCGCATTTGTGAGAGCGTCTCCAAGGCGCTGAAATGCATAATCCATAGTTACTTTTTCTTTAAAAGTTTTTGAATAAAAAGGCCTACTTGAATGAGTCTCTCATCCTGTGCGCAATAGTCGCGTTCCGCTACAGTACGAAGATGGAAACGAATAACCTAAAATAATTCAACCCATTTGATATGTCCTTTCAATATTAGTTGCCAACCTCCGCATCATAATTCGAGTATCGCAATCGCCTTGCCATCCATTCCATCCACTTGAGCGTTCCGTATTCCATCAGTGCGCTTTCCGCTCCCAGTAATCTATCTAATGAACTTCGACGGCTTGTATCGGTGATAATAGGCAATCTGAAGCAGACAACTTCGATTATAAAATATTTTAATCCTCACTTAATCGTATCGTACATATGCATTTGCTGCTCTGCTGCTTCGTAGTCTTTGCAAATAAGTATTCCGCTATCGAAGAGATCTCTGAAAACACATAACGATTTTACAATAATAACAACCAATCAACATTTATCAATAATTGATCTTGCCTCGTTAGTCGATCGTAGCATCGTCGAGGGAAAAGATAGAGAGGACACTGTCTATCCCAAGATTCTATAGCAACCGTGTTGAGCAGAGTAGAGTGCGATTGTTGTCGCAACTCTCTGGAACGTTTGTTACTATTTTTTTTAAATCGTTCATAACATTACTTGGCTGACAGCGAAATGTATTCAACTGATGCTCCATCCATCTCGAGAAGTTTCTCCTCATCCAACTCTGACTCGGGATAGTACAACGTGCAGTCATCAAGTGGTTGATCAGAACATTGAAGAAGCGATCTTACAAAGGAAACTTAATTTGACAAGTACGCGTGGCTGCTCACTTCTTGTAGTTTTCCGGCAAATTGATTAAACGGAGATCGTTCAAGAAGCTTGTAGCACTGGATACGCATTCAGAGCTCAATGCGATGAGACGTTTGTCCGATCTGATAAGAATTATCCAATTCACTGACACTATGTTAAGGTTAACCTCGATTGTCGATCCCTGTAGCAGACTGCCCAGTGGTTTTCCGCATCTTGGTTGAGATCGAATCGTTGAGCGATTTTGGCACGGACATCGTTCCAGTGGACAGGTTTGTTGCTCATTCGAATGCCCCTCACGAACGATTCAAGATCGTTGAAAGGAATTATATGCCGACTGGAATGATAATTTCATATGATTATACTCATTATCGTACTCGGCTAGTATCCTCAGGTCTCCCTCGTCAATAATCGCCTTATGCAGTCCCTTGCTCGTTCCATGACTGATCAGCCTTCGTTCTACTTCATTCAACATTGTTGATACTTCTGAAACATTGTTATGAGATAAAGACAGAGAAATCCTACAGACCTTCAACTAGTAATCTCGATTTTTCTAGATATCCATTACAAGAAATGTCCATTGGCGAGTCGCAGCTCGCCAACTTCTTAGCTGGCAATCGGGAGTATACAACCTATTATTAATTTATATTAGTTGTTAATGAGCTACACAATGTGAACAATGTTACAATGTGAAACACATCTCAAAGATATACCTTAGTCGTTCTAGAAATTCGACGAAGTGTTTTGTGCATCTGCTCTTTCGCTTGGAGTAAATAATTTATATCATTATCTCTACTGTATTTTTCGATCAGTGCCTGAAATATATCGTGCCAGATGTTTGCATCAATGTATTCTCTTAATCGATAGATTTGAATTTCGGCTACCTCTGGCTCCGACAAATTAGAGTCGTTAGACATAAATTTTGTGTAGAATTTCTTCCATAGAGTTGTTCCTGGCTCACGGTCAACGTTCAATCGCTTCATTCTCTCCAAATGATCAATTGGTATATTGATGCTCTCAACTTCATGTATTGTTGCGAGATCACAAGCCACTTCTAGAGCAGAAGTATCTGAAATCGGTGAAAATATTTTCCGATAATGCACATGTAAAATACCACTGTAGTGATAGCATACGAGAATTCTGAGGCTGTTTCGGGTACGCGGGAGAAAAGGCCAACCCTGTAAGGTAATTTCAAATCCGGGTCAGCTGATGGTCCGAACCTCAAAGCATGCAGATGTAGTGCATGCGATCAAAGTTCCCGTGGCATTCTTGACTGCTTCGTTGGAGATACCGAGAGCGGTTTCAGTGATGAACACATTTTCGAAATTTGCATCTTTCAAATATTCTACAGTGGAATTCAACAATCGAACTGTCGGACATACAACAATTATTTGATAGTCGTTGAGAACCTTATAAAATGCAGATTTATTAGATTCTAATACTGATGTCCTACCTTCGCAGCAGTAGCAACGAAATTGGGAAATTTATCAATTGTAGATTGAGACTTCATTGGCTGCAAGTGCAGAGGATATTCGCGCATTGCTCCATTGGATATCTGAACTTCTTCATCAAAGATTACATCTCGTATCATAGAAATATTGCACACTATATTGAATGTTTACCATTACAATTTTAAAAAGTCTTACGTTGAAATTTCGCGATGGATCTCTGATGTGGTTGCTGCGTTGCACAATGAGTACATGAGTATAGCGCTGCAAATATTGTTTACAATCATTCATTAAATGATCTTAACCTTGATCGTTTCTTTTGCTGTCTCCCAACCCTTTGGCACTTTGTACGAAGTCATCGCACACCCGTGTCGCATTTCCAGGAATTGTTGCAATCCGAAATCACCATTCACTTGCTTCTTTAATCGAATTTTCATGGTCAGCGATCTAAACAAATGATTTAATAGAACGACAGTGACATGTAAAATACTTGCTGCTCCTCTCAGCATAAACCACGTAATCTTGTCCCAACTCCGCTGCTCGAGCAACTATCGCACTTTGAATGAATTTTGAACCATGAATCTCGACGTATCCACGTAAATTGTGAGCCACCTTTGAGGAATGAACTAGATTAGTCTGAATAAGTAATTCTACCTTATACTTTCTCATATTCCCTTCCAGTGAACTTCTGGTGAATGTTCGCAAACTCTCCATGAATCTGATTTTGTTCCAAACCTAAGTGCGGTTCAACTATTATTGATTTCGTAGCTATCGAACTTACGCGAATCACAGAATAGCCTTTGCTCCATATATTCTCTAACTTGTCTGGCTCTAGAATCTAGGTAGATTCTTTTCTAAATTGCTAAAAAATAATTAGCTAACTTGATTTTCATTTGGCCACGACTTAACCAATCGCGAGAGATCGCCAATCAAAGGATAATCAATACGAGTGATCATATCCTCGATTTCGTCAAAATGTTTCATCGTAATGGCCACCTCAATGCTTCAATTTAACTTCGAATTAACATGCTGGTATACCAATGTGAAAATCTCCGCTAAATAGTCGTCCAGACTGCCCAGTTCGAAACTATTTTCAATCGAATATTCTATGGTATATTCCATGTGAAGAAAAACTGCCGAGACCTAAAATTTGGTTTGCCTTTACGAAAATGAAGTTGAGAATGTGGTTACTATTTCAAGACTACTCCATTCTGAATTCTGCGATACGAAGTATTCACGAGTTCCGATGATGATTCTCGGAGATAGACGTCTTCCATACTTTCTAAAACAGAAGTTGACCCATCTTTGGATCACTGAACTCCCTCACTTTTCTCTCCAATTCAGCTGCAGTCCGTAACTGGCTAATCGATCATAGATAGCTCTGTAGAATCTCAACCCATCATCACCATTGCCCGCGATAACATGAATTCTGGAACCCCTATCCTGAAGAATATTTTATTTACAGTTCGCTCGTGCAACTAGAATCACCAATTCCTGTTGCAGAAATGCTATTGCTTGAGAAAATGTCTCCGACTGATCCACAACTACGATTTTCCTTTTGAATGCTTGCAATATAGCATCCGGCTTTGCTAGGATGTTATCTAAAGACCATTATAGCACTTTCGAAAGTCTACGGATTTTACCTCGAATCGGTGAGTATGGAATCGAATACAATTCGACCCAATCGCAAATTTCCTCGCAAAGACTGTTCGCTCTTTCAATTGAATAATGAACAACATTCTGTACTACTTCCTTCAATCGTTCTGCTTGTTTTACTCCTTCTTCAAACTGAAAAATACACTTGATTGAAAAAAATAATAAAACAACAACCTTGCTCCAATGATCGCTCAACCGAGATAAGCGCGCGTTTGTTGCTTCTAACCTATTACTTATTTTTTGATTGTTCCTTGTATTTTTTTAGCTTACTTGAGGCTTCTCAATAACTGCGAACAATGGTCCACAATAGGTTTCCATGTAGCTCGCAGGTTATTTGGTTCCGTATTTCTCGATATTTCAATCGCCTTCTCTCTCCCCTGTTCGTTCCTTGCGCACTCAATTAGTGCAGTCGAAATGTAGCGAATGAGTTTCTTCTCATAGCAAACTTCGGCAAAAAGACGCTGTGAACAGGGAATTACTGAATAATGAATGCTCACAAACTAACCGTTTCTGGAGATAACTTCTCTACAGTTCGTGCTTGCAGACTGTTGAAGAATGTACGAAGTGTCTACAACTTGTTTGTAAATTTCGCTAATCGTTTCGATTATGAAACGATAATAAGTATACCTGTGCTTCGAAGGCCGCTTTCTCAGCTTGCAATCGAACATCAATGTCTGTGCGGGCGTTGCACTCAACAGTACGCCGCGTCATCGACTGCATTTTTCGTAAATTGTAGTACAAGGCTCGAGGTATTTATAAGCTGAACGAGAAACAGCATTTTATAAACTTTCGCACGCAACCGAAAATATGAAATTCTTTATGTACAACGCAATACAGTGCGGCAGTAGGTCGGATGAGAACTATTTCGCAATACCGTCTCTGACATAACAGTTGTCTCTCGCCTACTTCCGGTTCTCATCCGACCTAGTGCCTACAGTGCTGACAAATAGACAATTCGGATCAAATATTTCATCCCATGATCTCCGCCAGTGCCTTTCTCACAGAAGATGCACGTGCGATTAGAATATCGTTTGCAGGATTCTGAAACATTTAGCATCTGCTGTTTCGTTTTCATATCCAATTCACATGCGACTTCGATGACTAACCTTCTGCGACCCAATCCAGTGTTCTTCGTCGTCAACGAGCTTGTGCAGTTCAGCCTTTTTCTCTTCCGAATCGGTTTTGTGGACCGATCTTCTAACACTTGTCATGGCATCGGCTAGAAAGTGAGCTAATATTGCTATTTTAGTATGTTTCTTACCAAAAGCAGTTCGTGCCTCGTATTTTAATCTCTCGATCTGCTCACTTTCTTCCTCCTTGCGTGCATTTCTCACCATCGTCATGCGTTCTTCGTCCGTGAGGCGACTCTGAATCGGAATTCTGTTATGATGAACTAGCGGTTAACCCACTGTTTGCACTTTGGTAGATGCTTCCTCGTTCGTATCCTTGTCTCTCAAGTGCACACTGAGAATTCCATCCTCATCGACAGAGTAGGTTGCCTGAGCAATATGTCGTGGCATATACAAGAGAGAATATCTTACCAGAATCTTGTTTCCATCAATTTCTCTTTCGGGGACCGGAATTTTGCAAACTCCTAGGAGTCTATTCTTTGAATGACGAGCGTTCTCTCCTTCCAGTATCTAAAACAAGTCCTTTGAATCGGAAAAGAAATATCTCAATACTCTGAATATCATCTCCTTTCGATTGTCCTGCGCATTGGTGAACGTGTGAGAATTAGCAGTGGGATACTGGGTATTTCTCCTGAGCATCACGCTGAATCTGTCGTAAGTTATATTCGTTCCCAGGGAAAATGGTAGAACATCGGCCAGTCTGACAGCGCCACGGATTGAGGAGCGTTCCGTTTCCTTACTTGTCGACAGACTCTCTGCCTGAACGCAAAGCTCGTGATCAACGTGGAAATTTGATGGTTCTTTATGTTAAATCATTGTAGTCGCAAACCAGTATCGCAGCTCCGACAGCGACTGCGTGATCGGGTGGAATATTGAACTTGAGCTCTTTATCACCGAAGAATTCTCGAACCATCTGTTGAACACATGGAATGCGAGAGGATCCTCCAACGAGAACGATATCGTCGATTTTGTCCTTGAAAATCAGAATATTATAAAGACCATTTCGTTCCCTTTTTACCTTGTCCACTTTCGCTTCAGCTATCGCATCTTCAACACATTCGATTGTTTTCTCAAATAGATCAGTGCAGAGCTCTTCGAACAATTCTCGCGTGATTTCACACTCATATCTGAAATAATTATTGTTCATTTTGAAATATACCATTCAAATATGCTCACTTCACTCCGTTCCTGAATAGTTGAATTGTTGCTCGCTCACATACGGACAGTGTCTTTTTAGCTTGCTCACAACTTTGATACAAACCGAATTCCTCTCCAGCGGTTACAGTAAGCCCTAATAGAGACGCTTATTAGTAGTTGACAAATCGTAAACTAACCCTTTTCCTTGAAATGATTAATAGCGTGCTCGTAGATACGAGTATCGAAATCCTCTCCTCCCAGATCAGTGATTCCGGCAGTAGAGAGAACTTCACCGTTAAGTCCCTGGCTGCGGACTATGGACACGTCAAAGGTTCCACCTCCTAAGTCATACACGAGCACTATTCTGGAAAATGACAATTCACAGTAGTTTAAAATTTGCTTGGCTGACTTCTTCGTTTCCGAATTCACTCCAAATCCATAAGCAAGAGCGGCAGCCGTAGGTTCGTTGATTATTCTGAGGACGTTCAGTCCGGCCATTTCTCCTGCATCCTTTGTTGCCTAAAATGTTTTATCGATGAATCTAGTACTCATGTTTCCGGAAAACCTGTCTTTGAGCATTATTGAAGTTGGCAGGGACTGTTATGACTGCATCCTTCACCTCGCTACCTATCTTATCTTGCGCAAGAATCTGAAATACTTTTTTTGCCCTTGTTCTTAATGACTTTTTGATCACCATCATGTATCTCAGAATGTAAGAAGAAATTTGCTCCGGACAGATCGTCTTCGATTCTCCCGTTGCGAATTCATCAGTAGGGGTCACGCGAATGGCCACATCGCCCTTTCTCGTTGAGAGAATCTGAACGTAACAACATCTGAAAATAAGTTGCAAATCTGAACCTGCCTCGAATGGGTAAGGGCGCTTCTTGATCTCCGGATCAGTCGCAGATCTTCCCATGAAACGTTTGATTTCTGAATCATTTGTAATGCTATAGAAATCAACATGATTGGCATGACCCTGGCATGATTGATTTACTCACGAAATACAGTATTGAGAGGATCAGCTCCTCGAGCAGCTTGTGCCTCCTCTCCGACATCTCTAAACAGGCTACTGAAGTGAACGACCGACGGAGTGATCTTATTGCCTAGAAAAAATAATATGATAATCCATGGAAGAGGATTTGGCGTGGTTCCCTTAAATAAGCTTCAGCTTACCGTGATGATTCTCGACGACTTCCACTTTCGAATCGCTCTTCATGTAAGCAACGCATGAGAAGGTTGTTCCGAGGTCGATTCCGATCGCTTGAGGCATCTGGGGCTTGCGATTTTAAATACATCTACTGAAAGATTGCAAAGATATGGCAGGGTGACGTCAACCCGATACTAAGACAACAAGAAATAATAATGAATCATTTATACACGATGGGATAGAAACCGAGGTATCATCCTCCCTGATTAATCTTGCTCAGTTCTTCCGTCATCTTCACTACTTCATAATCATCCAGTTTCTCCTGCAATGTGTGTTGAGGAAATAAATCGATGTAATGTCTGCACGTACATTCTTCACGGTAATTGTGACCTCTTTATTGGTGTCCATGTCAATAGCAGAAACGGAGAGAATCCCATTGACATCAATAGAGAGAGCCACCTGTAAAATTTGTCATAATTTCGAAACAATGTTGGCAGCTAACCTTGATCAGATTCTTCCCCTTCAGCTTCGGGGAAATGTCGATCTCGACTTTCGCAAGAGTATTGTTATCGGATGCCTGCACACTTTCGCCTTCCAGAATCTAGAAGGACCAAATATGACGCTAATCAACCGAGTCATCTTCACCTCTATGTAAAGCTTTTGCTCGTTGTCCAGCACGGGCATAGAGTGTTCTTTGGAATGAGCACTTTGCACTTGTCTCCATCAAGTTTTAATCCCAGTGGAATGGGAGTCACGTCTACTAGAGAAACCATTGGAGGCGTTTTCTCAGTTTCAGAATCGCTTGAAGGTGACTTCGGTTTCTTCGACAGAGAATCAGCCTGGAAATAAAGGTAGCCCAATTTTGAAGTAGGTTTATGCAATCGGACCAGAATGGCAGCTCCTTTGGCAACCGCTAGTTCCGGTTCGATATCGTTACGAATATTTATTGTAGGGAAACGTTCGGTGAGCAGTTCTCGAATCCGTCGAATTCTCGTCGATCCTCCTACCAGCATGATCTCATCGATTAGATCCTGAAAGTTTTGACAGGTCATTTCTGGGTTCCTTATTGCCTTCGTATCCACTTTTGGTCAACACTTATTTGCGTGTCTCGCTATCATTTCACTAACCTCGTCAATAGCGGCGTCGCTCATCACTTTATCAGTGAGAGTGAGTGTTTGCTCGAAAAGATCCGAACACAGCTCCACAAATGTCGAGTATGAGAAATCGAAGCCTTTGCTAGAATAGTTTCAAATGAAATAGTGGTCAGTTCTAGTTTCTTCTAGAGTTCAGGTCGTAAAAAGTCGAACCCTCCGTAGCGCACATGGCTTATCCTTGTCGAATTTCTCTTTGACAGAGCCTTCTTAGCGTTCTCGCATGCCTCCATTAGAGTCCAGTCAAGGTCGGATATTTTAATGCCTGAACATAGTGGTCAGAAAAAATCTGGATAATTAGCAGTACCCATCTCTTGAAATCGCATCAGGGCCTCATCATAGATTCTCTGATCGAAATCAGTGCCTCCTAATGACGTCAATCCATCCGTGGCCAGTACTTTCATGTTCTTCCCCTCTATCTCAACAATGGATACATCGAAAGTCCCTCCGCCCAAATCGAACACGAGAACGCGCCTAGAAAATAACTCACGCCTTTATTAAATTCTTATTCTTTGGAGCAGTGATCAAATAGTTCGAAATCACTGACCACATCAATTCATAGTGATTGTTCTGGTCGCAGAACGCAATAGCAGCAGCGGTGGGTTCGTTGACGATTTGTAGCACGTTGAAACCGGCCATTCGACCAGCGTCTTTCGTGGCCTGGAACGCTATTCTCCAAATCGTATGCGATGATTCGTTCTTACCTCTCTCTGCGCATTCGTAAAGTTAGCGGGAACAGTAATGACAGCATCCACGGGCTCCTCGAAGAGCACTTTCTTCGCTATTGTCTGAACGTGTAAATGAAAAGTAAAGTGAAGTTGCATCCAGAATCGAAGCATTTGGCTTGCTGGGGTACACCGATAAGCCGGGTAGTGGGTACCGAGAAAAGAGAAAAGGTAAAGGGGGGTACAAATGAGAGGCCTTCGTGGAGTTCACGGGACAGATTATGTAAGTGAAAGGAAAAGTGACGAGTTTCAGTTTCACTGACCCTCATGTACTTGAGAATGAACGCGGATATCTCCTCTGGTGTGTACACTTCAGCGTCGACTCGGACGTTCGCCCGATCGTTGCTGCCACGAAGAATCTTCGAGAATATTGATTTCGAAAAAAAGAAATTTGTTTTCATCCTCTCTCTATGCTGGTGCCAATCAATAATAGATTTCAAAAGTTATTTCAAAATAGGGGACAGTTACGTGCTCCTCAATCAATGACAAATTTCAATATCTTACCTCAAACGGCCATTTTCGTTGTTGGATGAGAATATCGTCGTGTTTTCTGCCCATGATTCGCTTGATATCTGTGAAACAAAGATGTCGTGGAGATTCGATGATTTGAATGGAAAACTAACTGTAAATGGTGTTCAGGGATCCATTCCTCCGTTTCTTGATCGCTTCTTCTCCCACGAGCACGATGTCTTGATCGAAATGCACGACCGAGGGAGTGATCTCGTTGCCTGCAGTGATTAGTAATAGGTCAATAACGTGATCTACTCTCTGCTCTACTCTTTCTACTGAGCAAAATCTAAACAAATACAACCGGGAGGATCAATAAAAGGACGTCACCTGCATTGTTCTGTATAACGACGGCCTCTCCGTTGTGAACATAGCTCACTGCACTGAATGTCGTGCCCAAATCGATCCCGATTGCTGGTGGGGGCATTCGATTTCACTAAATAGATAATTGAATGGGTGAACAATAAACACCGAAAGTTTGGGCAAAATCCAAAACAGTGTGCGTACTGCACCGAACGAGTGAGAAAGGGAAAACACGGAGTGTGACTGGCGCGGAGGAGAGGTTGTTGATTCGAAGAGAGAGAGTGGAGAAGGAGAGGAGATGGCTATCACTCGTTCCCCCATCCACTTGATAAGACAGTTTCGAAACATGCAGCACTTCACTGCTGTGAGATGTTTGTCTTCAATACGTTTCTGCAGTGAATGCTATATTTTGTTTTTTTTCTTACAACGAATTATTGGATTTGTTTTTTTGGAAAAATAGATAGTACGACATATTTATTCGAATTATTTCGAAAAAAATTTTTTTCACTAGAAGTCGGGCGGAGGTATTCTTTTCGCTCTGATGAAGTGGGACAACTGCGCAAGAGCTTCGTTGCTGGCGAATGGAGGATTAATGTTCACGAGTTGTTCACCCCTCTGGAGAATGTCCATCGTATTCTGGAATAAGCCTGATTGAGAGCTGTCCCATCTAGCAATTCAAATTATATTAAATCATCTCACGTAAACAAAAGCATCGAGCTGCATCTGCTCTAACGCCGATATGGGTTTGCGAAGATCCCTGGCTGTAAGGGCATCTCGAAGGCGCTGAATGGTCCTGATTTCATATCGCAGCAGATTCGATTTTACGCTAGCTAAAAGCAATGTGTGCTCACCTGAATAAGTCTCTCGTCTTGCACACAATAATCTCGCTCGGCAATGGTTCGATGATAGAAGCGAACGACCTATAATAATAATTGTTTATTCACACTTTAGGGCTGTAGTTGCTAACCTCTACATGGTAGTCTGAATATTGCAGCTTGTTTTTCATCCATTCCATCCACTCATGAGACCCGTACTCCATCAAAGCACTTTCCATTGCTAACGTTCTTTCGAGTGGGCTTCTTTGTATTGTCTCGATGATAATCGGCATTCTGGAATATGAGTCGATGCCATCTCCGTATTTCAATTCGTATTCACTTACATAATCTTCTCATACGGATGTATCTGCTTTTCAGCCAATTCGTAATGTTTACAAATAAGTATGCCGCTGTCGAAGAGGTCTCTGCACGAATATGATCGGTTGAATCACGTAATCACGTAATCACGAAGTAATCACGCTTACTTAGTAAGTCTCTCATAGCATCTTCGTGGGAAAAGGAAGAGAGGACACTGTCTGTCCAATGATTCGACAGCAAGAGCACTCAGCGGTGTATTTTCAACAAGTTGCCGAAATTCGCTGAAATCTATCTGTGCTCCTGCCGATTTGTAGCTTGAATGAACTTTGAAGAATGAGCAGTGTACTCAATCGATGCCCCTTCCAATTCTAATAGCTTCTCTTCATCGAATCCCGACTCGGGCCAGTACATTGAGCAGCCATCGAGAGGACGATCAGAACATTGAAGAATAGATCTCAATGAATCAATAAACATACAGTTTTTCCCGAGTACGGTCTAGTTTATGTCCGTCGATTTAGAGCGCAATTTCGAGGACCACAATTTTTATGTAACTCACTTGCGATACGTTTCCGGCCATTCAACGAGTCGAAGGTGCGGCAGGAAGTCTGTGGAGTTAGAAACTGCAGCAGGACTCAGTGCAATAAGGCGTCTGTCAACCCTAAAGCAATGTGGTTCGGCGACCTTGACAAACTGTAAATTCTACACTTTCTAATCGATTGTGTAGCTGAGCAAGGCAAAACGGGAAATCATGGATCAGCAATGGTCAAGATTGTTAGTAATACCAGTGATTTGCATACCTCGGTCGCCGATGTGCAAAATAGAGTTCCCATTGTTTCTCTGCATCATGAACGAAGTCGAGGTCGAATCGACTTGAAACTCTCCCACGAATGCTGTTCCAATCGACAGAATTTCGCATGATATCCCTAACGAAGGACTGAAGTTTTTCGCACGGAATTCGGTGCTTTCTGAATTTACTGATAAGGAACATACTCTGTTGATACGTACTCAGCTATTTCGCTTAGATTCTTCTCATGATTACTTGGCTTTTCGAAGTAATGTTGTTTTCCATGGCTACTAAGAGTCATTTCTACGTATCTTAGCTGTGCAATTGTTTCTGGAAGGGTTACTGTAAGCTTAAAATAACCACTCTTGTTCACCTTCAATTCTCGAGCGGGAATTCTCGAGAAATCCAACACATGCAATGTCCATGGGTGAATCGACACTGTTCAACTTCGTGGTTGGCAATTGTGAACATACGATCTGATTGAGAGAATATTGAGAACTAGTGATAATATAGTATTTCGCCGTATTGAAAATATCGAACCTTTGAAAGAAAAGAAAGATGTTTTAATCGCTTGTGAAAAAGTTTCATGGCTTTTGCTAAATCGTGAATGCTTCTAAAATCTTTATGCCTTTGGATTAGTTCCTGAAATAAATATATGACTTTTTCCGATGTAGAGAATCTCACAAATCATACTTCTGGTTCAAAGTGTCTTTCGGAAAGTATCTGCACTGATTTTAACTGTTTGATTCTGCTTTTGAACCATGAGTTTTCTGCGTTTTGAGGGGTCAGTGAGTGGACTTCAGTTCGAGGTAAGATAACGTCGTCTATTTCAGATGAATCTGCAAGGTCACAGGCAACTTCGAGAGCGTAAGTATCTGAAAAGGGTCTCTGCTGTTCGGTTGATGTTCTGAGCATACCCAAATAGTAATGAGATACAATGATTTTTACATTACTCCTGACACGATTGATGGATTTCCATCCCTGTTTATTAGAAAGCATGCTTCAATTTCTTGTTCTTTTACCTCAAAAAATGCCAATGTGGTGCACACAACAAGTTCTTCCGAAGAATATATAGCCGATTGCGGAATCACACCGAGAGAGGTCTCACTGATGAACACATTTCCACAATGCTCTGCTAATTGGCCGAGCAAAGTGTTTAAAAGTTCAATTGTTGGACAAACAATAATTATTTGATAGTCGTGGAGTTTCTGAAGCTTAGTTATTGGTTCTCCTCGTTTATTGTTTGCGACCTTCACAGTTGTTTCCACAAAATCAAGAAATTCATCGACAGACTTGTATGAATGCGATGGTTTCGTGTTATTTATGTTGTGCTCGACTCGAGTCCACATCTGAGTGGTTTCCTCATTGAACTTGAATATTTGTATAACTTTTAGTGTGTTTGTTAAATTGCCAAGTTACTTACATTCTCGCGAGGATAGATGAAACTCGGAGGATACCTGATAGGGTTACTTCGGTGAATGATGGTAACATGGTCATAGCGCTGAATCAATATTCTTCTAATCTATAACGTTCGATACTCAATACCTTGAACATATCAGTTGCGGTAGTGAATTCGTTCGCTATTGTATAGGGAGTCATTGCGCATCCATGTCGCAACTCGAGAAATTGCTGCATCCCGAAGCCTCCATTCACTTGATGTTTCATTCGAACTCTCAGAGACAGTGTGCTGAATGGGCAAATGTTGTTGTCTTTTTTTGTCTGCGCTACCTTATATTACCTACTGGTTCGTTCCGAGTACACTACGTAATCTTGTCCAAACACGGCAGCACGAGCGCCGATGGCAGCATGAACGAATTTCGAGCAATTTGCTTTAGCATAGTCGCGTAAGCCAGCCACTACCTTGAATATATCAGCTAGCTTATAATCTAAGAACACCCCCAACGTTTTGCTCTCTGACTTTCTCTTCTAGCAAGCTTTGAGCATGCCATCGCAAAAGCTGCATGAACTTAGTTGGATCCCATTCATTCTAAAAAGGTTATCGTTTGAATTGATCGTCTCGACACACTCACTGTTAGTTTCGAATAACTTCTATTCCAGAAATCAATCAAATCGGTCGAATCGAGAACCGGTATAAGTTGATCGTTCTTGTGAATTTTCCTCTGCATTTTAATCACATTTCCCCAAATATTTACAGCGAACGAGTATCAAACCTGGTTTTCGCCTGGCCACGTCTTCACCAATGTCAATATACCATTGATAGTAGGGCGTTGAGGTTTGGTGACCATATCAAATATTTCGTCTACATGGTTCATCGTGATGGTTGTCTAAATGTTTTGCTTTGTTCATTCGAAATTAATTATGGTTTACCAAGACAAAAATGTTCGCTAGATAATCATCCAAGGTTCCAGCAATGAAGTTGTTACTAGTTTCCTGTTCAATATTCGACTCCGCATGTAAGATTACTGCCGAGACCTGAACTATCTATTTCCATGGATAAAAACAAATGAAGCAATGGTACAGTTGTTCGATTTCTCCTGTCATACTGGTGCGCTTCAAAGTATTCACGAGTACCAACAACGATGGTTGGTGACTCTCGTTTTCCATACTTCCTAAATTATCGTGAAATAGGATTATCTTTATAATATTATGTTTACCTTTCTCTCCAATTGAGCTGGACATCACAGCCAGGGAAAGCATTATAGATTGCCTTGTAAAACCTCACGCTGTCCTCTTCATTTCCTAGGATAACGTCAATTCGCATGTAGTCTTGATTCTCCTCGAATTTCACACTCTCATACAGTACTAAGATAAAACGCCCACCACTTGATGCTTCAGAACATTCTTTGCCGTTATAAACGATTCGTGCGAGTTGACAATTATACAATCCCGATTAGAGTTTCTTGCGGGCCTATTATGGCTTTCGCTGTTTTCTTCCAATTCCTCTCTCGAATTTTCGCAGGCAATGACTAATTCTGAAGTTAACAAGTGATTAAAAATTAAACACTTTCTCCGACCATGCATTGGTAGGCTGGGAATCGAGTACAGTTCTGTCCATTCGAGAATGTAGTCGAGATATCGGGTAGTCTTAACAATCTTGCCATCAACGACGAAGCGCACTAAGTTCTTCAACCGCCGCGAAAGATTGGGCTCTTCTTCTTTCTTATACTGCAACAAAGAAGTTATTAGGCGACATCAAATTGACATACGTCTGCCCAATATTCACTCAATCGAGACAGACGTGATATAGTTGCTTCTAATCTTAATGAATCAATGCACAAGCGTCCTTTTTCTGATATGCTTACTTGAGCCGCCTCAGTAACTTGGAACAGATGGCAACGAGCGGTTTACATGCTGTATGGAGATCATTATAGTCGTTACTTCTGGATATCTCATTAGCCGTAGATCTTCCTTCTTCACTCTTTGCGCATTCGATTAGAGCGATAGCCACGTAGTAAGTCAGTTTCTTCTCGTAGCAACCTTCGGCGAAGATACGCTGTTTGAGCCGAAAAGATAAATCAAATTCGTGGCTAAACACCAACTGTTTCGGGAGAAAAGAGTTGCAATGTTCGTGCTTGGAGATTATTGAAGAAAGCTGGTAGTGTCTATAATAGTGTAGGTGGTCTCCGAAACTGCATGACTGTTCGAAAAATAACAGTGTCTACTGCACCTTTCCTTCGAAGGCAGCTTTTTCTGCTTCCAGGCGAATTTCTTCACCAGTGCGCGCATTTCGCTCAGTTGCTCCCCTCGTCATACTAGATAAATAATTCATTCATTAATTTGCGATTGGTTATGAAAGCAAGATATTTCAGCCGAGATAGAACGGCATTTCAATAATAGAGTCAAATAGGTCGAAAGTTTATACATATATATTTAAAACCGTTAGCGAGGTAATAATACACTGAAAGGATCGGTCTTATTTCATAATCTTAGCGAGTTTCTCGTTCACTGAAGCAGCTCTGGCAATGATCTCCTCGTTCGACAGCTTCTATAATGCATGGATTGGAATATTCACTAGTTAATAAAACCCGACCGTTGACTTGATCCATTTGTCCTCGCTAGCAACTAGCTTCTGCAGTTCTACTTTAGTCTTCTTCGAATCCGTTTTGTCTACGGACCGTTTTACCATTAGCATCGCGTCCGCTGAAAAGGTTTTCAAAATATGTTATGAACGATAGTAAACAATCAATCTAAGAAACTTCTACTTTCGCATACCAAAGACGGTTCGTGCTTCATACTTGGCCCGTTCGATCTTCTCAAGTTCTTCCTCCTCCCTAGTGTTTCGAACCAACTCCATTCGCTCTTCTTCGGTATACTTGCTCTGAAAAAAACACATTCTTAGATAAGCTTGTTGTCCTAACCGTTTGCACTCGTGTGGACGCTTCCACTTTCGTATCCACATCGTGCAAGTGAACGCTCAAAATTCCATTCTCATCCACAGAAAAAGTTGTCTGCAACATTTTGTTTGCTTATACAACTTTTTAAACTGACAATGATGTTGTTTTGCCCAATCTTCCTTTTTGGAACTCTAATTGAGCATGTTCCGAGCAGCGTATTCTCCGATGATTGCAAGTGTTGTCCCTCGATGATCTGCAAGTAGTTATTGAATTGATCAGCTGGATTGATCATACTATAACTGTATGAACAAGAACGAACCATACTGGTTGCGCACGACCTCCACAGTAGTGTCGTTCTTCATGCAGGCAATGCATGAGTAGGTCGTTCCGAGGTCGATTCCGACTGCTTTTCTCATCTATAAACCGGATTAGCACCATTCATACCCAGTTTCAACAAGATATCACAGGGTACTTCCAACCCGCTGGATCAATTGATCGAAGCGAAAACACAACAATGTAAAACAACGTTTATACGTGACAATCAATTCTATCCACCTTGGCGAATTCGCGCCAAATCATTCGTCATTGTCAAAATTTCGTGTTCGTCCAATCTCTCCTACAATGTAATTGATAATATATGCCACCATATTCCGGACAGACATTTGCTACAGTAACTGTCACTTCGTTTTTGGTGTCATTATCGGTGGCAGAAACGGATAGAATCCCATTGACGTCGATGGAGAGGCAAAGCTGTGAAGGGATTTGATTATATTGTAAGTGACGTCCTACTAACCATGATCATATTCTGGCCTCTTGGTTTGGGCAAGACGTCGATGTTTACTCTTGCCAGAGTTCTGTTAACGGAGGCCTGCGCTTGATCGCCCTCCATAATCTACAAAAATAATATTAGAAGTCGGTTACTTAGGTGCCCCTATTTCATTTACGCTAGATAATACCGATTAGATATGCCTAGTCCTCTGAAATAGTCACCTCTAATGTGATTGTCGTGTCGTTATCCGAGAAGTTCGAGCACAATTCATAAGTGGAGAAGGGGAATCGAGTGTTCTTCTTTATGAGCAGTTTGCACCTGTTTCTGTTGACCCTCAGGCCCAGTGGGAGTGGTGTCACATCGACTAGAGTTATGGGACGAGGAGTTATGGGACGAGGAACTCCAGTGTCTCCCAAACTAGAGTTCTTCGAGAGAGCAGCGGCCTGTATTCAGGTTGGCATGTTACTATTCCACGCGTTGGTGTGAGTAAGTCGTTATTATTCTCACCAAAATTGCTGCACCTTTAGCAACTGCTAGCTCCGGCTCAACCGAATCTCGAATGACATTGTCCGGAAAGCGTTCTCTCAGTAGTTCTCGAATTTTTTTAATGTAAGTTGATCCGCCGACCAGCATTATCTCATCTATATATTCCTGAAAAATCCTGCATTCCCCGTGTTATGTAATCGGGATGACGCAAACAATGCATTCTCGTTATCATAACCTGTAGTCACTCGCCTCGTCAATAGCCGCCTCGCTCAACACCTTATCAGTGAGGGAGATGGTTCTATCGAAGAGATCCGCACAAAGTGTATTGAACCGAGCACGCGTGAAGTCAAAACCGCGCCTGACCACAAATGTTTCGCAATAATGATCAAACAAATATGTCAAATTAGTATGAGAGGACCAACCCTCGGTAGCCTATGTGGCTGATTCGAACTGACTCTTGGCTCGACAGAGCCTTCTTTGCAACCTCACATTCATCCCGCAGAATCCAGTCATTCTCACTGATTTCGATGCCTTAGAGCACTATTAGACAAGAGATTTCAATTTGCCGTACCCATCTCTCGGAAGCGAATTTGCGCTTCTTCGTAGATTCGATCATCGAAATCGGTGCCTCCAAGGTAAGCACAACCATCAGTCGCCAGCACTTTCGTTTCCTTGCCCTCAATCTCAACAATGGAGACATCGAACGTTCCGCCTCCCAAATCGTACACCAGAACCCTCCTGAAACGATTTTGTTCATTCGAAGGTTAGGAAAATCGGTCCTGACCACAAGACCTCCTCACACTTGGTCAGGGCACCGTAGGCAATCGCTGCGGCAGTTGGTTCATTCACAATTTGCAGCACATTGAAGCCGGCAATTCGCCCCGCATCTCGCGTTGCCTGGAAATCTGCCCAAATAAGTGTGAATTGTTTGTCTGATACTTCTCGCTGAGCATTCGTAAAGTTGGCAGGGACGGTAATCACCGCGTCCGTCGGCTCTTCCAACAGCATTTTTGTCGCGATCGTCTAAATAATTGCGTCAAACCCGTGGCGCCTAATCTTGTAACAACGTAACGTCGGGCTGTGAGCTTTGGAAGTTGGTAACTGGAGGTGCAAAAAGGTAACCTTCATGTATTTGAGTATGAACGCTGAAATCTCCTGTGGAGTGTAAACTTCCGATCCGACGCGGATGGTCGCTCGATTTTTCCTTCCTCGCATAACCTGAAACTTTGCGAGCTTGCGATAAACAATTGGCCAGTTGATCAGTACATTATTACACAAAAAAGAAGGAATAGAAGGGATCTAAACATGAATAATCACACCTCGAACGATCGTTTGCTATCCTGTCGAACGATAAGATCGTCGTGCTTGGAGCCCATCAGCCGCTTTATGTCTGACAGAAAATTAAAGAAATTATTACACAAAATGTGATCACTCACTTGCAATATTATTCCTTGGCGATGTCTTCCTTTTCTTCACAGCTTCTTCCCCAATTACCACCAAATCGCGATCGAAATGCACTACTGATGGAGTGACCTCGTTTCCTGAACTGTCATGTACTATTTACTATAATGCATTATCGTAAATAGGACATGACAGTTTATAATGACTTGAGCGTATTCATTCAGTATCTCTCCCACCTTGGTTGTTGTGGGCCATGACAGGTTCTCCATTCATAACGTAGCTCATAGCGCTGTTGGTCGTTCCGAGATCGATTCCTACCGCTGGCGCAGGCATCTGATTATAACTAGAAACCCCATTTTCGACATGGAAAAACGTATTCTTCGAGAGGGTAACAAAGACGACAAGTGCCCAGATGGTGAGAGAGAGGAGAAAGCGTTATCTTGTTGTTTGTCGATACGGCCTATGCGTTTGAGATACGGTTTGATATAGGAATTTCAAAATTGTAAATATCGATTACTATTACGAAATATTCCAGGCGGTGTGATGGTGATGAGGGAGGAGCATTCAGTGGTATTTGATCTCTCCTCTCGTTCCTAGAACCGAGAAATTGTTTAATTATCAGCAGCATTTCATCTCAATCGATGCTCGACTTCTGCAAAAATTATTGACAGTCGTCTCCTACCAGAAAAGTGAATTAACAAAGTGAAGTTGCGAAATTCACAGTATTTTAAATATTGTAATTATTAATTGGTTTTTTGTGTTTGCATATTAAATACAATCATGAGTTAATAATTAATATTGTAACAACTTTGACAAATAGACTGCTCAAACTCAAATTAGATACGGTACCTCAACTTTTAAATTTTCGGCTATTCTGTTTCCATTATTAAACACTTGTTTCTATGTTCAATTTACTCGATTCATTCTTAAATTGTTGCTAGGCATAATCGTTCTCTCTTTCTCAGCAGTTTGACGCCGTCGGGACTGCAGCAACTTCGTAGTAGCAGGTATTTCATCCATTTTTCCTTTCCAAATCTTTCTGTAATTATTTGGATCTGAATGCTATTTAAATCTTGTCAGATATCCAATGAGCGCTATATCTAACGTATTCACATATATGGCTCATGTTAATATAGGATAAAACGGTTTCATATTCACTTTTTCAGCCAGATACTTGTAGAATTCCCTTGTAGGATGTTATTCTCGCTCAGTGAGAAGATGAATAGGGTTCTTTAGAGGTCAATTATTAATATTTCACCTTTCAGATGGGCGGTGGAGGACGAGCTGCCTCGTCGTACAGGTTTGATAGTGTTTTTTCAGTTACATTTATGATATTATATACATTGCCACTTAGAGTTGTGGCAGGACTATAATCTTGTTCACAATTATTAGTATTTTTCCCCTTTCTAGGCGCCAGTCTCGAAGCAATGTGTATTGAATGATCTTGTCTTGCCCAAATTTTGTTCGAGACAAGCGCTTCCCTTCGTTTTGTGCCCCTCGAGAGTTAGACCTTCATTCTATTTAGCCTGAACTACAGTAGGTCACTACTATATTGTGTTGTTGTTTGTTCGAGGTCAGATAAAGTATTGTTGTAGTTCAACTGTGTTCTTCCCCTTGGCGAGAGAAGAGTTCTCAAGTGGTCGATTCATTCTCCACATTGCTATCTGTATAAGTTTGCTCAATTGTCTCCCTTTTCTCATATGTTCCACAGCCTCTGATCATGTGACCTTCTGGGATTGCGCATTGAATAGGGGAATCTCCTCACTCCATTATTATTAGAAGGGGTGTAGGCAAGTCGCGGAAGTAACGGTCTATTGCGAATCACTGTCCATTCACCCCTCCTCCCCTCTCATCCTCTCCCTCCAATCCACCTCGACCTCTCCCAATCCGGTGTGTTATATATGCCTGAGAGAGAGGAGAGGGGGCTATTGCATCGACAGGTCGAGAGTGACACTCGGTCACTTGTCTCTATGCAGATCGGGACGCCGAGTCCTTTGCGGCCGTTTTGCAAGAGATCTGTAGCTGAACAACTTGCGTTTTCCAGTTTTGTTAGCGTGCGAAGTTGTTGTTGTTGTGGTCAGTGCGCTGTTTACTGGTTAGGCAATGGTCATATATCCGAATGGGCGATGAGTGATCGATTCAGTCTGCTCTAGTCTTGAAATAACTGATCTACCGCCTTAGAAATACATCATCATCCATCTTTCTGAGAGATTGAAACATGTTATAGCCATGGTGTCATCTTACACCGCGCGTTTTTCCACCCGCCGAAGTCATCATTCTTGCTGTTTACTTTGGAAATATTGCCAGACCGCTTTGTTTCATTCGCATTTGTCTCCGGTCGTAACCTTCTCAGCCTATCTTTTGTTGTCATCAGTGGATGGGGAAAAGGTTGGCATTTGCAAAGAGGTCTCTGACGCGCGCGCGCAGGTTCTCCTTCCTCCCTCTTCTTCTTTCCATTCCGTGTTTTTCCTCCCTTTGAGCTCTCCGAATTCGTCCATAAACCTCATAAATATTCGATTGGCGCACGCTCGCCTGTGGGAACAATCGCATTTTATTCCTGTCGCTATGAGAATTCTTTCTCCCGGCTCCCTTGCGTTTCAGAAACACTTTAACAACCAGCCGCTCCCTCAGAAGCTTACGGTTTACGCACCAATTTATTGCTTCTCCCGCCTTTCATATTCCCCTCAGCCCATCCTTCCACTTTCTTTCCCTATTTCCTTTCCTTGCAGGGTCCGCGCTTAGCCCTCCCTACCAAGCAGGATATTTATTAGATGCGTGCCTCCCCTCTCTCACCCTTTCACACCCTATCTCGTCAATGATGAGTCCTCTCCAGCTTACAGTCTAAATTGTGAGGGTTTCAGAGAGAGCACAGTGAATTGAGAGAGACGGATAGTCGAGAGCGGAATCCCCGCTGCTTCGAGCACTCTTGAATACTCGAGAGCGGGCTTACTAATTATTTACGGGTTATGGTGGGATTACGGTAGGTATCGATCGTCTCTCTTTTTCCTAATGCCTTGTACTGTCGTTAATGGATCGTGTCGGTTTAGATCGCGCGCACAGAGGCAAGGTCGTATAATTCTCAGCTAAAGTTAGGAGAGCATGGAGGTCCTATGCGCTTTAGATGCCGAAGCGTGATTAGATTTATCAGGCTGGAGTACTGTAGGTTTGGGCTGACTAGTCTATCCTTTTGATCCAGTATCCAATCGGCAATCTGGATCCATCCTATTGTTCTTGATCTGTTTAGATAGAGAAAGAGCGCTGCCATTCAGCGGATTTCACACATCTGTAAGCTATCCTTTGATCTTCCGGGATCGATCGATAATTGATGTTTTCGTTGTCAGACCGAATCGCCACATCTTGGATCAGTCTATCCGTTCGATTCTTCTCTCATTTGATCCATCCCTTGCGGATTTCTCTCTTTCTCTTCACCAAATGAACGCGATTCCCTTCTCTAACCAGATGCTGTCCCTTTGTTTCTTCGTTGTCTCCTTGTTTAGAGCGCTATTTATCGAGTCTACCAAGGCGAGAGAGCAGGCGAAACGAAGAAAGTGGATTGGATGCCGAAATCAAACCCAAGGGAAATGCGCTAGGCGCTAATTAGATTCAGCCAGATTACCGCAGTTTCAGGCTAAATATTCAGCTTGGCTAGTTATCGGCAATCGTTTTTCTTGATCTATGGATGACTCATGGTGATTTATCTCAGCCCCTGTTCATTTCTCATTTACTCACTCTCCTTCTTCTTCTTCTCCTCCCTATGCCTCACTCGATTTAATGACCAGGCTATTCGGCTGGAGCCAGAGGAGGGGCTTTTATTGAAGTTTGAGTAGCCCCTGCTGGGAAAGAGGCATTCTGGGGTGGGGTGGGAGGTGTGGGATTAAGTTTGACCTACCAGGGTGCCGCGTTATCGATCAAGTAGTAGTGCAGTTGAAGTGAGAGTACATATGAGGCCGCTTACCTAAGAATCGAAACAAGCGCAGCAATGGCTGGAACAGCATTTTTCTGAAAATCGGCCTAAAGGGGTTCTCGAAGGTGCTGATCATCGTGGTCAACTTTATTTTGCACCATCTCGACCGGTGCAGCCGGGCTGCAACTAGGCTGCATCTACACTTTAGCGTATAACTCGGCAACGGATTTTCGAAACGACTCGAAACTTTCACACGGATAGAAGGTGGTACCATAGATTATGTTAGTTTTGAGTAAAAAAAATTAGTGATATGATAAAAAGCTGATATTTTCGTTTTCGAATACTAGGCCTTAGTGGAATTCGCAACTTGCATAGCAAAATCGGGCTCAACGAGAGGATTAAAATGATTATAATGTGTAGGGGGTTATAACTAGACATATTTTTGCTATCAGCTGGTTTCTACACCATTTATCACTTCGTGTCAAAGTTTGTAATGGACACCGCGCATAATGAAACGGCGCTTGGAATGAACTGGATACGTTTCACTGAGACTTATTTATCAAAACGGGTCATTTTGAGCAAAAAGCTTTCGCATTCTCTGAATTTCTCATTCACGACCGCTCCGATAACTCGAGAAGGGCGAGAATGATATAGAGGGAAAATAGAGACAAGCATTGGCCTCGGACGCAATTTTCCTCCTTTGAAACGAAGTGATAAATAGTGTAGAAACAAGCTGATAGCAAAAATATGTCTAGTTATAACCCCCTACACATTATAATCATTTTAATCCTCTCGTTGAGCCCGATTTTTCTATGCAAGTTGCGAATTCCACTAAGGCCTAGTATTCGAAAACGAAAATATCAGCTTTTTATCATATTACTAATTTTTTTACTCAAAACCAACATAATCTATGGTACCACCTTCTATGGGTGTGAAAGTGTCGAGTCGTTTCGAAAATCCGTTGCCGAGTTATACGCTAAAGTGTAGATGCAGCCTAGTTGCTGCCCGGCTGCACCGGTCGAGATGGTGCAAAATAAAGTTGACTACGATGATCAGCACCTTCGAGAACCCCTTTAGGCCGATTTTCAGAAAATCGATGTGCCACATCTTGTTCGATTCTTAGGCAAGCGGCCTCATATCTGTCAGTGCTTCACATCAGTTTTCCGCTTCAGAGGAGATGGGAAAAGAGGGGGGAAAGGAGCGCAAAAGTGTGACCTATTGATGCCTCCTAACATCCTCCTTTTCCTTCCCTCTTCCCTCCTCTCTTCTCACCTCCTTCCCTCCACCCTCTCATTCATTACTTTTTGCGACCGCAATCCTTGCTTTGCTCGTTTCCACAAGGATTTCTCTCGATGGCTACTTGTTTTCCACTGCCAGCTATAGCCCCAGTGCGCCGGGTTGAACTCGTGAGCAAATAAAGCCCATGTGGTTTTGTTTTTTCCTTGATATTGCTTGTTTTGATACCCTCGAGGTCTCTGTTTCACCTATCCTTTACCTCTCGTCAACTACAGGGCCTGACAACGATTCGTGTCGATATTGTGGACTCCAAATAGTGAATCAGCAGATATTCCAAGCGTATTTATCTCGCCACTCCTCGAGTGCCCGCTCATCATTTTGAGCGCAAATCCACCCCATCTGAGATCACTCCAACATTTTCCAAATCAGAGAAGGCAAGACAGCGTTGTGGATTGAGAGCGCGCAGAGAAGCAGAGAGTGGACAATGCTTTGCTTTCTCGGCGGCTCCCGCTTTCGTTCGCCCCCTCTAACCCCTCTCCCTCGCCCCCCCCTGTCCCCTCGTTGTGAGCTAAACACAACGTTCCCCGCGATTCTCCACTTCTTATTCGCCTCCTCATCTGAACCCCGATCGATTTCATCGTCTATTTCACATGCTAGACAGAGCGAGAGAGCGGGGCAAATCGAGAGAATTAGAGAGAAACATCGTAATTTCGATGGTAAAGCTGCAGATGGTGCGGTCTGTGGGCACCCAACCCTCTTCCTTTTCCCCGGACTCTAGGGATCGCTGGCTGAGACCGTTTGTCTCTCACAGTGGCAGTGGGTCTGTCGAGCAGGCGCTGAGGAGGGGGAATAGATTAGTCATTTCGGAGGGAAGAAGGAGGGTGGCTGAAGCACACAACCAGCGGGTTGACCTACCAGGCAATCTTGGTTGTTTAACGTTTCGCGAGTTAGCCATCGTTTTTTTTTCTTTATCGTTGAAGTCATTTCGTTGTAAACAAAACGTGAGTAGCGATTTGTTGGAAGTCGTGCATGGAAGCCGGTCGTTTCCTCTCTTCTTCCATTTACGTTCCTTCTTCGACTTCTCTCTCTCTTTTTGTCGTTTGGGGTTCTCTTTTGCTGTTTTTTAAGGAGCTCTGCCGTTTCTCAGATGGAGAGGGGAGGACAAATTGGATTGGTTAGGGAGAGGGCTTCTAGAGGAGAAGAGAGCCCCGTTCGCTCGCCCCCGTTCGATAGCTCTTGATAGGATTATCAATGGCGGTTTTTCATTGATCCACTGAAGTTTTGCCCTATCGCTGTCTATTTGTGTTTCACCTTCTCTACGTATTCACAGTTGATCAGTTACGGCAATCCCGCTTCCTCTCGCTTGGTAATTTTTTATTGGACTAAACTAGCGCTTCATTCTTCCGTTTTCTTGTTTGAATTCCTTATTCGTAATAGGATTACCAACGGTAGCCGCGTTTGTCCAAGCCGTTTAGTTTAGCTAGTAGAGATTCGCAGAATTCACGTTCTGTATTTGCGCTTCAATGTTTATATTTATGTGGTAGTTACGTCCGCCATTAAATCATAAATTCACAATTGCGATTGCGATTTTTTCACAGAAAAGTTCCCCTATTCTTGGTCACGAGAGATTGTTTGATTCTCGTCGTATCATTATTGCGCAGTCTGGCGATTCGAAAATAATATCAAAGTCAATCTAGAAAGAAGTGGGAAACGTTACTTGCATTGCTATGATTCTATTGATTTCCGTTCCTTTTTGCCTCTCTCGGGGTTTCCGGTTGACTTGAATCGTTGCTTTGTTCGCTTTCTTCCGTGGTTTCGCCCACCCCGTCTGATTTACTGAATGCACTTTCTCTCTCTCTCTCTATCTCTATTGGTTTCGCCCCTCCACTTTGTTTCTTTTGCCGAACAGTTTGAACGCTGAATTTTCTTTTTTTACCTCCATTTCTTCCAGAAATACTATTCGGGCGACCGGCGCAGCTGCTGCAGCAAGGAAGCGCCGCCCACTCCCTCTCGATAGATGGGCACGAGCCACAGCCGGGACAATGGCGGCACGTTATTTGATTTATTTCCGTCAAGCTGAATTTAGCAAAGTTCGCGACGATCGGAACACTGTATAGCCAGGTCGAGGCGCGAAAGTGCCAGGCTTGTGATTGATGGAATTTTGCAATATTCTGCATGTAGGCGCAACGACATGAGTCTAGAGCTTGATTTGTTGTGTCTAATTTCTCATCGTTGACCTCTTCAGATTCCTCGCCATCGACGACGACGAAGAGTGGAGGAGTGAACGACTTCCTGGAGAGAGGTGCGGATTTAAAATTGATTTTTGAAATTAATTTCAAAATTTAATAGTGAAAATATTGGGGATTCGGATGAATCATCCAACGCCTGGTTGATTTGAGATGCGAGAGATGGAGAAGTAGTGGGGGCTGCGTTGTTCGGTAGTCAGTCGTCCATCGAACTCTTAAAAATAATTTTCTTACCGTTTTTCCCTTTCCATTTTAATGTTAAAACATTGAACGTAGTGCGTTGGCAACCCGGTTTATTGGCGATAGAAGGATGCGTGATATGCCTTGAACACAGGACTGGGTTAATTTTTTTCTCAGTTTGTTGGCTAGATACAATAGCTAATTCCCATCACTGTCTAGTGCGATCTTGTTTACGAATCGACACTTCGGTTCTTGATCCTCCCTTTCCTTCAGTTCCGCACCTCAGATTTAGAAGTAAGAATAGAATGGGGGATCAGAGTGCAAAGGGAGCGAGATCAGCCAGGGATTATCCCTCCCTTAGTTGATGGAGATGAGTGAATGGAACAGGGGTGCAGGACTGACGATTGGGAATCTTTTAGTTCCTCGTGTTTGGGATTGACGTGAAAAAAGCCAGCTGCATCTCGTTAGCGATATTTTCGCAACATGCAGCCTTGTGTTTCACATTTTGATGATTTAGAAGAGTGAGCGCTAACCATCGATCGTTGTATCTTGCTCACTTTATTTTAAACAATTTTTCTGGACTTGCATTTTGTTATTTCGCGGTTCACGCTATGCTTGTAGATATGCTGGGTCGGTCTCTAGCGATTCATTGTCCTTTGCCTCCATATAATCCCCATATTTTGACCATATCCATTTCTACCCCTTCCCCACTCTTCTCCATTCCCAATTCCATTCTTCCGGTCGTTCCTCTCATAATCATAGTACAGTCAAGTGGAGGAGGGAGAGTGGGGGACTGGCCTCCCCTGTGCTGCTCTCTTTTCCATTCATTTTCTTCCTCATTTCCCTCCTCTTTCTCTGGACGCTCCTCGATTTGAGTGCTCTCTAATCAGAAAGGTAGTGAGACAGTGGAGGATGGGAGAGAGTCAATGAGTTCACCCTTGACTCCTCTCTCTCTACTAGTCAATCGACTGCATGTATCTCGACCTTCCGCTCTCATATTAGGGAATTGTCAATAAGTTATCGCTTGGTGCTCTGATATGCGAGAGAGCATTTGGAACGGATCCGCTGGTAATTTATTTGATCAGATGCGAGCATGGTTCGTTCACGATTCAGTTGCTGAATACCTTCTATATAGTGCTCCTGCATTCAATAGCTTCTCTTTCACCTTTACAATAGTGATAATTTTGCGCCTGGTTCGATAGTGCTTCAGTGGTTCTACATAATCTATTAGGTACCTATCTTTTCAATATTCTGTCGTGAGAATTAAAAACCAACCCAGACCAGAATTCCCGGTCACCCTCCTACCCCTCATCAGGTGACAGTTTCTTCTCCTCTGTTGTTGATTGTTCGCCCGCCATTGCGCAACTCGAGATGGAACATACGCTCTCCTCGTTTTGCATGATCTCTCGCCTCTCTCACCTCAGATATATCACTCAGGAGCAAGAGAAGATGGGTTTTCGGAAGATTCCAAACAATGTCTCCTACCTTAGCACGCTATCTCGCCTTGTCTGACCTCTCAGTGCTCGTTCCAGATCAAGAGAAGAGGTTTCTCTGCAAACCCGACTAATTAGTGCGGTGGTGTGTGCCTACAGTGGGGATGATGCGCGTTCCGAGGTTTTGTTTGCCATCGAACCGCCCCTTCTGTCTGACCCTCTCGAATCCGCGTGATCTCTAGCGGTGTCTGATCAAAGAGAGAGCGCATGGAATGAGGAGAGCAATCGGCCATCCCTCCCTCCCTCCTTCTATCTACCGTTCGCTCCTCACTCGAGCGGAATCTGTTGATCTACCAGAGTGGAATCCCGCGAGTATTAATAGATATATACCGCATTCTTTTTTGCGCTCTCGCTCAAGCGCGCCCCGTGTGAAGTGGAGCACTACAGAACCACTCATCTCTGCCCCTCTCAACCCCCTGATTCAGGGTGATCTACCGCCTGTCATTGATCTACCTCTACCCTGACCCCATTTAGGAGAAGTGGTCAGGCACGGGCCCGAGTGGGTGATCCGGGTTGGGTGATTTCTTGATTTTACTACTCGTTCGCCGCTGGTTCCAGCACTGTAGTGATTACCTACTCGAGATGATTGACTAGCTAATTCCGAGAACTACTGGTTACTTTGGCAGAGCAACCAGTAGACAGTGCCAAGAGTGCCGAGAGAGAGAGTAGGTAATTGCACTGTCTTTGTGTGTTCTGAAAGGGCCAATTGGGTCTGGTCTTGAGAAGTGAATTGATGGTAATATGGTTATGGATGGGCGTCCTGCTGTTCTCTGAGCGGTGTTGCATTTTTTGTGGTGGCTTGGTTCGTGTTTCATAGAATCATCATGTAGGCTAGCGGTTGATGTCTCGGATTATTCTTGCGTTTCGCTGTTTCCACGATTTCAAAGTTATTTGATAACTTTGCAATTGTTCCGGAGAAAGTAATATTAGACTTGATAGGCGTTCCATATCGGCAGTTCTGCCTCTGCCTGCCTCCCTTCTCCCATCTCTATCGGCAATGCCGATCTCCCTCCCTCCTTCCATCTACCTTCTAGTAGGGGCAGCGGAGGGAGAGGGAGAGGAGGCAGAGGATCAAAGGGAGGGAGGTAGGGAACTGTCATCGATCTGGATAGAGTGGAGAGAGAGAGGGGACAGGCAGATAGGCTACCTGTGCAACCCAAAGTCACCTAGCGCGGTCTGACCTGTGAAGGAGCTCTTTCACACCCGCCACTTCTTAGTTGCGGCGAGTAATTGAATATCGGATGAATTTCTTTGGCTGCTTTTCCTCTGTTATAGTTTCTAAAAAGAAAATTGTTTTTATTTCTTCAAGGTTGTTATGGTTTCTAAAAAGAATGTTGTTTTGATTCGCGAGGAATGACACGCTTGAAACTTGCTCTCCCTCCCTCTATCACTCGATCACTTTTTCTTCCTCCTAATCTCCAGCCATCAATCTAACTAGCAGTTGAGTTACCCCTCCCCCCTCGATCTGTCTCCCTCCTTGAACCCTCTCGACTCCATGTGATGTCTAGTAAGGCAGATGGAGCGATAGAACACGGGGAATTGAGAGAGTCGGGAAGAGAATCTGAGGTTGACTTTGGCTGAGTGCTTGAATTGAACTCGCCGCTTTTCCCACCCGTCGCCCCTCTCAGTTTCGAAGCTTGTTTGTCTACCGGACGGCCGGAGTTTTTGTCGATTTTACTTTCCATTGGATCCAAATAAAAATTATTTGGTTACTTCTGATCCAAATCTGTTCTTCATTTCCTCATTTTATCAGTCCGAGCAGTTGATAAACTCGCAAAGTCCATTGGACTGAGCGACATCGGACAACTGATGCGGGATTAGGCCCTTCATCTCGATCTGTCTTGCTCGAATCACCCCTATGAAATGAGACGACGACTCGCAATTGCTATGTTTCACTCTGCCCTGTCTGCGCTCTCTCGTATCACTCCACTATCTCATCGGCCCCTGATCTCGTGAGAGACGCACCAGTTGTGGCCTCGGGAGCCGTCGATTGCTGCATTCGTCGATTAGGCTTCCGGAGACCGGGAGATGGTTTCCGGTCCTTGGGAGCGAGAGAGCAGGCGAAAAGGAGAGAGCGCGAACCTCCCGGAGTGACCACTTCGCGCGTTTCTCCACTACTACACACCCCTCAGGGGAGTTCGAATTATCGTCGCCCATACTGGAGAGCGAATTGCCAATTTCTCCAGTTGTACTATGCTTACGATGAGAGTAGCTGTAGTTGGGGCAGAAGCTAGGGCAGAATTGGGCATTGGCGCTATTATGAAAATGCGTACAATTTCTGACTTTTGGCCAAGAACAATGGGGTTTCTTAAATATATTTAGAATCTTTCGGATCTCTAATGTATAGAGCAGAACTGCTATAAATATATTGGAAATAATATGCTGCATATTTTCTTGTCACTGCATATTAGCTCGTCTCTCCAATCTTGTTATCGTTATCAGTCGGTTCTATTTCCAACGCGGCTAATCCCGCGTGTTTTCTCAATGACGCAATAGAATGAGCGAGTATTGTAAGTAAATATAGGTTTCTAAGTATCTCCTTTACCGAGAGTAATTATTGTGGGTCGTTATCGCTAGCAATCTGCTTTCGTATCAGTCTAATTCTGTTTCATAGCATAATCTCGTGTGGTTTTCTCTATGACGCGCTCAATTCGTGTTTCTGAGTGTTGTGAAAGTCCCTCTGAGTCAGTCTCAAGTATTCCCTTGTGCGCGGACCTTTGCTCTTTCAATTGTTTTCTCACCTCTCACCTCCTCTTCTCCACTCCAATCAAATAATCACACACACCCTTCCCTCGTCTTCCCTTCTTCCCATTCTGAGCTTGCGCACCTCTGTGAGGGTAAAGCACTGTGTCTCTCCATTTTGCACTGTCAGAAAAAGCGAGAGAGCAGGCGAAATGGGGAGACGCCGAGGAGCTTGCGCGAAAAAGTGACCACATTGTTGAGGGAGGAGCACCTCCTCCCCCTGCCTTTTCGAGAGCACTCTGCCTCTCTGCCCTCTCTCCACCCTGCACGGTTCCTCCTATTTGCAGTCAGTAACTGTCCACCCAACAACACTCCCAGAATGGGGAAAGGCACCCCGGTGATTCGGGGTTGCTGCAGTTGGTTAAGTAGGGACGGCGGTGCTACGAATGATTCACGCATTACTTATTATTCGTAAATGCTACCGATTTTAAAAGTTGATGCGTTCGGGGAAGAAGGAAAGTTGTTTGATCCTCTAGAGCTCTTGTGAAAACTTCCCCTTTGTTGGTGGGAATGCCGCCTTTTTTGTTCCAGATTCGCCGAGTTTTTCTTCCGTGTTAGGGCGAAGTGTTGGGCTTTGCAGAAAACCCGTTTTTGAAATTCACTCGTTGCTTTCGAGTTTCATTGGTTCCTTGAAAGGCAAATATTTTCTATTCTCTGATAGCATTACTCAAGTTTTGGATTAATTATTTTTCTCTTCCTATAGTTTCCGTGTTTCAATGATTCTCCATCAGGGTGGATTGTTTCGCCCTATTGATTAGAAGTTGGAATGTCCTCTGAGCATTAAAAAAACAATATTTTCCTTTCTTCCGAGATCAGTACTCATTTGTTGTCTCTCCTACTGACCACAAGCCAGCAGATGTTTCTAGCCATTGCTCCTCTCCTTCTCTGAATAATTGAGCGCTGGAGCTGATTATCTCGTGTTATTGGTGCTAATCTGTCCATGCTCACAGGTCGCTGATCACCTGTTACACGAGGTTCATTAATTCAAACACCCTAGATACCGTGTGATTAATTGGCGATAGAAAGATCCAATAAATACTTTCTTTATAATGAGTATATCTTCGATGTAATGTTGATCACCTGTCTTGGCTATTATTAGAGTCGTGCTTGCATGCAATGGTTAATTCCTTGTATAGCGAGTGATTTACTGCCGATAGAGCTAGCTGCCATCCCCTTCATTGCCCACCTATCCAATGGATGCCTGGCAATGTTGATTGATGCGCTCTGTCATTTCTGGGCATCCTCCTCCCTTTCTCTCAATATGGAATCATCTGTTCCGGCCTCCCCCTTCATCCCTTTCTTCCCTCCATTCCCGCCTTTGGGGCTCAAATTAGCCAATATGGTGCTGTCGGATCGTGGTCTGGCTGGGATTTAGTAAAGAGACCTCAGAATTTGGGAGCAGAGACCCTCTGCGAAGGACTAATAGGGAAAGGGAGAGAGAGAGAGAGGGGGGGGAGCAGAGACTGGTCAGTAGTGGCTCGCTTTCTTGCGTAGTCTAAGCAAGAGAAGTACTCTTCTGAGAGGGGAGGCAGACCTACCCGAGCCGTGTTTTGACCTACCACCGTATTGCGATAACGCTGATTAGCATACTGTTGTTATCGCCCGCTGTTCGTGTTCGCCATACTACGGAAAAGTAGTATTATCAATTCCACCAGCGCTAGTTCCGTTACTATCGAGAAATAGCTAGTTGTCATGGCGTAAACAACGAGGTGGGAATGGAAATTGGCTCGTGTCGATTTTGAGTTGGTGAAGGGAGATTGCGGTTGCGCTGGCTGATGCTAAGGCTTTGGTAGTTGGGGTTGCTGATGCCAATGACGGTGCGCAGAAAAAAATTCTCTTTTTTTGCCAGACCTCTACCGCTTTGATCTCCTTTGCACTGATGCTACGGTCCGCTGATTTCTATCTGTAGCCCACTCCTCCGTCTCTCTCTCCCTTCTTCCGTCCACTTTCGGACGTGTAATCCGTTTTGCAGAGAGAGGAGAAGGTCGGGAGGAGCGGGAGAGGGGTTAATTGGCTCGCCCCTCTCCCCCCTGCACTCCTCCTTTCGTCCATTCCCTCCTTCCATTCCCTCCTCCGATGCTAGGGCCGTTCCCACTGACTCTTGATGTACAATGCTATTTACATGCTGAGCATGAGATGAGACGCGATGAAATTGTAGAAGCGCCGTTGTGCGAAGGGCAGGAATAGGGCGGTTGGTGTTGCAAATGTAACTGAAAGAGCTAGGAAGTAGGGCGGGGTTGATACTCTCCAGGGTGATTACAATCAAACGTAATTTCGAACACAACTGTGATGGGGCAGTCGATCTCGGATAGTGATATTTAGCAAATTTGCGAGCTGTGAGGTTGACGTTTCGGGGATGCATGAAGATGCCCAAGTTGAGGCGGTGACTAATGCATATGAAATGTTCACATTTTACTAGAATTCTCTGTTCCTCGAGTGTTGCGTAACTCCCTTTCTTTCCTTCTCAACGGCAGGCAGAGTGCAATTCGATCCTCATCTTCCTCACTGCCCTCTAAGTTATCCCCTCCCATTCCCTCTGCCAATTGGACGAGAGAGCGTGCGAAATGGAGAGATCAGTGGTCACTCGCGCCTTGATATCTGAAGAAGAGAGCTAGTCATTCGTCCATCGTAATCCATCCCTTCTCGGAGAGAGAGACTCATCCAATCCTCAATTCTATCCTCATGATGATCCTCGACTTTGTAGTAGAGAAGAGGGGGATTCAGATGACTATAGTGGATTGGAGGGGATTGGGGGATGGGAACTAGGCAGGTTCGCGCTACTGCTTATGATAAAGATGATTGGCGGCGCCAGTTCGATAGTGTTCGTTTGGTGTTTGCCGTAAAAAAATACTATTATTGCAGCCAAAATCATGTTAGCTGGCATTTTTTCGTAAAATCTCAATTGTTTTTTTTATTTGCAATTGGATGGGGGTTCGAATTCTAACCTACAACTATTCCAATCTCCTACGAAGGTTTCGCTGCGGTGTTAGCATAACTGGCCGGGTACTTCTGGGTTTTGATGCTCGATCAAGTGTCGATTGTGATCTGATTTGTAATGGAGATGGAATCGATATTCAAATAGTAACCAATTACTGTTGCATACTCCCCACTCTCGAGTTCCATCACCTCCTCTTCTCCGCTCTTCTTCTCTGACAGTCGCTTTTTCTTCCACCCACACCCCTCTCTGTTCCCCTCATTCTTCCCTCCTCCGCCTCCCCTCACATCTCATCACTAAATCCAGAGAGTTTCTCTGTTTGTTCCTTATCCCCCTTCCATTCCGCCCTCTGTCTTCCACTTATCGTTATCATCATAATCACAACGCGGGTGCATTCCCCAGCTATCGATCACTGGTCTTTGATCTTTGATCTGTAGTATCTTTCATCTGGTTAATGCCATTCATCTGTGTGTTTCTGGAAATCTATTGTTGCCTGCCCAGATTGAGATCTCACACTAACTGAATAGCGAGTGAGTAGCCTCTTGATTCGCGAGTGAAGCACCACTTCCTCTGTCCCAATGCAAAGAGCCCCCCCCCTCCTACTCATCGGCCGCTTTTCCTCTGCCTTCTGGCAGTAATCGCGGGCCCACTCCCTCCGAAGAGACTTGATGAAGAGCCCTCTCCGTCTCTGACTGCACTATCTAGGGGGCTGGAGGGACGAGAGAGCAGGGGAAATGGAGAGAATGGAAGGAACATGCGCTTCGATGCATATCTAAGCGGCAGAATGCAAATGTGATCTACACTGAGGGAGAGATGGGTGGGGGGGGGGAGCAAAGATTCTGATTGCCCATGCATTGGAGATGAGGTTGCGCTGTTGATGTTGCTGTAGTACATCGAGTATTCTGTTATTATTGTTTTTAAATAATTAATTAATGAACGCTAATTGCAGGTTGCGATGAAGTAATCTGGGGATCATCTACTTCTCGTCCCTCTCATCCCTCATCGCGATTCTCCTCGATGGAAAGGAGGCCGAGTAGCGTGGATACGTTCCGGTATTTTTAATTTATTTTATTAATTATTAATTTCAATTACTTGCAAATATTTGTGAAGTTGGGATGGGGTTTATATAGAACATGGAACTTTGCTTGTTCGGTCTTACATGAAGTTGAGTGGTGACGGTTGGGTTTTGATTATCGATAGAAACAAAGTTAGTATAATTAGTAACTATAATTAAATCATTGCAGTGCCCTGCACACGAACAACGGATCGTGGACGAGCAAGTATGTATATTTAAAAATATGATTTTAAAAAAAATTAAAGTGTTTGAATTGAATTGGTACTCTAAGCGCGCATAGACCAACACACAAACAGTCCAGTCCTCACGTTCACCAAAGAAAGAAAGAAAGACTTGCTTGTACGTTAGACGCCTCGAGAGAGCACGCAAATCGTGGAGAGTTAGATCGCTCACTTTTTCCCCAGGTCTCCCTTTCATTGCTCATCTCGGACCATTTCCTCTCGCCCTCCATCGCATTCATTCATTCATTCGCTTTTCCTGTATGAATTTCCGCCCCGCTCCTTTGATCTCTTATCCCTTCTTTCCTTCTTTCCTCCCATTCAAATCACGCCTCGATATCCTCCCCCGAATGCTTCACCGCCCGTGCATTCCGGTCCCAGGCGCTTGTTGGTTTCGAAAATAGTATGTACCAGTGTTAATTCTGTTTGTGTTAGTGTTGTTGATAGCCGTGCTTAAAAAAGAATTAAAAATTTGGCTCAGGAGCTTCTAGGTTGCGACGTATCTACGTAGTTAGCATGCTCGCTGCAGGTCAATTCGTTGCAGCATTCTTTTGCCTAAAAACATTTCATACAATATCGCGTTTGACCAATTTCTCCCCTTCCCCTCACTTCCGTGATCCACCTTCTGATATCAAACGCTGTTCGCTTGCTCTGTCGGTTTTGCAGAAGAGGTGCCTGTCCAGCTCTATCTACCTTCCCTCCATTCTTCCCTCCCTCTGCCCCTCCCTCCCTCCTCCCTTCAGAGAAGTATCTCACGCATTCACGGGGACACTGACCACCTCTCATTGCCTCCTCCCGCCCTCCTTGGAGAGAGAGGCGGGAGGAGGGGAGAGAAAGAGGGAAGGGAGGTATCGCCTTACGGATCCGCGCCAGTCAACACGGACGCTATTATCCATTGAATTCAGACACCTTCCCTTCCTCTTCTTCTCTTCTTCTTGTGATCCTTCCCGTCGATTGCATAGATCGACGTTTGTTGATCGCGTTGGTGTCTTGGAGTGTAGGCGCGGGAGCTTGTTTCGTTCTAGGGATACTTGAATAGCCCGAATCTGGCGTGGGGCTCAAGATTAGTGGATTAACTGAAACTGAACCTCGATTGAGTGGGTGTAGGATTATCTTGATTGCGAGAACATCTGTGTGGGTGGGTGATCGAATGCTGAAATCGGCTAAAATTAGCTTAGCTGTGTGCATCTAGATCCGCTCTCTCTCTATCGATCTCCCCTTTTGGCGGTTTGGCCCAAACCGTTCCGCTGACTTGACACTTGCCTGTTTCGAGGAGGAAGGTGTGTTCCTGTCCCGGAGGTTCCGTGTTGTGAGTGTGATAGGAGATTGGGAGTTAGCGTGCGGTTCACTTATATTCAGTCGGTTTGCGTTTAAAAAACTAACTATATTTTCACCATAAACATAACACAGGCCCGGTAGTTTGACGATGCGCGGGTCGAATGTGTAATAGCCAAAATAGTTGTTTAGCTTGTTGTAGTTTGCAACAGAGTTTGCTGATACACCCTCTGTTTCAACATGCCGCAATGAGTTCTTTCACAATATATTCCATCTAGGGACGCATCGTCCCTCTTCGTTTTCCATTCATTGTCGACCACATGTGCCCTCTTCTTCTTCTTTTTCTCCATCTTCCCCTCTCTCGCGACCTCTTCATTCGTCGTTCAAATTGATAGACAAAGAGAGGAAAACGCCTCTGACTCACCCTGAAACGGCCAATAGGGAACGCAGGAGAGTGGTCAGACGGCGTGTGAGAGTGAGTGAAAAGGGGAGAGAGAGACAAACCAGAAAACGGAACGATGTATCATCATTGCCCTCTTATCGCGCCTGATAACGTTGTCGATCCATATTTTTTATGTACTAAACTCGCCGAGATTTATTGGCCGAACGTGGGAATGGGGAGGAGAGGGGGAAGAATAGGGAGAGAGAAAGAGAGTAAGGAAGGTGAACAATCCGTCAATCTCCTCTCCTTCTTTCGTGTGCGCGTGTCACACACATGCTGGCTAGTTGCGCGAAAGGCTCTATTACTGGATTCCCCCTGACCAGGCTGTTCCTCTCCCTCCTTTCCACCCTTTGATGGCTCTTCCCGCTCCCATTTTGGCTTGTACTCCCTTGTGTGAGTGACCCCGATCGATTACTAATTGAGGGTGATCAACTGTTATTCTAAAATTGCATTTGGCGAGTGTAGGGGAGCCAGGGGTTTGCGCGTTTAGAATGTGGTAGATATTGGGTGAGCTAGGAGTGAGTCGATTGATCTTTTCCGTATTTCTTTTTTAAAAAAACCCCTAAATGCTTGAAACATCTTGTACGAGTGCTTTCAACATGACTTCTTCGTTTTTTTGCTCACGCACACTGATTTCGTTACTCGGGTCCTCGAATTTCTCTCTGCTGTCCGTAGGTCAGGCCGGGTCGTGTTTCAACATTCCTCAGTATGTTGCCTACCTCTTCTCCTCCCTCCTCTTCCTGTGTCTCTCGTATCACTGCGAAAAGCTTGTTTTTTCCCCATGCAATTCGCACCTGGGAATTTGCTGCTGCAGCATTAGCTCATAAAACGAGGAAATGTATTCCCGACTCTGCGTCTCTGTCCATCAACACTCGGCAGCAGCGCATTTTCTCACACATAAACTCTCAAATTGCCACTCTGGTAGTCTGCCGCTCTCGCCATTCGCCTTGATCTCTAATTTTCTCTGACGGCGAGAGAGAGCACGCGATTCGAGGAGAGCAGTAAACATCGTCTGACCTCTCTCTCCTGTCAACTACCGCCTCGCTCAGAATTGCGTTCGATCTGCCAATCATTTTGACACCTCGAGGCAAAACGGAAGACGAGAGTCATGTGAAATATTATCTCGAGATCTTTGGAGAATGATCATCAAAACTTCCGCGAGTCCCATTAGACCCCTTTGTCAATTAAATCATCAACTTCTGGGGGAAAGTAGATCATAACTGGCTCTATAACTGGTCATTCCTTCTCTGAGTAAAGTCACTCCCGGTTACTCGCCTCTTTTCCGCATTCGATTCAAAATCTCGCTATTCCACACGCTCTAATTCTAGTCAGACAGGAGCGATAGTGTGTGCGAAATGAAGAGAGCGATTCCCCCACTAGCCCTCGCTTTCTTCTCTTCTCAATTAGGCAGTGTCTCGCATCTTCTTCTCATTTGGGGGGCTGGGGGCAGGCCTCTATCTCTCCATTCTGTTGGTAGTCGGTCGTCTCGTTAGAAGAGAAAAGAGGGGGAAGCACCAATGCTGTTAGTCAATTCTGACCAGTCGTCGTTGTACGACGACCCTCTGAATTCCGGCTGCAGTGTACAATAATTGTCCCTCCTACTCGTTGCTTCGCAATCAACTTTGTAATCGCAGAGTTGGCGATTTAGCGCAAGAAAGAACAGCGGCGCGCCCCTTGGTTCAATCAAGTTTGCTCACTGTGACGTATAATCGACCCCTGATGAGATCGCTGACCTACCCGTTCCATTCTTCATTCCTTGCAACTTTCTTCTCATCCCATACTTGACTCCAATTTCTCCTCTCTTCACCCTACTCGACTGCTTGCCATGCTACTTTTCCTCCTTTATTTGGACTGGTTCCGCACAGTGCGAAGGGAAGGAAGGAGGCGCCATACGCGATTAGAGAAGAGGGGAGAGTAAAGTAAGGCCGAACCGTTTCGAGGAGGAATGTTGACTAGGTATTGATTTGGATCAGTCGATAGAGCAAAATTTGCCTAAACGCAATCTCGAGGTACGTTCGCGCTACGCTGCTGATATTAAGGCATGTGACTATATGCGCATTCGTTGGTTGTGGGTTGCTATGTCGAGAAATAATTATTACATGTTAATTAAGTATTTACAATTAATTAATCTGCAGGGAGGACCTGCTCGCAGCATCGATGGGCGGGCCCGGCGGGGCGTCGAGCAGAGAGGAGGTGAGAATTTAATTCTGATTAATCAGCGATTTTGATAAAAAAATCATTAGAATAAAACATGTGATTCCTAGTAAGCTGGTCAACGTTTTGTAATTTTTATATTTTTTTCAATTATGAAGTTATTATTATTGAAAGAGCAACTGGAATGACACTATGTAGGTGCAGTGAAACACAATGTTAGTCGGAGCGAGAATCACGTATTTTGGTGACAATTCTGGAATAAACAGATTATTGTGTAATCATTTACAGGCAGCCCTCTTCATTGCGCTCTACGACTTTCACGGAGTGGGAGACGAGCAGCTGAGCCTGCGGAAGGGAGATCAGGTACGGTAGATTTGGGCTTTTGTAGTTTGTAGTCGATCTCCAATCTCTAGATCAGTGTAGGTAGCTTGATGTTAGCTGGAATGAGGCAATGAAATCGGTCTGGGATCGCAAGAGCAGTTGCAATAAATCAAGAGGGTTGCCCACTCTGATTTCCTCGTTCTTTGAGAGAGAGTTGCTGCTGGATGAGAGAGGGAGGTAGGGAAGAGAGGGAATCCTTCCGGGTTCAAAGGAGCGGACAGCTGGTGTTAAAATATGTGCAGAAACGGAGAATTACTGGATGAATCAGAAATTGATCTTTGATCTTTGCAGGTTCGAGTCATCTCCTACAACAAAGCGGGCGAATGGTGCGAGGCGTCGCTTGTGGCGACGAGGAGGGAAGGTAAGCGAAATTTGGTTTAAATTTGATGAAAACGAGAGAATTTGAAGATTCCGGGAGATGGGAGTTTTGTGATTCGCAAGTTCTTGAAGAGTAGTAGTTCACTGGAGTTTCGATCAGAATCAGAAGCGTTTTTTAAAACAAAAACTGAAATGCTATTTATTGGGCATTCAACCTTGTAAGATGTGCAAATACGACCCTGAAAATTAGGAGACAGTTTTCAAAAAGCACCCCCCGAAACGTACTCATTCCAAAATTCGCAGGTTCTCGCCGACTGGGCCAGATCGGATGGGTGCCCTCGTCGTACATAACGCCCCTCAACTCGCCGGATAAACACAGCTGGTGGGGATTTTGTTATTGTTGTTGTTTTTATTCGCCTTGATAGGAAGAGATGACTGCTTGACTGCAATAGGCGGTGCTTTTAAGAAGTATCTGAAACGAGGATCACGCGAATAGCGCCAGACCCATTCAGCAAATGCAAAGCCATTAGGAAGGTTATGAGAAGAGAAGTTATTGCCTCCCGAGTGCGTTTGGTGCACGTGGTGTCACGTGAAAGTGAGCTTGAGTCTTAAAGCGTCTGAGAAAATCTGCATTTTGAGCCTCGAAATTTGAGGTTTGTTTCGGTTTCACCAGTGCTCCAAGTAGAGGAGCTTTCATGAAACGATGATAGTCCCCAGTCCGGGGATTATGATAAAACAAAATACGTACAAGCTCGAAAGAACCATCTAACCCATCTCCTCTTCAGGTACCACGGCGCGATCACTCGAGCCACTGCTGAATTCCTGCTCGGTTCAGGAATCAACGGGAGTTTTCTCGTGAGGGAGTCGGAGACTAGCGCGGGTGAGTATTGCCATTAATTACTTATCAGTTTATCAGTTTACTCAATGTCGAGGATTACTCGAAGAATTGCGAACACCGGGTGTGAAATGGGCAATCTTGGGTTTTTTTTAATTGAGAAAATATTTGATGAATTGTATGCGATCACGCCGATGGTTGTAGGCATGTTGCATCCTGGGATCACCTAGACTTGTATTATACAATTAATATTATAATGTTTACTAATTAATAATAATAAAAATTACAGGTCAGCACTCGATCTCGGTGCGACACGACGGGCGCGTCTACCACTACAGGATCAACGAGGACGACGGAGGACGGGTTCGTGTTATTAATAATTAATAATTTATTGGTTTATTGTTTATTCGCTAGATCGTTGACCGAATTAGTCATCATGGGGAAAGTGGGCTTATCATGAATATGTGAAACATGAGAATAGCGGGTCTCGTATTGCAATTTCGAAACGAGCTGATCTTTGATCTATGCAGTTGTACATCACGAAGGAGAACAAGTTCAAGAATCTGGGAGAACTCGTCCACCATCATTCGATGCAGGCGGACGGATTGATATGTAAGTGGGGGATTGGGGATGTCAGAGCTGATATGAGCGGGCATGTCGCTCTTAGGGCGCGAACAATGATTCTCTTGATTGATTGGAGTTGCATGGTTTGCATGAGATGGGAGGTGTGCGGATAGACAGTAGTGTTAGTCCGAATATGTTTAGATAACCAATTTGACAAATTGTGCGTATGGGAAATTTGAGTTGCAGCCTTGCTATGAGAGGCGAGACGAACAGATGGGGCTGATAAACGGTATCCGGGGTCTGAAAACTAAAATTATAAAGTTTTAAGTCAAACGGATTGCGAGGAAAGACTGTCGGCTGTTCCAATATCCTCATCCCAATTCTTGCAGGCAACCTTCTGTATCCGGCGCCGAAGAAGCATCGTGCTGCTCAGGTGAGTTATTTCTCTGATTATATCCGTTTTGCACTGCTTCTTCAGCTAGACTATCAAAAACAAATTAGCAGATGATAGGGAAATGCACTGCACTTGCAACGAATGGCGGTAGATCATGTGCAAAGAAGATAAATTGCTGCAGGTATTCTCGCTCTCGCCCACAGCTCCGGATGAGTGGGAAGTGGACAGGACGGAGATCGCGATGAGGAACAAACTGGGTGAGTGGGCGATTAGCTTGTGCGGAATTTCGAGTCTATGAAGCATATCTGAAACGGGATGTACAAAGGGGTTGGCAAGTATTGGAATGCGATGATACTGGTGGTTATGGAGCAGAGCTGAAACGGTATTTTATGAGGAACAAATTTGATGACTGCGAGGTTGAAGCAGAGACGGTGATGAAAAGTAGTTTGGTTTTTGCTACTAGCGTCGTGAATATTAGGGATAGTGTCTGATTTGATTTGTTTTGTTGAAGAGGCGTTCGATTACTTAGCGCAGGTTGTTGAGTTGTGAAGTTATGAAGAAGTGCTGAAACCAGAAAGTGTAGGGATGGAACATCAATTAAGAGTGTTTTATTTTGCTTTGTAAATATAAGGTATTGTGCCAACAATATTGTGGGTGGGCTATAAATTCAGAAGATGATAATTTACACGTATTATTATTATTATTATTATTATTAAAAATCGCAGGCGGTGGTCAGTACGGCGACGTCTATGAGGGCTATTGGAAGCGGTACGACAAGACGGTCGCTGTCAAGACACTCAAGGTAGGTCAGGGAAGAGGAAGATTAGACTGTTTCATACAGGAAAATGATTGATCAATTAGGATGTTTCGCGCTCCGGCTGTTTGAAAAAACGGTGAAACGATAGATAAGTTGGTTGTAGTTTTTTTGTCAGAAAGGATACATGCGATCGTGTACAAAGTTGTTGAGGAGTTACGAAACGCAAACGTGCTGGTTGATCTGAAATGTTATTCGAGGATTTGTAATTGAAGTTTATTAATGAATAATCATTAATGCAGGAGGATGCGATGGCGCTGCCCGACTTCATTGCTGAAGCGCAGATAATGAAGGTTAGCTCACAATCTCAATCTCTTTTATTTATTTTTTTAACTAATTAGAAGCAAAGTAAATCTATTTATCTCATTTAATTTACGCGTATTATCTTTAATGTATTATTTGAGTAATTAGATACTACTCATAATGTAAGTAGCCCCTATCATGTTAATTAGTAAATAGCCTTAATTATTTATTTTAAGGAGCTGCATCACAAGAATCTGGTGCAACTGTTGGGCGTGTGCACGCGAGAGGCGCCATTCTACATTATCACCGAGTGAGTGGTGGGGTTACGATGGATGCAGTACGGTAGGTGAAGGGAATTCTGTGGAATTTGGCTAATCAAACGAGACAAGGCACATTAAAATTCTGATGCATTACTATTTATTGGTGGACAATGTCGACGGGAAATCAACCTAAGGGGGTGTTGATAAGGTTAAGTAGATGGCTGACAACAAGAAATTCGCAGGTTCTTTGCAATTCCGCGTAGCTATGATTTCCTAAATATTTTTCTCTCATTCAGGTACATGTGCTTCGGCAATCTCCTCGACTACCTGCGCAAGTCGGATCGAGCCAAGCTGACGCCCTCCACACTCATCCACATGGCCACCCAGGTCGCCTCGGGCATGGCCTACCTGGAGAGCAGGAATTTCATCCATCGGTGAGTGCTAGTTGACGGCTCCGACTGGTACTTCCGGCAGTTAGAGTGTTGAATTACGATAGGAGTAGTATGATCTTATTGTTAGTGTCAGAAGGTGTCTAGGTGTGTATCGTTCATTTATCATTGTCAGTTATTTCATCCCCCCTTTGCAGAGATCTCGCGGCACGAAACTGCCTGGTGGGCGAGAGCAATCTTGTCAAGGTTGGTTGGTTTCCCCGTTTTTTATTATTGTTTTTCCTACTGATTACGGTAGATAGCAATTGACAGTGATATATATTTGTAAATATCCAATTCCAGGTGGCTGATTTCGGACTCGCTCGATTCATGCGCGAAGATACGTACACGGCGCACCAGGTGAGATGGAGATTTCACGATTAGGGTAAAGACCCAGTCGACTCGGGGTTGGTTGATACGGAGCGAGTTTTTGTGTCTAATTCAACAATTCTTATGTGATGAAGGCCATTGTACAACTATTGCTTCAACCGGGTTATATAGTCTCGATTGAACAGAACGCTTTATTCGGTCATCCAGCACTTGAAAAAATAGCTATGTGGAAGGGATCCGATAATAACGAACGAATCGCAGGGCGCGAAGTTCCCCATCAAATGGACGGCGCCTGAGGGTCTCGCCTACAATACCTTCTCGACGAAGAGTGATGTGAGTTGTTGGTTTACCTCTAGATCTCTATTAGATTAGATTTTCGAGTCAAGAATTGAAGAAGAGAAGAAGAATTCATTGCCTTTAGAGTAGAAAATTTTACGAAGTAAATAGATCCACCTGCGACATAATGTCACTGACATTTCATGTTTGCGAAGTCTATGTTTCACTATTGCTACAAGACTTGGTGGATTCATCGTCCGTGATCATGAGATCTCAAGCATTTCAGAAACAATCACTTTTTGAATCTTAAGTTCTCATGTCTCATATTTACAGGTGTGGGCGTTCGGAGTGCTGCTGTGGGAGATTGCAACGTGCGGCATGGCACCCTATCCAGGAGTCGAACTGAGCAATGGTGAGCCTAATCGAGATCCCATATAGCAATTTCCTTGGTAGAGCACAGTGTGTGCAACACAGCGAGTAAAAGAGTAGTACTGCCTATCAAAGGAATGTGATAGCGTTACTGAACCGCTCCACAAATTAAGCAGCGCGAATAATCTGTTTTTGCTAATTTTGAGTTGCATCAATATGCCAAGTGATGACAGATCGTGCAGAGTTAGTGATGACAATACTCATAATTCTGTAACCCTTATTTGATCTACCCTGACCCCCCCCCCCCTCAGTCTATTCGTCTATTTCAGTCTATTCACTGCTCGAGAAGGGCTTCCGAATGGATCAGCCGAATGGATGCCCGCCCAACGTGTACATGCTGATGTTGCAGTGGTCAGTGGCTATACTTTTATACGTTGTTCAAGTTTGATAAGGCGCGGAAACATGAGTTCCCAATGCGAGCATGCTCATGCTCCAGTGGTCAGTGATTCGAAGAATAGTGAACCTGAAAAAATGGAATAGATAAGCATAATTCAACTTTGACGCTGAAGCAAAAATGGAAAACGGAAATTTGTAGATGCTGAATAATGATTGTTTTTGGTTAGATAGTCGTGAATAATTATCCCTGGTCGGACTACTCTGTGATATAGAATTCCTGAAACTCAGGACTAAATGGCTCAATTCCGTTCAAAAATTCTCTCTTCTCCAGCTGGAATTGGTCTCCATCCGACCGTCCTCGATTCCGCGAGCTGCACAGCCGCCTGGAGAACATCCTCAACAATTCGAGCATCGACGATGAGGTCGATCGGCAGATTCAGGTGAGGAGGAAATGTTGGACGATATTCTATGGAAGGGGAGAGACTGATATCTTAGTTTGCCTCTAGGATACCTACTATGAAACCTAACCTCCAAGGCGCGTTGGTGTTGCGATAGTGTCGTATAGGTCGATAGAATGAAGTGAGGATGCTGTGTTCGGAATTAGAAGCATTTAAATCTTTGGTCCTCAGGTCTCCCGCTCTCACCGTTCGTCCTCTCGTCGAAGTGAGCACGGCGACGCCCTGCAGCACATGGCCAGGAGGTATTAATTAATTAATTGGTTAATTAAATTTTTAAAATAATTTTTATAGCTAGATTTAGAAAATAATTCCTAGTCGTAAATCTTGAGTTTCATAGAAGGTACGTGATGACATGAGTTGCTCTTTTCATGATCGCGTTGACCAAAGAACTCGAAAAAAATCAGTTTCGGTAGCAACTATTTGGGTTTCACTGTAATTATATGATAACTTGAGTTGGGTTTTTAACAATCATTTCCTGGCTGTGCGATTCCTACACCAATTATGCACTGTGGCACCTTGACTCTATATAGCGACGAGGAAGTTGATACAATATCCTACCGTCTCCCTACAGTCCCTTACTGTAACCCTTTGCAGTACGACGGAACGCGAGCGTCACGCGTCCACGCAATCGCCGCGGATGTTCCACGCGGATCGGAGGTGAGAGGGTATACGGTAGGAATGGGCAGTTATTGGTTTGGGTCAAGAATACGAGAGAAAATTGTGTACCCACACCATTCACGTTCCATAATTTGCTCATAGGATAAAAGTTTCTGTCTTTTCAATTTAATCAACATGATTTTTTGTAACCAAATTAAAATGACTTTTCAAATATGGTTCTCGATGCCCGTAGCGTTTCCGCTCCTATAATTGCTCATACTCGGTCAGATCCATGAAAATTCAGTACCATTAATGGCTTTATTATAAAAAAATTATCTTTCTGTTCCTCACTGTGAGGCATGATCATTCGCCGTTCAGATACAGCGATCAATCAATCAGTTACTATAATCACGCTGGTGTAGGTGTTATTTAGCGCTAGATGAGGGAGCGTGGGAAATGAAGAGAGTCAGCCCATTGCAGATCGCTCGACCCGTCTGCGATGGCGCCGCCGCCCACTCCACCAATGCGCACCTCGATCATCGTGGACCACCCGGCGGTGAGTGGGATTACGGTAGAATTATCGTAGTGTTCGGGATACGGTAGATAGAGATGTTACAGTAGAATTCATTGATTGGTGGCCAGAAGATTATGGAATATATAGAGGGTTCGGATTTTGGGAGGGCTACGGTATAATGTTGTAGAACTAGATACCGGTTGTTGTAGCCTTACCGACTGTGTCGCTAGGATGGTTTGTGATGAGACAATTATTGGTGCGATTTCCGATTAGAAATAAATAATTCGTTCTTCAGTCGTCCTTCCCTTCCTCCTTAGATTACTGTAATGTTAGCGATACGTTAGGATTACAGTAATGAGCGCAGGATTTAGCATAAAGAATATTACGGTGGATGATATTTAAATCGATTCCAGTCATCCTTCCCTTCCTCCTCCGACAAGCCGGCTCCTCCCCGCCACCTCCCCCTGCCCACTCCGCCTGCATCTGCGAAGCCCAAGCTGATCAAGACCGGAGAGGGGCGAGGTATGGTTTTACATTTTATTATTAGACTATTTGGAGCATTACAATACACAAAGATACGTTCAGCGTACAATCAGGAGTTTGGCAGTAAATTGTGATATCATTATTGTTTTCTGGTTACGCTCTGTGTTCTGTACCGACGGTGAAACTCGAGTGTATCCTGTTGACTTGAATGAAATGCCTATTGCTGACGCAATCTTTGCAGATGACGGCAGCTGCAGCAGCGGTCTGTCGCAGCTGCAGCGAGGGACGCTCGGAACGCTGCCAAAGGGCGCGAGGATTGACGCCTTCCTGGAGAGCATGCACCGGGGGCATGGTGGGTCGAATTTTGTTAACCGGGTTTCATGTTTTTGAAATTGGATTATTTTACCTGTTTTATATTTTTGATGAAACGCTAGAGCGAATTGTTCTTAATTTGCCAGTGGAATGGGTATAAAATTGTTGAACATGACAGACTACTTGAGTCATAGCGACGATGAAACTCGAGAGTAACAAGTGCGAATCAATGTTATTTTTTGCAACGCTCGACTTCTCGAAATTAGTTTCACCGCTCCTACTCTCCTTCTGTAGTGAACGTGAAGCCGAAGTATCACTTTAAATTTATTTTCCCTTTTCCCCATAGAAAGTTCATATTTATCTCTTTAATTCTATTTCTCAATACCTCCCTTTTTCAGACTCACTCGAGCCCGACCTCGACGCGCCATCCTCCTCTCTATCCCGCACGGGAAGCGACGACTCTCTCGATGAGAGCAGAGAGAGTGGAGGAGGGAAGGGATCGAAGGAGGGCAGTCTCAAGGGAACGCCCTTCGATTCGGCCTTGATTCTCCAGGTAGGGTAGAATAACTAGTTGAATGAAGGGGTAATGTAACACTGAGGAATGAGGATTACGGTAGCATATAGTGATGAAGGATAATGTAGATGCAAAATAATACGGTAACTTTGCAGGCGCGATCCAAGCTGAAGAAGACGAAGAGCGAGTCGCCCGAGGGATCGATCAGATCGACCAATGAGAGGATAAGCCCGAGGGAGAGCCAGGAGAGGATTGGTTAGTGTTTAAATAGGTGATGTGGAGGCTCCAAAATCACTAATTGTAAGAGCGATTTAAAAGTGTTTTGGTGGCAAACAAAGATCTAATGAAGGCAAGACGGTTTATTTTGTAGGTTTGTCATAAATGAATAAGGGTAGAACATTTTGCGTTTCACGAATGAACGAAAAGGTAGAGCTGCATCAGGCAATAATGTGAAGTAGACCTTTCGTACAAAAACTTTAATCGTGCTTTTTATAAGTGCATTTTTCTGAGGCCTGTAAATAATTAAATAATTAGTTCCATTAACTAATCCAAATAATTCTCAGGAGGCGGTGGTGAGCCGAGTCCGCGCGTTGCCATCCGAAGGACTGTGGAGAGAGGAGAGGAGAGAGAAAGGGATGGGAATGGAAATGAGAGGGTCAGTTATTTTTTAATGTTTGAGAAAGGTGTAGGAGCGTTGTCAACCGTAGTGGATATTTTCTAAAGAAACCCAGAGCAACCGGAATGGAAATGAGTGAAGATAGTTGTGATTCAAAAATCACTGGAGCAGTTGTGTTTCGCAGATATTTGATAGGCTAGGCTATGAATAATGATTTATCGATGGGGAGTGAGGATAATATTGAAGGAAAATAGGAGCAATTGCGCTTCGCAGCTACTCGATAGATGGGGATACAGAACATGAACAGTGATTTGTGGTTCTGCAATGAGAAAAATAGCAAATAAGACACTGAGGTTTCAAGAGAAGTAAAAATCAATGATGGGGTTCACAAAACTATCCTGAGGTAAATAAATTTTTAACTAAATTCAAATTCGCAGGAAGAGGGCGATGCGGCGGGTGGCATTCGAGTGAGGAGGACGACTCGCGAGAGGAGAGAAGAGGAGGGAGAGCTGCAGGCGCATATCAGGAGTCTCAGGTATGTGTTTCACAATTTATTGCGTTGATTTGTATTGTAATTATTGATTTGGAAATGGGAAAATTAAGAGGGAAAATTAAGCTGTATGAGATAGATACATTCAGCAATATTTGCTTCACCATATTGAAGCCGCCTGTTTGTTTTGCGATGCGCGAATTCTTGAAACCAGCGATGAATACTTGTTTCTTATTGGATGGTCAATTCCAAGCTTTAAAAAATATTAGGAAAATGTGCTGTGATTTTCCTCGTAAGTTCGATGTTGCATGAATATTTTATAGTTGGTAGGGAACACTGTTTTCGATTTTCATGATAAATGGTTTTAAAAAATGGCTCTGCTCCGTTTTTAGAACTCTCGTTTTAGAACTGGTCGTTTTAGAACTGGTCGTTTTAGAACTCAGGGATAGTTGTGAAACATGGGTTCTGGAATGGCACACCTTCTATAATTTTCACGAGTATGCCTGAAGGACTAATGGGCAGTTTATGAGTGAAAACTATGCTAAATGGGCCTCTAGAAACCGCGTTTTAGAACTTCTCAAGAGTTCTAAAACGACCAGTTCTATAACGAGAGTTATAAAACGGAGCAGACCATAAAAAATCATCTTCAGACACGTCGAACCGCGCGCGATTCCCATCGCTCCCTCTACATCCTCTCAACGGGATGAACCGCAGCTGGAGCAGGCGAAGATCCGACAACTCGTCACCCACAAGGTCGGAACTAGAGTTTAGTTTGATCCTAGGGGTGTAGTTTCTAGTTTCTAGTTTGATCTCTAGTTTGACCTTCGCCTCCACCCCCTCATCAGCGCAGTTTCCCGGGATGGGGAAATGTGAAACGAATAGGACGTCTTTAGGGATTTGAGTCATCGCTGTCCGCGAATTACAGAGAAAAAGTATAGAGATAGGAGTACAAAGAGGGGTACGTGACTGAACTAATGAAGGTTATGTGTACAGTTATGCAGTGAGCGAGATCTACTTCGGGTCATTGAGGTTCCAGGATTCTGAATCCAGAGATCAAAGATCATTTCCAGGTAGCCCCGCTGCAGCACCACCGGCCCATCTCAGTGCAGGGCGGAGGAGGAGGAGGGCAGGGAGGCGATGGGGGAGGGTCGACGGCCAATTCTGATTCCGACTCGTCGTCGTCTGCGGGAGGCCATCTGATGATGATGCCGCCGATGGTGAAGAGATTGGAGAGAGGAGGGGAGGCGGGGATCAGCCCGAGGCCGTTCGCGACACTGCAGAGGGCGTCGGTGAGTAGATGATCTGGGTGGAATACAGAGAATAAATCGAAGGGGTTCTGAAGGTGGAGTATAAGGGGAGGATAAAACATGAGTGTCATATGCTAGAGAGGGAGGAGATGATCTCTCCGAGACCGTTCGCGACACTGCAGAGGGCGTCGGTGAGTATGAAGTCTACAGTTGAATGGGAGGATGAAATACATGATGCAATTAGTATATTGGCAATGATATTACAGAATAATAGAGGTTGTTGAAAACGAATTCAAAATCACACTGATGGGGATGGTGTAGGTGGAGTATCAGGAAGAGGTGAAACGGGAATGTGATCGGCTGCAGAGGGCGTCGGTTAGTAGATGATCTGGGTGGAATACAGAGAATAAATCGAAGGGGTTCTGAAGGTGGATTATGAGGGGAGGGTGAAACGCGAGTGTGATATGCTAGAGAGGGAGGAATATCCCGAAACCGCTTGCGACCCTGCAGAGGGCGTCGGTGAGTAGATGGTTTCGGAGGCTATGAGGGAGATGAATCGAAGGGGATGTTGAAGGTGAAGTATGAGGGGAGGATGAAACGGGTGTGCTCCTGGCGGTAAATAGAATGTTAGACTTTGGAGTCCTCGTCACTTCAATTGGTTAGGTGTGCATCGGCAAAAGATAATGTGTGATGGAAACGGTGGTGTGCCTAGTAATACTTCTGTGATTCTCTAGACATTTTCGAAATTAAGTTTGTAAGTTAAAGTGGTGATAATTGCAGGCGCGCGAGTCAGCGTGTGGCGGGAAGGGCGCAGGGCTGCCGCCGAGTGGCGCCGATCGAACGAGTGCCATCGTGGAGGTGAGGAGATGTTGTTGTTTTTATTGCTGTTGTTGTTGTTTTGAAAGATGAAGACACCGAAATTCAATTTATTTGGTTAGGTTGATAACTGCTCTTTCTATTTTCAAATATGTTTGAAATGCAACGCATACTGCGAGTGATCAGCGACCCTTGAAATTTCGGTTCTTGTAAGATTGCTGAAACACAGACATGAATGTTTCTGATTCGCATTCTTTCCAGGAGGGTTCCCGAATGACTCGTGCCTCTTCTCTTCGTGATATCGCCAACAAATTCGAGGCGCTGCAAGTGGATGGAGAGAAGAAGAGTCAGTTTATCGATTTATTATTTTTATTATTGATCCCGCTACTTCCTTCCCAATAGACGATGCTGAAACGTCAAAAATACAGCAGAACAATAGTCATTAGGATATTAGTCCCCGGTTTTTTTCCAGCGTTTTTAACGAGCTTTCAATGCGTCGATTTCAATGCGAAACGACGCAAGAAACATGAGTAAGACGAGTAGTTAGGGGCGAAAGAAGAGTCTGGCAATCCGGCTAATGAGAGGGATATGCGGAATAACTGAGGGCCTGGCTCTCTTCTTTTTGCACTGTCTCTAGTTTTTAGAGGCAAGATAGATCAGGGAAAATGAGTAGAGGCCGCCCTGCTTGAAAAGGCGCGGATCTCGTATTACGGTAGCTGGAAAGGCGTGAGATTCGAGGAAGAGAAGCACAGTCACGAGAGGAGGAGAGAAAGGACAGAGAGGAGAGAGAGGCGGAAGTGATGGGGGTGATGATGGAATTAGATAAGTTAAAAAGGTGGAAGTAACGTTTTCTAGTTTGTGAGTGTGCAAAAAACCGAAATAGTTGGACGAAATTGATGTATTCTCATGGCAGGTCGAGGTTTTGCTGAACTCCCAAACTTGCGAGATTGATACTGATACAATTTGCAATGGTCACATTTCTGAATCAACTAAAAGTGCAGTTAAATTATTCCCTGCTCTAATTCGGGCTGCGTTGAACCGTTGCTGTTTCGAGGTTTCAATATTTGCATGTAAGCATGAAGTGGCGGCCAAATCAATCGAATCTTTGGTTAGGGACAGAGTTGAAATACCAAATATAGGGGCGTGTTAAAAACACATGGTTTGTTGAAAATACGACCCAAAAACCACATGGTGGGAGTATTTAGACTTTTTTTCGTCAAAAAACACATGGTAGACAATTTTTGACGACTAAAAACACATGGTGGGAGTTATTGTACCGTTGATTTAACGGTACTATTTCTACTGTGGTTAGGGAAGTGAACACAAATAAATCCATCTATTTTGCAGCAGTGCCGCCTCGCGTGGCTCTCACTCCCTCCTCCTCCGTCTCCTCCTCGTGCTCCTCCTCTACTAAGCGGTACTCACTGCTGGAGCAGCCGAAGCCTGCGCCGCCTCGGACCACCCACGACGCCGTCCCCGCGGCAGTCGATGTGGGAGCGCCCGTGAACAAGGTACGGTAGATTACGATAGACCATTGATTGAATGGGAAAATTGGGCCTTTTTATGTAGAGACTGACTTTGACGGCTACAGTAATTCATTTCCTTGCAGGAGTCGCTGCAGGACCAGTTCCGGCGCGTCGAGGCGAGCATCCGATCGCTGACGTCGTCTGGTGGAAGGGGAGGACCGCCGTCAGCCACTTCATCCACGTCTTCCGCGACGAGTGGAGGTGAGGAATGTGAAACGCGGTTTGCAAATATGAAATGATAGGTGGTGCAGAGTTTCACTGGTATGTGGTAAGTGTAAGGTCACGTGTAGATTCGATTAATTCGTGGTTTTGGTATTTTAAACTAAATTGAGACTAGACAAATCAAATCTATTTATTTCCTGTTATTTCAATAACTGATTTGATTCGTCTAGACGTTCAGTGGCGTCGCTCCCAAGAAGGGTAATAAACGAGGCTAATATACCCTTTTTCGCAGGCGGCGAATCGCACCTCTCGCAACTCGTGAGATTGAGTGATCTCACTCAACAGTTCCACTCGACGTCGTCGATCTACGCCGAGCAGATTGCCCCGCACAACAAATTTAGGTTCAGGTGAGACGATTAGATCAAAAAATTTTCTGGGGAATCCCTTGGTACAAAAACACACGTATCCCCGCGCCCTTTTAGTACGGCGAACGTGTTTTCTGTCCTTTTCTTGAGGCAGGAAGAGGATATTGGAGAAAATTGTCGAACTAACGAGCAAGTGGGAGATGAAGTGAGAATCGAATTGTGGAGAGGAGTTGCCCACACGTTCCGCCCTCTATTTCCAGCGTTATTTCGCACCCCTCAATTCAGCCGACGAATTGCATTTCCCCCCTATGTAGGGGTCAGCCGAACAATCGCCTGGCTCTCTCAATTTCACATGCTCTCTCGCTTCATCTGACTGACGAGAGATAATGTGAAAGTGAGAGAGTCAGGAGATTGCTCGGTCAGTTGGAGAGGGGCTGTAAGTGGGGAGGAAGAGGAGCCCTGCTAAGTTTAGCGAGGGCGGAAGTGGGTGATGATGAGGGGAGGAAGGGAAGGGAAGCGCGTTCTTTCGTCGGAGAGAAAATCGTGGAATAAGTCAGTAGTCGCTGGACCTTGCACAAATCGGCCGAGGTCGAGAGGACGAAGTGGTTCCGAGGATGTTGGAGATTTCAGGAATAGAATTAGCATGGAGTGTAGTTCAATAGTCGATATACTGGTTGCAATAAAAAATTCGAATTTGAATCCACGTGGGATGAATTGAGTCGTCGTCATGGCTAATATATTCGATAGACGATCTCTAATGTTCCCAGTACGTCCTGTGTTGCAGGATTAGGTCAAAATGGGTTACGGGTGTTGGAGGCAATCTTGAGGTAGCTTACGTATAATATGAAATTTCTCTGTTGCAGGGAGCTGCTCAATCGACTGGAGGTGTTCGTCCGACAAGTGCGACAGTGTTCGTCGGCCGCGTGCAGCACTCCGTCGCCCTCAAGCCCCGCCCACTCTGCCGCAGCTGCAGACTCGCTCGAGGAGCGTATCCTGCCGCAGTTGGAGCTGCTGCTGCAGCAAATCATGCAGCTTGTCAACAGGTAGCCCCGCCTCCTTCCGACCCCTTTCCGATACTCTAACCTCAATTAGCATGACCGACCACAGTAGAATTTGTAAATACGCGCGCTTTTCGAAAATTTAATGTTAGTCTTATACAATACAATGAATTATGATGAAGCTTACGGTAATCTCGCCCCTTTCCCTTACGATGCGTAATAGCGAAGCCAAAGTTGTTGGTGCATGAGTTAATTGAAGATAACTCTACAACTGTGTACATCGTAGTTTATTATCGATTTCGATGCTCAATATGATCTGTTTCCTACACAAAACCAGTCATGTTATCAAATAATTTCCCTGAGCATAATCGTTTAGTCTTTCACACAATAGACGCCCAGCTTCTCAAATTTATCGATTTTCCTCACATACCGTATGTAGTCTATATATAGCCTGTGAATAACTTTCGTCAAATGTTCTAGAAGTATGCTTTAGCCCTCTCAAATCCGATTGCTCTCTAGACAAGAGAACATGCGAGATTGAGAGGGAAGCTCGTTTTGTATCATTTTCCATTGTAATCGACTGCTGTTCGGGTATTGCTTCCCCTTCCATACCTTGTCTTAAGCCATTCCAATGGCGATAAAAATGTGAGAAATCTTAATGGAAGTGTGCAAATCGTCCTGACAACAAGCGAAACGCATCACAATTATGCTCTTGAAGAGCGATTTGGGGCACGTCATTTGACAGGAACGGAAAAACAACCCCCTCAAAATGCTGAACAATCCCGTTGTTTTCTCCATGTGATCGTTTGATTCCCACAAAAGGGAATATGTATATCAATTGGAGGCGACAATATGCGTTACCAGGAAGGAATAATAATAGAGATGTATGAAAAAGTAATAATGCTGCTTGAAATAGGGAACCGTCAAACCTCACGAAGGAGTTTATGAAATCGGTCGATGCTTCTCATACTAGAGACTGATGAAAGATATCCGAGTATGTTTTCAGAATATGAATAATTGGTTCGTTGCTAGTACTACCGGGCTTCAAACATCGTGCAATTCTTTATCCGCCAAATGAGACTGAGAGTTGGGGTACGATATATGATGATGAGTAGAGTAGAGGAAATCGATTGTGTGCAGTCAACAGTGTCTACAGTAGTGTGGGAGATCGAATAGGAGGGACCGGTGGGAGGGAGGGGGCGTGTGATCTCTGATCTTTGATCTCTGGTCTTCTCTCTCTATCCAAATCGGACCTGGCTGGCCCAGCTCCTCTGGCCGGCCGATCGCTTCCCGAAGCGCACCTGGTTCGCCCACTTCTTGCTGTACGACGGCAGCTCCGATCGCTGCAACAACTCGACTACAGTAACCCGGTTGAGTTGGGGCGCATGGTAGGTCAGGTTCGTGACTACGTGTTTTTGGTAGTAGCTCATTAAGCCAGGAATCAAGGGATTACGCTGTTCGGTGCATGTTTTGACCGAATGGAACGCAAGGAGGAGAGAAAGTGCGTACCAGGGCTCTCGGGAAGGTGTCGAACTGTGCCGCCGCTCGCGGCTCGTAGTCATCATACTCTGCAACAACTCGATTACAGTAATCGGTTTGAGTCGGAGCATTCTCTAGATCAGATAGGACATCAAAATTCTGTTCACCTTCCACAAAATCTCGTTCTGACACGAGGTTTTCTTGGAGGAAGAATTTCATGGAATAACAAATTATGCGCTGCAGCCAGTTGCTTTTTGATGTCCCCTTCCATGTCTCCCTTGCAAGTCAGAGAGCAGAATTACCAGCTCTCTTGTGTTGAAGGAAATCCCCTCGCTCTGCATACAAATTCGCACCTATTTTAGCGCTGTGGTCTCGCCGTTCAGTACAGTGGAACCCCTATTAGCTAATTTATCCAAGGATTACAAAAAAAGAAGAACTATAAGAGATCGTTCCATCATTTTAATGTTGGTTTCATCCTAGAACTACTTCCGATTGGTCTCGTCTAGTTCGGAACTGGCAAACCCACCACTTTTCATGTTTCTGTTCAGGGAAATCAGAAAGTGTGTAATTTTCCGGCAGAAAATGCGCACCCAAACTGCGCAAATGGGCAAATTGCATTTGACGTCTGCGAGATGTTTTGAGATCGTTAGTCGGACGGGAAATTGCCGCCTTTGTAGGGGGCGCGGGAAGAAGGCAAGGGAAATCTCGATGACGGAAAGGGGGAAATGAGGTTGGTTGCTTGGATTCCGTGGGATTCATGACGAATGAGTGTGGGTGCTGCATGATCTCACTATATATTCCACATTTCGCTGGTTAGACAGAGTTATAGACTATTCAAATTCAAGAGGGCGAGACGCTTTGCAGCGGGGGAAATACGATAGGCCGAGGGTCTTGGTTGCAATCAGATACCAGGGGGGTGGTAGCCGCATAAGGTATTCAGAATCGGTGATTGAGGACGTGGGAGAGGGGTGAGAGATCAGGGGCTAGTGCGAGGGAAATATCGTATTTTCATTGAAAGGGCAAGAATCAAGGAGCTGGGAAAACGGCAGAAATAGCATAGAACTGAACTAAAATCACTGTAATATTCCAAACGGCCTGCATTTTAGTGGGGCATTTTAATTCCTAAAAATGTGGAAGCTATCCCATAATTACACATGTAGTCATCTCAGTAGCAAATTTCCTACAAGCAATTGGGAAGCCTCGATTAGTAAATAGTTTCGAAGATGACCTCACCTGCAGTGATGACAACGGCGCAGAGTGCCGCCAGGAGCATGACGACGAGGAGTCGGGCAGTGAGCATCGTCGACTCGTTGAGAGGGAAGAGGAATGAAGTGAGGAGGGAGGGGAGATCTCAGATGGAGTGGAGGGAGGCCACGCCCCCTTCCAGCTTCAGAAGGCTGGAGAAGGGGAGGGGCGATGAGATTGCGGCTTGGGAAAAGATGATGGGAAAGTAGAGATGATACAGTGTAGAGATTGCTCAAATTTATCAAAAACTTGAAGTACAGCTAAGAAGGAGAGGCTGCTATAGTAAGACTAATAAGAAAGGCTTCGAAACGCGTTTGGATGTTGCGGTCCATTGGGTCGTCGTCACTTAACCGCCTCACGTAGAGTGGGTTCGTCATAAAGATGCAGTTGTATTTATTTTGGTTCAACCATTTTCGCGTCTTGCCAAGTGTAGTTCATCCCTGATCATTCATCATCTCATCCTCGGTTGCACTTGATTCTATCATGGGGGCGCAAATAGCAGTCGTATTTTGGTTTGTTTGAGCAGTAGTCACATTCTATCCTTGCTGAACTGACTTCATCCGGGTTCAGTCATCATTGAAGCCTCGAGGATGACGCATTCTCTCTCGAGTCACAGGCGGCATTCATGTACCCATTATTTCTCTGCGGCCTGAAATCCGAGAATCTGGGACCTTTTCGCTCTCGCGAGCTAATAGGAAGTAGGCCATATCGTTTCCTCTTCGTCTTCAAGGGAGAGAACAAAAGGGGGCAGGTTGTGAGAAGCATTCGACTAGACACCAAAAACTATTCGACAACAGCCTTGATTTATTTATTGGATTTAGCCCCACAGGATATGACATCAAGCAACTTATGCGAAAAACAACGTGGACTTTGATCCTTCCTCAGACCTATGTAAAAGTTTCGTTTCACCACCAACTTGTGACTGTGTGATCTCACACCTTCTTTTCTGGGGTTATTTTCCCTTTCTCAATCAATTCTCACGCCGGATCGTGAGAAAAACTCATGATATTGAGAGAAGAAATCGACTGAAGAATAATGTGGTCGAAGCCACTGACAAAAAGAGATCAACTCAAAGAATGGGCGAAAATGATACCAGTACAATTCAAATTTAACAAAAAGTAATTCAATTAGCCGTTCACGCCTCTTCACTTCACGTCGTTCGTCTTCTCACGTACGGTCGGTGATGATTTCGGTATATTTTTCATCATCTTTATTATCATCTGCGAGATAGCATGTAAAATGGAGAGACGATGTCCTCATTATCCAGCCAATCCCATCGATTTGTCATTGTAATCCCCACTGTTATCTCTCATTGACGAATCGTGACGAACTGTGGCATTTCCCACGCATTTTTCAGTGAGAATTTGAGCCAATTCTCGATTTCAGAGAGTTTCCTAATTGGTTGTTCTCCCATTTCCTTGAATTCCTTGTTCAAGACCCTTCTAGATGGGAATTTTCTCGCGGAAGTTGTAATTTAATCTTTAACGTGTATCTGCTCTCCCAATGACTTGAGACCGGAAGAACTGTGTAACCCTAACAAGTTTCAATCTAGTCTTATCTGTTGTTTGATCATTCAGTTTTCTGGGAGGAATGCCCCTATCACTATTCCAATACAGTGGAGTCATTACAAACCTCGCGTACAGCCTTATCTGGATTCGTCATTGCCAGCTCATTTTCTGCAAAACAGTGCCCGCTTCACAATTCTCTACAAGGCTGGCTCTGTTGTATCCTAAATCACAGACCGAGTCATCCCATAAAACCAGCTGGGCCCCAGGGCAGTTCCCGAGCCTTCTCCCCCATGCAAATCGCGCGCTTTCTCTCAAATCGCCAGCACAAAGTGACCTCTTTTCCTCCTGCTATCTCTTCCCTCTTCCACTCCCGCCATCTCTCCTCCAAAGCCAGCGAATCCGGTTCTCCGAGCCCTCGCGGAGAACTTTTCCCCACGTTTTTCGAGTTTCGAGCGGGTGATTCATTGGTCAATATCCCCTTTTACTTGCCGAATCGAGACCGTTTAGTCTCGACCTGTACTCGTTTATTCGTCAAAACAAATTACTCGTTTGCGTCTTGAGATTTGTATCTTACCGGTTCATTCCTTGACCATCCTTCATACCAAACTGCATTTCTTTTCCCGGATCGGAGATCGTTTTTACTAATCGTGAAAGCGCGCTGGTGAAATTTCGATCGCCAGTGATCACGATCTCTCCTTATCAGCTGTTTTTAGTTGCGAACAGGCATAATTTTTATCCCACTCAAAGTTCCACCCACCTCTAACCAAAATACAACTGACTAGACGCGCGATTTGATCTCCACTGTTGTTTTGGCACGACACGAATGAACCTTCCATTCCAGAAAGTTGGCGAAATTGCACGCCCTCACCTTATTTTCGTTCATGTCTGCCTCCAAAATGATATGCAGATCGTATTTTGGTAACTGGTCGAGGCTGTCTAGACGCGCTGACTCCAAAGACGCTACGTGCATGTAGTTTGATCTTGCCTTTCTTGATTCTGCACGTTCGCCCTCTTTGCATGTGTCAACAATACCCCATTCTCTTCCAGGTCTCACGTCTCCTCTCCTCTTCCTCCCTCATTGCTCGTCTCGTCGCTGGTGCCGAGTGGTCGTCGTCGTCAACGAGAAGAGCGAAGATGTCGTCAACGACGTCGGAGAAGGAACCCAAGGACACGCGTACGTTTGATCTTTGATCTCCCCTCGTTTGATCAGCGCTTTGTGACTTGATGTTATTTTGATTCCGTTATAGACAGGGAGGGTATTCTAGATTGTACTCCTCAGGGTTTATAGTTCTGGGTACTCTTAGAGTCCGATTCCTAAAGATCGATGGAACCCACCGCCTTTCTTCCGAGGACTAAGCCCGTTTTTCGGTTTCGAATTTCGGAAATAACATGCTTCCTGCGAGTAATAGACAACAAAGAGTGCGTGGGTTGGCGAGTAGGATGGTTCTGAGGGGAACTTGATAGTCTTCCTTTAGATTTACTGCGAAGTTTGAATTTCAAGAGACCGTTCCTGATGTGTGTAGGTTGATGCACCAAGAGTGGACACCATGCGTCACTTTTGCGCCAGTAAATTTACTTCCTTGATAGTTTTTGTGTTATTTCTATCAGTCTAGAACGATCGTCACGGCAAAACGAACGCCGGAAATGCCTTTGTATGTGAATTTTGCGCGGAAATTGGGTTACGAGCATTTTCGGACGCCGAGTCACACGAAAATAGGGATGTCTGGGTCCGTCATTCATTGGAAATCAGAGAACAAAAATGCATGGAATACGTAGCCCGAGCTTGACGCAGTTCCTACTAGGGAATCTGTGAAACTGCATTGGGGACTGCTGAGTAAACGCTATAGAGCTTCGCCATTCTGGCAGTGAATTCCGGCTCAGAGATCAAAGATCAAGTTCCAAAGATCAACTTTTCAGTGGTGCTGGTGACGGGCGCCTCTGGCTACGTGGCCTCTCACGTCGTCCACAATCTGCTCAAGAAGGGATTCCGAGTGAGGGGAACGGTCAGGTCGCTCAAGAATGCTGCCAAGGTGAGCTATCGATGGGCTGATTCCGGATAGTTTTCGAAAATATGGGGCTGCATGATTAGATGTCTATGTAGATTTCTCTCCGCATTGAGCAATAGGGTGACTAACGAGGATTTTTGCTCGAATCCAAATAAACTATCAACATTTTCACATGAACAATCCTCATGATCATGATCATGAGTGAAGTACCGGAAAACATGTTGACTGGACACGTTTTTCCTTGATTTCTATCTTTCTCGTCTTTCGATAACAACGAAGCCCAACCATCGAAAGTTAGCTGCAGAAACCAGTTGACTCCGATCTCCGATCTCTTCCTGATATACCAGAGAACTTATTCCTCTCACGGTGCTTCTGAGAGGACACGAGATAGCACGTAGTCTGAGGAGACTCTGCTCTTGATCTTCATTCTAAGAATACCTTTCCCACGACCGCTGGGGAATTCAATCTGATTGGGTACATTAATTTGTGATGCACCCGGCTTTTTCTTTTGCGGACTTTAATCTTTCATTTCCGAGGACAGTCTCAATGAAATAAAATTGTGAAAATAACGGCTCAGCAATAAATAATTTTCCTTTCAGATCGATCCGGTGCGCAAGCTCGACACTGACGGTCGTCTGGAGCTGGTGGAGGCCGATCTGCTCAAGGAGGACGGATGGGCGAGGTTGGAGTTTGATTTTTGATCTTTGATCGACGACTTAATTATACTAATCAGCCTCTGATTAATTAAGCTAATTAATTATCTAATTAAGTGCCGTTGCCGGGTGCGACTTCGTGCAGCACGTCGCCTCTCCCTTCCCGATCGTCGCTGACGAGACAGTCGTCACTACGGCCATCAGTGGAACGATCAATGTCCTGAAGGTGTGATCTTTGATCTTTGGGCAAAATTAGAATCACAGCCATTGAAATTGCACGATGTTTTGTATGGGAGGAAGAGTACATTTTCAAGCAAGCCTCCTACCCATGTAGAGGCTAATACCCGTTGGCAGATCGAAGCATTTTACTGTTTTAGTTAATAGCCCTGGTGGCGTAGGCGGTAAGACGCTTGTCTGGCAAACAAGCGCCCGCTGGTTCGATTCCCCCCCGGTGCCCGCCACCCTATAATTGAATATAATTGTCCTATAATTGGTTATATTTGAATAATATCGTATTTCGATATAAGTGAAATAATTTTTGCCTTTTTTAAACCATAATTAATGCTCGTTTTGCAAGTCGATTTTGTCATGTGACAGTAAGACTGATCTCCAGACGATTGATTTTTTTGGTGTGTGTGAAAGTGTTCATCGACGCAGTGGGAAAATAGTGCCTTCTTTCATTGTGAACTTTCCCACTGCGTCGATACGCAGTGAGAAAATGAACTAGGCAGCGTCTATTACTGTATCTGGCCTGAACTGGGCACGTAGAGTGCGCACGAATGCAGCGTGTACCGCACGGAGTTCTCTTGATCTCCGAGATCTTGATGCAGCGAAAAGCGGGCCGAAAATGATTATGTTCCGGCCCGGTTTCCGGCAAAAACAACGAATTTAGGTCGTCTATGGTGGGTTTAAAGGGCGCGGGACTGTAGGAAAAACAGCTATTCGTGTCCAAAATTGATCTTTGATCTCAGGCGGTCGCCAAGTGCCACAGCGTGCAGAAGGTCGTGCTCACCTCGTCCTGCGTCGCCATCAGTGGTGAGGAGATTAATATACGATCTTTACTAGGAAATCACATAAAATTTCGTCGATTTATGTAGGAGTGTAGATACTACTGATCTTTGATCTTTAATCTCTGATTTCCAGAGGGCCACGACCAGGACCGCACCTTCAGCGAGGAGGAATGGTCGAATCTCGACGATCCCAGGGTGAGGAATCTGATTTTTGATCATTCGGAGCTGGTAAAATCATCGTAATTTCCGTCTACAACAGCCTGAGACAAGAGGACATTCGAAACTGTTCTCTGATCGTTTGTATCTCGCGTCAATATGATGCTTTACCGTAGCCCCGCAGCCTGCCCCAGCCTACCGTACCTTGAATCATTTCTCGATCGATAACTGACTTTATTTCTTAGATCGGTCTCTACCCTCGCAGCAAGACGATGGCGGAGAGGGAGGCGTGGAAGTTCCAGAAGGAGATTCCCGAGGGAGACAACAAGTTCAGGGTCAGTGAAAACAACAACAACAATAACAACAACAAAAACACCTATTTTTAAAAAACAAGTAAATAAATAACAATTGCAGCTCTCGACGATCAACCCCGTGCTCGTGATCGGCCCGCCCCTCATCGACGAGCAGGGATCCAGCATCTCGGTGAGGATTACGGTAGAATAGTGTTCCCGCATTTACAGTAAACCATAACATACTGTAGAATGCAAAGCCCGACTCTACAGTAACCTACACTATTCTACCTCTCCTTATGTGTCGATTAGTGCATCATATTGCCCAAACATATCGTATCCCCATTCCACATTCTTCCTTAATTATCGCACGTACCGTACCTCCAATCATTCCCCGATCGCCAACTGATTTTCTATCGACAACTGACTTTTCCAAGCTACCGTAACCCCCATTGCAGATCATTCGTCAGTTCCTGCAGCACGAGATGCCGATGTGTCCGCCGATGCAGCTGGCCCTCGTGGATGTGAGAGACGTGGCGGAGATGCACGTGAAGGCAATGCTCAGCAGAGAGGCTGGTCAGTGGAATAACAATAACAACAACAATAATAACAATAATAACAATAACAATAACAACTTCAGACGACAACCGCTTCCTCGCGTGCAGCCAGCCGTCGTACTGGTTCCGCGAAATCTCGCGCATCCTCGGCAAGGAGTTCAAGGAGCACGGTGAGAGATCAAAGATCAACCCACCCCATCAATTATCAAAAATCAAGAGTGATTGTGCCTGTGAAAATTCCGCGTTACTGTGTAAAAGTAGAGAAAGGAAATTAGGGAATAAAGATCAAAGACCAAATATCAACTCCTCATTGTCAGGCTACTGCACGCCCCGCTACGAGGCGCCCGGCTTCATCGTTCGCCTCATGGCCATCTTCGACAAGCAGGTAATTAATTATTAATTTTTATTAAATAGTAATTAATTAATTGCAGGCCGCCTCGGTGGTCGACCGCCTGCACCACGAGATCAAGTTCGACAACAGCAAGGTGAGGGGAGATCAGAGATCAAATATTCCCGATTTTTTGTGTGCAAAAACAAGTAGATGAAGGGTTCAAATATCGCGTTAGGCGATTCAAATTCATCAGTCGTTAGGATTGACGAGGAAAATGGCCGAAGAGATCAGCGACCATAGAGACAGCCAGATTAACTGAGGACGCACAGAAGAGAAAGACCAAAGTCCAAAGATCAAAGATCAAAGATCAAAGACCACATTTCAGGCGCAGAAAGTGCTGGGGATCAATTACCGCAACATCGACGACTCGCTGATCGAGATGGGCTACGTGTGCATCGAGAGAGGAATTGTGAAGAGGAACAAGAACTACAAGGTTTGACATTTGACAGATGGGAATGACAGTGGGGGTGACGATTGACAATAGATTCGAAAATCCTATCGCTTTAGCGTAGATTGATAGTGAGGATGGTAGAGTAGGCTACGTGTACGTCGAGAGTGGAATTGTGAAGAGGAACAAGAGATGACTGACAATTGACAGTTGGAATGACAATTGCAAACCAATGGCAATTATGAAGACGAAGGGGTAGAATGTTTTCTAATCCTGCCATTGGTGATTTTTCACTGATGACAACTCGCTAGTGAGAGCCGGGTGGTTGAGTTGGTTGTGCAAAAGTAATAGCATTCAATAATTGACATTTTCAGGGCTGTCCGGAGAAGTACAACGAATTTGTGAAGCTCTGAGGACTCCGTTCACATCTTTCGTGTCAAAGAACAACATAAATCTATCGTCCCACCCCTATCCCCGCCCTATCCTATCCCTCCGACCCCTAATATCCTAATGTCACCCCATATCGTCATTATTCCCCACTGATAGAGTCGGCTGACCAGCTAGATCCACCGATCGATAATCATTTTCCCCGTACCCATTTCCCCTTTCCTCAAGCGTATCAATATCGCCCAACGATGCTTGTAACTTGCGGCTAAAACGTGAAAACGAATAAATTTATACGCAATGTAGAACCGTATTGGGAGTGCTAGACTGAGGCTATACAACAGTAACAAGGATGGAAAATATGGTTGGAAATAACGTATCTAAAAGCGAAAAATAATACGAATTTGCTACATTTATCTGTTTTCACCGAGGATGCATGCAACGGAATTATTATGGATCGATATTTGTCTCGAGTTCAATAGTGAAATGTGAGTGAGGTCAGGCGGCAAGGGTAGATCAAAGCATCGTATCGTAAAGTGTGTTAGATGAGATGGGTTACGCTAGACTACAGTAGGCTCATGCAAACAATCGATAAATGGCCAGCAGGATTACGGTAGGTAAGACGGATTGCAAACTGGCTGAGGACCGTTCTCTTCCGGAGTAACACGATTTGCGCTCACGACAGATGCACTCGCGAATGTCCAATTTGTCGTGGAGACTGCAATTCGAAAATGATCAATCGGCAATCAGAATGAAGACCACTGAGTACTTTTATTCAAATTTTTGCTGAAAACGATTAAAAAACGATTTCGAACTTTTCGAAATGAGGACTTCAACTGACCGCTGACAGCTATTGTCCTCCCTCGCCTCCAGCAACTCCTCGTTGATCGCGCCGAAGTGCTCCGCGCAGCCACGCATCACGAAGGAGGAACCTGGAAAGGGTAAATCTAACTTCCCGACTTCGAAACTGAGCCCGTGGGAGGACATAATTTTTAGAAGACGTTTTCTGTAAAGAATATGGGAATGAGGAGATGAATAACGATGATAATGTACTTTTTAGTCATGGAACCAAGAAGCTTTTCAACGATCGATTCATAGAAACATGATTCATCGTTTTTGACAGAGGAACGTCTAAGCAACGGGTAAGATATAAAAAAATAACTATGATTCTTCGGCACTTTTATTCCATTATTGAAAAATTCTTTTTTTTGCTGATCGAGTGCTTATTACCTTCTTCATGGTCCATGAGCACGAGCGTCTGGCAGAATCGATGCTTGCACTTCTGCTTCTGCAGAGCAGTGAAGTTCTTCGGAGCGAGGCACTCGCGGGTCACGATGTCTGGAAGTTCATTTATTATTCGCTATGTCATTGTCAAGCACCAGGATGAGTCCAACCTCATGAACATTGAATTAAATCAGACTGAAGATGACATCCATGTCCCATTTCTGCTTCCTCACTCCTATTCATCCCCTCTAATAGTTCTCGCACCTCTAATGACGTTTCAATTATATCGAGCCCATCCCACGTCTCTCAATTTCCCACACACTCTCGCCCCCTTCTAACCGGTACAACATGGAAATTCATGCTGAATGAATAGAATGAGAGGAATGACTCTCTCACTTCCCATGATCTCTCTCTGCTCTGACCGAGGAGAGAGCATTGCTATTTGAGAGAGCACTGACCTTTGGTGAACGAGGTCCTCCTAATATCGAGGAATTGCTGTACGGCCTTTCGCGAGTTGGCCGAGAGAAGCGAGAGGGGAGAGGCACAGAAGTAGCACCAATTATCAGAGGAACGAGAAGATTCCGCTGAGGAGGAGGAGAGCGCCTCTGGAAATGGATATAATTATGAATGAATGACTTCAGATACCAAAAATATCGATGCTAATTGCCTGTCGGAATCAACAATTGCAAACAAACCAGAAAAAGCAATACATATTTAGGAGCCGCAAGCTCCGCCCACTTTGTGTTGACACGATTTCGCCGAAAAGCGAGACAGGGGGCGCACAAAGCTCATTCTAAACTGAAACACTCGTTCAAAAGCGCGTTGGATAGCTATTCCAGCTCCCATTCCAATAAAGACTGGCCAAAATGTGCCTAACAATTTTGAACAGGTAAAAATTCAAAGTTTGGGTTGCGAAAGCTGTGAAAATCGCATTTCTAGAGCGAGCACAATGTTTGGCCTTTGAAAATCCGAAAAAAATTTGAAAATTCGCCTTGAATTGTGCGTCATTTTAAAAAGTTTTAGTACGCGAGTAATTGTTTGATTCCAACTTCCGTTGTTTATCTCGAACCTTGGCAAAAGACTTTGCAACGGCGGGGGCTAGATCATAAAGGATGCGGGCACCAAGGCAGATCCACTACCACTAAGCCAAGGAGGCATGCTTACGCAAGCACTCAAGACTGTATTTGGTTGTGATGCCTCTCTTTAGGCTCCGTCCCCTGTACTTAGGATCACGCCTTCCAGACGATTACAGGGGAGAATGCCAGCGCACCTTTTTGGCTCTAGCGCGTCTCAGAGGAAGGATATTAACAAACGGCCAAAAACATGGTGTTATTAGGTCCCTGGCGGACAGTTTGGCTAGAGTTTTGACAGAATCCGATAATATCTGCGATCCACCTTGTGGCCCCTATACATAGAGACCGCAAGCTCCGCCCACTTGGTGGGGAGGGGAAATGGATCAAAATCTGCGCCGAGGAAGCACACTTCGAATTCTAAACCGATTTGGACCAGCAAGGGCTTATTGTGTAGCCACTACCATCCCTTACAAATGACCTTTGGCGCAGAATGATTCGAACAGACCAAAAGGGTGAAAATGCGCATAATATATTTGATAGTGAGTGTTTCATGCACTTCCAGTGCATGAAACAGTATGCGCCACTCGTTATTTATGTAGTTGATTTTTGCTGTTAATTTAAGACAAAATTTGGAAAAAAATATTTTGTTTGAAATTTGTGCTTCCTCTTTGAAAAAGTCAAGAATACGATAATAATATTACTTACATCCTTTGCCGGTTGTAATGAATACTCCGCAGTTGCAAGTGAGAGCAGCACCGGAACGGAATATTTCCGGTCGTTCGGAATATCGATTTTTATGTTTTCATGTTTTGTTTGTGTTGATTATTATGTTTTGTACTGTTTTATACTTACGTGATTACTTTGGTAACCTTGTTGAGCCCACCAGTCGTTGCTGTACGTGTTTCCGCGCTCTTATATTCGCCTAATCGTGCATTTGACACTTCTTTGTCAAATCAACGATTAGGCGAATATGAGGCCGTTCACGTGAGAGTCGAGCAAGGGCTGGCACAGCTCAAAAAGGTCGATTCTCTGAAACTCTGGGTTTTGAGGTTCTCGAGGGTGCTGATGACGATGGGCATATTCATTTTCCATATTGAGCCCTCGTTGGCTCCAGATGACGTCACGTCGAAAACGGTTTTTGTGGAATTTCTCAGTCCAGGAGATCCCTAAAATTAAGGGAAAATGTTATCTGGGGTAGAATTTAACGCTGATCACGCCTGTCTACTTCATTTTTCTTTAAAAAAAATTCATAATTTTGTAAAATGAAACTTTTTGCTGTTTCAATTATGAGCTTAGCAACATACATAGATCGGACCGGAATGACGGGAGGATTCCAAATCTATAATTTCATCTCATTAGTCCGCCAAATCTTCGAGAAAATCAACTTATACTGTGACTGTCTTGTAAGTGAATTAGCTCATTTCTCCTCTCATTTCATCCCCTTTGATCTACCGCGAGTCTCTCGCCATTGATTGGGGCTTCACTAGGTTAGAGAACATGTGAAATGGAGAGAGACGGGGAAGAAGGAAAGGGATCAATGGCGAGAGACTCGCTGTAGATCAAAGGGGATGAAATGAGGGGAGAAATGGGCTAATTCACTTACAAGACAGTCACAGTATAAGTTGATTATCTCGAAGATTTGGCGGACTAATGAGATGAAATTATAGATTTGGAATCCTCCCGTCATTCCGGTCCGATCTATGCATGTTGCTAAGCTCATAATTGAAACAGCAAAAAGTTTGATTTTACAAAATTATGAAAAACTTTTAAGAAAAATGAATTAGACAGGCGTGATCAGCATTAAATTCTACCCCAGAAAATATTTTCCCTTAATTTTTGGGATCTCCTGTACTGAGAAATTCCACAAAAACCGTTTTCGACGTTACGTCATCTGGAGCCAACGGAGGCTCAATATGGAAAATGAATATGCCCATCGTCATCAGCACCCTCGAGAACCCCAAAACCCAGAGTTTCAGAGAATCGACCTTTTTGAGCTGTGCCAGACCCAGCAGGATCTGCTCGACTCTCTCGCAAACGCCCTCATATAAGAGGGGGCGCCATACAAAATCAGGTAAGACTAGTTGATGGAAATGTGAGAAATCTTCTCTTTTCCTCTCTTATTCTCCCTATGGCACCTAAAGTAAACAATTATCGTTGATTTTCAGGCTACAAATGAGTGACGGCGTCTCCGACGTCGACATCACAATCCGTCAATTGTTGGAGTTAAAGAAGACAACGACGAGTACAAAGGAGTTGACGGAGGCTTGCCTCCGTCTGTGCAGTCTCACAGTTTGTAAAGGTTTGTGGTTGATAAAGCAATTTTATTTATTCCAAGTGTTTGTTGTTTAAATCACACATGGGATTTACACACTGAAAGGAATTATGGGCGGGGAATGGGGGACTCTCTTCTCTGTTGACAATGTTTAACCTTTCTTCGTTGAACGTCCTTAATTATCGCATCGACTGTTCCTGTTTCTCATCTTGAATTCTCAGTTGGTTCCAAGGGGTTCTTTCAATTATTTCGCTGACGTGCCCTTCGATGATTTGTTAAATATAAATAAATAGATAGAGTCGTCCAAGTATCAATTTGCTTCCATGGTCCTTCTAAGGTGCTAGAAATGTTTACTGTGCTTGTCTTCTTGAAAATTCATCACTAAATGTGTATGAGTTAACCTGTGATGCTAACGACTTGTTCTATATTTGTGTGCATGCAATACGTGTGCATTCCAGAGAAGTTCAAGAGATGCGTGACCTTCCTTTCTCGCATAGTGGCCGATGCAGAAGTGAAGTTGAAGGCTATAAGAAGGAGGACGAATAAATCAGATGAGTTATTCTTCTTGAATTCATACTCTGGTTTCGCCCCGTACTTGCGCTTGAGTCTGTCTTTGACCCCACTCCCTCTCCCCACTCCGATCACTCCTCTCAATCCCACTCCATCTCTGAGTACGAGCCCATCCACTTCAAAGGGTACGGTAGTTAGTTGTGAGAAGTGCGAAGTTAAGTCACGGGAGATTCGCAATATCTCTCGTCGACTGGCTACCGCTCACAAACAGTTGATATCTCGTAAACCCTATTCGAAACGGAAGTTCACGTCAATCACGAAACGATTGACTGAGAAGACTGTTTCGAATAGGAAGTTGTGGAGAGCAAATGGTAAGTTGAGAGAGAAGGTGACCCGCCTTTCTGAGAAGAACAGTGCCTTCGAACAGCGCTTGCGATTCCTGGAAAATGAAAATGAGGAAGCGCAAGATAATCTTGCTGCAGTCCAGCCAGGAATCGTTAGACTGTTTGATGGCGGATCGTTCACTCCGGATACGGTAAGTACGGTGATAGAGATGATGGATTGTGGAGTGGCGGATGAGAGAGTCGGCAGAGTGATCGAGAGTGTGGGAAGACTCGTGGGAGTGGAGGTCGATAGGGTCCCTTCCCCGAGTACCGTCAGGAATTTCGCTCTGGCTAGTCTGACCGTTGCCAAAATGCACGTGTCGGAGAGATTTGCAAAAGCGATAAGAGAGGGAGAGTCCATCTGTCTCCTCTCCGATGAGACAAACAAGAAGGGAAATAAGTACCAGTTGTTTGGGACGGGACTAGCCAAAGGGGATGGTGGGCAGGAGGTGATGGTGTTTGGTCTGTCGCAAGTTGCTGACAAGTCCGCCCAGACGGCGTTCGACGTTCTGAAACAACGTCTGGACAGTCTGGGAGGGCTTGGAAGAGGAAGTGAGATCGATCAGTTTACTGATCGATTCCTCGCAGCTACAACTTGCACTATGTCGGATCGAGCATCGACACAGCTCAGGTTGAACACGATGCTAACTGATTATCGTGCGAAAATCCTGCCCAAAATCACCTCTGGATGGGATTCGATGAGTAGTGAAGACCAGAAAAGGGCACTTGAGTTCCACTCATTTTACTGCCAACTCCACGTGATAGCCAATCTCACGAACGTGGTGTTAGAGATCCTGTCCGAGCACGAGAGACTAGTGACTGGTAAGGAAGTGGCAGCTCTCTCACCCACTGCGTTTACGGTAGTCAAGGAGGTGGCTAGACTGTTTGGGGAGAGGTCAGCAGGTATGCATGGGTGCTCAATGGAGTTCAAAGCCTGGATGGGAAAGAATCTCGCTCATTCCTCCTTCCCTTCATTCTTGGGCCATAGATTTAACGTTGTGTTCTTGCTTGGTGCCAGAGTGTTCTGTCAGAAAGAGAATCTGAAAAAGTTCATTGACGAGTGCGGAGGGAGTAAGCCGGAGTTGGTAAGGCTCCGCGAACTCCTCGATCTCCCTCTCGTTTCTGAGCATCTTCAGATCTTAGGATTGGTCGATCAGTTAGTAACGGGTCCTCTCTGGAGAATAGTGGAGAGTTTGAATCACGTGCTCGAAACTCGCTCGCACGCTTCTCTTCTACTCTCCTGGGTAGGTCACTGCAAGGGAGATCCGATGGCATTCTTCTCTGGGGTTTCTCCGGTTCCCTCCTTGCAAACCATTGCAGCAGGAACTGAGGAAATGCTGGGAAAGTTGCTATCGGTGACCCCCTCGGAGTCCTCTCTAGAGGCTACCGTACTCTTGATGGAGTCGATGGAAAGATACTTCAAGCATCTTTTTGTGGACTTCATCGAGGGAGGTAGGTATTCTGGAGTTGTCTCAGAGGATGTAGTGGAGAGGACTCGTTGCGCACTCGGCCACAATAGGCACATTGAGAGCTCATTCGGATTTGTCGATAGATTGCACTCGCATTCACCGAATATGAGAGTACCGAGAAGAAATGCGATGCTCATGATCAGTAAAAATCACTCTAACATCTGGTTGAGCTCGAAGTCAGCAGAGGAAAGAAGGGCAATCATTTCCATTGCTCGATCCTCTCTGGCTGGACTCAAGGCTGATCATATTGAGAGTGAGAAGAGACTAGCAGCAGTCATTTTGGAGAAAGCGCACGAGAGAGAGAAGGACAGAGTGGTGAAGAAAGCATGTGTCGTGGTGAAGAGAATGAAGGCGGTAGAGGGAGTGGCATCCTCCGGGATTGTCACTCACTCTGCCGCAATCTCTTCCCTCCTCGATAATCTTTCAGCACCAGCTAGAATGAAAGCGCTGATCGCGCAGATCAGATTTAGAGAAAGAGCACTGAAGCAGGAACCGCCAGAGGAAAGAATCTACGTACTCTCCCACAAAGTAAGTTCATCATTAATACATCTGAAACGGTCCTTCTCACTTCTACTGAATCAGTATCATACCTATAATTCCTTTCTTCCAGGGTTCTCCTCTCTCCGAGACTGAACTTCGTCGACGACTCGAAGTGTTAATTGACGATGATTTGAAAGGCTAGTCCATTGTTGATCGATTGGAAGTGTTAGCAAGGATATTGTATTATCGGTCTCGCGCTATCTACCTTGTATAGGGGTTACGGTAGATCGATGATCGATGTTGCTATAGTGATGAGGTACGGTATTCTATCTTTCAGGACTCCACGTCACCAGATCCCTTCCTAATCCTCTCATTGGATGTTCCATAAGAAGATGGGTCGCAGATGTAGCAGAAGACGGCCGAGTACTCAGTGTAGAGAAGAGAGGACCTTTCACCATGATCTCCGTTGAATTCCCATCAGGTATTAGATCCTTCCCACTAGGCAGATTCGAGAGTGAATTAGAAGATGGTGAATTTGAGCTACTTGATGAGATCCTGTAGGTCTCTTTCTTCTCTTTCTTTCCTATCTCCGTTTTCTTTTGTAGTTGTTGCACACTATTTTATCGCTTTTGTGTGTTTCCTGTCTAGGATATCGCTGTTCTCTCTCACTATTGCCTCATCTAGTCTTATCAGACTACTGTATCTCTCTTCTTTCCGTATTCTCCCTCTCTGCCTTTTAGAGCCACTTCATCATTATCAGTAATGCCTTATTAGAGACAACTTATTAGTTGTGGTAGATAATTTCATTCAAGACGTTTTATCCAGATTATGCTTATGTATCTTTTGTGTGTGCCTTTCTAATATGATATCAGAGTATCGTTGTATTTAAAAGGGTTTTAATGTTGTCTATATCTATATCTCCTGTATCCTCTTTTTTCTTCTTCTTCTGATGGGAGTGAAATGATCTTGTATCTCGTTTCTATTGAACTGTGAAGAGGCACCACAGAATCAATTGATTAGAGTACTTGATCTTCGATCTCTCCATTACTCTCTTCATCTTGTTTCTTTTCTAGCGAATTCCGTCGTTATTCTTCTTTGTGAATCTTTTATCATAGTCTTTTAAGACTACCGTATCCCCGTTTCTTATCTCATTTGCCCCTCGTTGTTGACATCTCAATGTCAGATAAATAGAGTATTCCACATGTTTGATCACTTTCACTCTATCATGGAAGCATCCCGTATCATCAGATGAATGTAGTCAATGGTGTTTTGATCGATTTTGCATCTAAAACCGCTTGAAATTGGCAAAAGAAGTGAGATGGAAGGGGGAAGGGAGGGGAATGGGGAGAGGAGAGGAGAGAGCAGAGAGACGAGGGCAGGCTCCGCCCCTCTCTAACCCGAAATCTGACTCTCTCCCACTATGGCTTGCGCGCGTGGTTTTTGAAGCGTAGCTCGCTTTAGAGATGAGATATCGACAAACGGTAAAAAGTGGAGTCTTATTCAGACCTATAGGAACACATTGATCTCAAAAATGGAGCCACAAATATCATTCGGTGAATCACGTAGCGGTCTCTACCTATACATATTTTGAATTCTGATCTAGGGACCACCACGCAATATGCAAATCATCGATTCATGACTCATGAACTATTTCAGTTTATTAATCTGGTGTATAGAATCATTTTTGTGTGGGGAGTACCAACAGAATGTTTATGGTTTCCGAGATAATCGCAATTTTCCGAAAAACGGGTTTTCAAAAACGGGAGACAGGAAACTTTGAAGCGCTGCACCATTCGTTTTAGGAGAGGGCCGCGACTTTTGAAAGTTTCCAGTGATAGAGTATGGTCAGGTGCATGACATATCCAAAAATTAGCTTATTCTGCCAGTGCCCACGGATGGTGCATGAGCTCAAAGTTCGAAAAATAAACAAATATTCGAGCTCATGCACCATCCGTGGGCACTGGCAGAATAGGCTAATTTTTGGATAGGTCATGCACCTGACCCTACTCTATCACTGGAAACTTTCAAAAGTCGCGGCCCTCTACTGGAACTGATTTTATAAAGCTTCAAAGTCGACGTAACCTAATAATTAGTCCATTTTTTGAACATATGGTGGTGCACCATCCGTGGGCACTGGTACCATTGACTCATTTTCTCAGCAAAGGTAGCCCATACTGTGAACTAAACATCTATGAAATCAGAACCCGCGGCCCTTGCTTCTCCTTCGAGCTATTTAACTTAGCGCTCGCCGTCATTTGTAGAAAGGGATGGTGGTCCCTAATTCTGATCTTCAGAAACTGATTCCTTAGGAGTTACTCAATAAGTTCGGCATTCTAACCATGGTTATCTGTGATATTTTTTTCCAGATATTATCACAGAATTTGAAAACACTCACCATAACTCGGCCTCTCCGTAGTAGTCGTCGTCCTCGTCCTCTCCCTTCCTCCCTTTCTGTACCTCCTATCGTACTCTTCCTGATCAGGCAAATCTTCTCCTCTTCCTTCTCCACCGTACGCCCGGTACTCGTTACGGTAGCGCATCTGCAATTATCGATTGATTTTCTCGAACTCGTTTTCCATTGTTGGCTAGGACCAACGGAGATGAAAGTCGGCCCAAGCCTATCATTATCGAGTTGTATCAAATCAAATCAAGCCATGTGTGAGAAGAGGACGAGAAATCTCTCTGATCACCGTGTTTTGGCCTATTTCCCCCAATAGGAACTGTCCCACGATACTCAGCATCCTCGATAACCCCATTTCTAAGATATTCAGAAAATGTAAGATCGTGTTGTATCAAACGTTCGACTGATCCCTCTGTGAATGCTAACACCCGCTGGCACTTGCTTGCAGTTTATTTGTTATACTAATAGTCCGGGTGGCGTAGGCGGTAAGTCGCTTGTCTGGCAAACAAGTGCATGCTGGTTCGACTCAAACCCGGTGCTCGCCAGATCGGTTTGGGCACAATTATTACTTCTTTTGCCAGTCGATAATGTCATCTAAGGCATCGTTTCTAGGAGCTTTTTGCAGAATTCGGCATAATAAGTGATCCCTTAATTATTTTCCCTTCAGGTGACCAAGCCTCTATAATCATGGTAGTGGATGCGAAGGGGATAGATTACACATCCACATCAAAAAATGAATGTTCGAAAAAAATGTTCGATCTTAGTCAACTGGCCTCGTATGTCATTCACAATTACACGATTCTTGATCATGATCGCCCACAAATTTACGGTGAGGCAATAATTGTGTCCATCTTTCCCTTCGATCTGTCACTAGTGCACTCTCTCAATTTCGTGTGCTCTCTCGCCGGTCAGAGAAAGCGAGAGATCAAGGAAAACGGAGAGAAGGTCTAGGTCAGAGTGCGGAGGTCATCTATTGAATAGATCCGAGCGAAAGATCCGCCTCACGGACCATTGAACTCGATCGAGAGACTCGGAAACGGTTGCAACCAGGGTGTTTACATATTTACTAGCTTAAAAACAACAACAAGCAATAACAAAAACACCAACCTGCGACTGGCTCTTCATTTCCTCATCGAACTGTCGCTTCTCAGCAGCCATAATCTGCAATTTTCAGCTTATTTTTAGGATGCTTTCCTCAATTTCAGGTCATTTTCACCCTCAACACCCCATTTCATCACTGTCGCATGCTAATTACCACCCTTGTTCCTTCCCTCACAGTCCCTAACAGGATTAGCCCCCATTTCATGGGCAAATCGAGAGGTTCGCAGGGAGTCACAGGGCAGTTTGCGCGAGTTGTAGAGTTATCGATTGAATTGGAACAGTGGCCATAGTCAGAGACTACAAGATACTGGGTTACAGTGACCTGTATTTCGAATAGATAGAATACATAGTTGTCTCTACAATTCGAGATCGCAATCGATCGATCTTCCTTCATGATTCACTACATTTCCTCCAGTATTGCCCTTCTTCCTGTCCAAAAACAGCGCGCGCTCTGGTAATGTATGCGGCTAGATCGGAGGGGTGGAGGTGGAGGAAAAAGAGAGAAAGGAGGAGAAACAGAGGCAGTTAACCTAGAGAGCCGGCCACCGAATGGGGCGCCCATTACTCACAAACTATTTGCACAAGGGACGAAATATTGCAGGTTTAGGCAAGGAAACACGTGATCCCATACGCAAAATTATTTAAAAAATCGAACTCACAGCGTTTATTCGATCCTGTTCATCCTGTTCGGACCAATGAGGATCGGCCAGGATGGGTCCCGCGAGGATCAGCAACCTCAGCAGCATCGAGGTACGGTAGTTATCGATCGATGCTCAAGAGCGGGGAACTATACTTGAACACGGACAGTCAGTACTGTCTCTTTCGTTTCTGTAATCTCTCCGCCTCCTCTCTTTCTGTGTCTGCCTGGTCTCTTCTGTCTCTACAGTCTCTCCCTCGCCCGCCCTTTAGAGGAGGGAGGAGAGGAAAGGTGAATGACTCTTCTACCTCTCCCTGTCTCTCCCTCTCTGGCCTTCACGGAAGGTTGGCAACAACCTGAGATACGCATCAAATATAATGAGGTGTTCTGAAAGATTCTGTCAGGATGGAGAAGGGTTGCGTATGAGGGACCCTATGAATGTCTTTGATCCCTGATCCATACCGAACGGACTGGTCATGGCTATGATTGAGCATGAGAGAGATCGCAGGGCCAGATAGGGTTGCTTTTTCCTTGATCGCGTGCATACATTCAGAGAAAAAAAATGAATGATGATTCATGCTCTCTTCATTCTGCATTGTCTCTCGTCACTCTGACCAGTGAGAGATCGAGCTGATTGAACAGTGTTCTTTCTTGTCTCTCCTGTCCTATCCCGGTCAGTAGTAGTGGTCTGTAGTAAAAATCACTGCGTTGGTCCTGAACCACTAAATATTATGTATTTCCGCAGGAGTGGTGGTGATTGAAGAATAGTTATGAGGCGTATTAGCCGATGAATGTTGTCATAACCGTGTCTGTTTGTGTTGTGACTGACCAATCGCCATTCATGAAGGAATGTTCTCGCTCTTTTCCTTGCTCTCTCCAAATCACACGTTCTCTCACTTTGTCTCACTGAAGTTAGATCAAGGAAAATGCAGAGAGTTGATCCATTCAATCCATTCATAACCATGTTTGCCTCACTGTGGTTCGGGGAAGTGAAAAATCCTTTCGAATCCGGAAATAGCTCATGCTTTCGTCTTTCTTCGATGAAAGTGATCATTTTTTTGTAATTTTGAGTAAACTTTCGTATACTGATTTACTGAAGTGGCTACTTTTCTCCATTATGAGGCAGGAATCTATCCATTTTTAAAAATATTAAAGAAGGCGATAGTACTTCACAATCAGCAAGAATGAATTTTTTTCTTGTTTAAGGCATACATTTTTACAACAATAATCTTTCTGCAGTGTAATTTTCAGAGATGTTTTGATGACAAAGATATTGTGATGAATATTGGAATGACGAGCACTTTTCGATTGATCGAGAATTAACTCTGAAAAATCAGGGCATGGAAGGTGGAAGGCTTTTATGTGTGGAGGATGAAGAGGCAGCATTGACAGGGTTGAAGAAGAAGGGGCTGGCTGGAGGTGTCAGTGTCTATTCGTCGTGAATCAGCAATGGCCTGCAAGAAAAAACAAATTTTTCACTCTATAATTCACTGTGTCTCAGCAAACCTTGTTCATTTTCTCGACGATACTTCTGCTGACTTCATTAGCCAGAACGATTCCTTCAACTCCCTCCATTCAAATAGGTGAATTAGTGCACTCTCGAAAGTGCGATGTAGAGTTGTCCATGAACAAGCCACTTCTCGCGGCCTGAAAGAACATTTTTTCTATAAATTATTTATTGTTCCTCAGCATATCTTTTCCGTAAAGAAAATCTTATTTCAGATAGACTTTTTTTTGTTAAAAATCACCTTTCGCAGTCGATTATCATCAGCATTTAAAATTCGTGTTCTTCTCAAAGAATGTGAAACTCCGAGAGTAGGTCGGAGATACTGAAAATGAATTTCAGACACGATTAGAATGATGATTACAAAATAAGGAAATAAACAGGAAAAGAAAACGGCACTGCTATAGTTCGCCGGCCAAGCAAAATTCCCTTTTCCCCCACCCTTTCTCTCCAGGGAGATCCTCTCCGAGGAGGTCCAGTCCACGGGGGACAGAGCACCCCACCCTCCTCGACGGGGAGGGTTGGACTGGAGAGGAGATAAGGATAGGGCCTTTTATAGACGGAGAAGGGGCGATGTAAATGTAGGAAATACGAAACGAGAGACAAGGGGAAATTGAGAGAGTGGAATAGAGAGGGAGAGGGAGGGGAATCCATTCGCTCAACACGCGCGCAACCCGAGCGGTCTCTGTGCCATGTGGGAGAGGGAAATGAGCGCGCTCAGCCGGTCGCCGTGCCAGAATGATAGCAAAATGAGGGTGGGAAGAGGGCGAAGGAGAGGAAAAAAGAGGTAAGGGTCCCCCCTTGCCATTTTTGCTTGGCCGGCGAACTATAGCAGTGCCAAGAAAACAGAATCAGGACTACAGAATCGATAGTGAACGGAGTAAGGGAAGGAAGTGTTGACAAGATGGCAGAAGACAGAAAGAATGAGAGAGATGAGAGGAGTCAGCCGTTGATGGGTTCTGTTTAGAATGAGAGGAAGGAGAGAGGAGGGAGTCAGACTGTTGAAAGTTGAGATGAAAAACGATCCACTGTTCATCACGAGTCATTCCTATATGAGGCCGACCGCCTAAGGTTCAACAAGGGTCGGGAACAGGTCAAAAATCGAAAACGCTCAAAATTTGCTCCCAGGGGTAACTTTTCATTCTAAGAACAGCTGTGGATTCGGTTTTTCGATATGACCCCTCCTGGGGCCGGAATGGCCCCGCCCATTTTTTGCGAAAAATGCGTTTTTTGATACTATTTCCTTAAAAATGCGTCAAATCGACCTGAAATCTCGCGTTCTATATCAGAATTTTGAGCTCTTTCGAATGGTATATAAATCATAGGACCTTATTTTTTTAGTATCCTTTAAAAAAATAGATATTTTTAATTTTTCGAAGTACGCGCCAGTGCTTTGCCACATGAAAGAGCATGTTCTCCCCGTCATTTTGATATATTACATGTGGGGTTTAAACTCTGGTAAAGTTATTTCTCGCCTCCGAGAAGGTAGGTCAAAAAAATCAATAATTTTGAAAACCCTCGAATTTACGCTCATTTTGTAGAGCTCATCAAACTGATCATTTCTTATGTTGAACATTCTTCATGAAAATCATTTGTAAAAAAGATACGGCCTCTCAAAGTTGAATTTTTTTCATTTTTTTCACCATCTTTTCTTCTGGAGTGACCATGTCACTGACCATGTTCAATTTTCGATTTTTCGTTGAAATTTTCCAACTTTGAGAGGCCGTATCTTTTTTACAAATGATTTTCATGAAAAATGTTCAACGTAAGAAATGATCAGTTTGATGAGCTCTACCAAATGAGCATAAACTCGAGGGTTTTCAAAATTATTGATTTTTTTGACCTACCTTCTCGGAGGCGAGAAATAACTTTACCAGAGTTTAAACCCCACATGTAATATATCAAAATGACGGGGAGAACATGCTCTTTCATGTGGCAAAGCACTGGCGCGTACTTCGAAAAATTAAAAATATCGATTTTTTAAAGGATACCAAAAAAATAAGGTCCTATGATTTATATACCATTCGAAAGAGCTCAAAATTCTGATATAGAACGCGAGATTTCAGGTCGATTTGACGCATTTTTAAGGAAATA
>LS590045.1:822202-838092 GCA_900490775.1 Pristionchus maxplancki
CTGTTGGGGGCGGGACGAGAGAGGAAAACTGCACACAAATAAGCGCGCGAGTGCGCGACATGGGACGACCATGACCGCGCCTCACGGCGTACTGTAGCACGAGGGGGAATAGTGATTGAAAAGTGATTGAATAAGCATGGTTATTAGAATGAATGAATTATTGATGTATTTGGGTAGCAAATTCATGGAATTTGGTACAAACAGAATAAGAGAAGGAAGTGTTGACAACATGGCAGAAGACAGAAAGAATGAGAGAAAGAGAGGGGAGAGAGCCGTTGATGGGTTCTATTCAGTCTGGGATGAAGGAGAGAGGAAGGAGTGAGACAGTTGAAAGTTGAGATGAAAGACGTTCCACTGTTGATCATGAGTCATTGATTCACCACATTTTGCCCCGTTTGGCAGCACTTCCTATCAGGTTACAAATGGTGATCATTCGATACGATTTCAATCAAAATTAGGACAAAACATTCCGCCGTTATCGAATTTATTTATCGTACAATAAGCAATTTCGATATTGTGTATACTTTGTGCTCTTCAAAGATATTCTTGGTTTCGAGAGGGAAGTCTTAGGGGAAGGAACGTTCGTGACAGATGAATGCAGCTTGTCAACGTCGAAGAGGTGCTGAAAGAGAGGACTAGATAATGAGATGCAGAATAGCACTCACAGATATGAACTCGTCCAAGGCACGGAAGTACACCGAAAAGAAACGTTGGCATCGCAGAAAAAAAGCCTTGGAATCAGTAATGGCCTGAAACAAAAACACTCATTTTTCTATACACCTGTAATTTACTGTGTCTCAGCTAACCTTCTTTATTTTCTCGAATATACTCCTGCTGACTTCATTAGCCAGAGTGATTCCTTCAACTCCCTCCATTCAAATAGGTGAATGAGTGCACTCTCGAAAGTGCGATGTAGAGTTGTCCATGAAGAAGCCACTTCTCGCGGCCTGAAAGAACATTTTTTCTATTAATTATTTATTGTTCCTCAGCATATCTTTTCCGTAAAGAAAATCTTATTTCAGATAGATTTTTTTGTTAAAAATCACCTATCACAGTCGATTATCATCATCATTTGTAATTCATGTTCTTCACAATGAATTTGAAACTCCGAGAGTAGATCGGAGATACTGGAAAATTAATTGATAAGAGAAAAAAGGGGAAGATGAGAAGCAAAGTCCCGAATAGGGTGGAGAGCAGAATCGATAGTGAACAGAATAAGGGAGAAAAGTGTTGACAAGATGGCAGAAGACAGAAAGAATGAGAGAAGGAGAGCGAGGAGAAAGAGAGGACCCGTTGATGGGTTCTGTTTAGAATGAGAGGAAGGAGAGGAAGGAGAATTGCCACATGTTACCCTGTCGACAGTAGCTATCAGGTTACAGTAATCAATCCGCATCGACAATCAATAACAGATAAATCAATATTTTATGCAATGTCTTGTGGGCGGCGAATCTAATTATTCGTTCCGCTCCCTCACTCGATTACGCTCTGAACACCCGCTCGGGCTCCTTCCAGTCAGTGCCGACCGCGTGCACCTGCCAATCGATAAATCAATAATTCTGATCTACCGTAATCCACCGTACTCCCGCTCGATCGATAACTGACTCAGATCTACCGTACCACGCGCGACTTGCGGTCCAGCATCATCAGGCTGTGGCCCTTGTCCGAGCGCTCCACGAAGATCTGAAGAAGGGTACGGTAGGTTACGGTAGTCGAGGCTACAGTATACCTGCTCGCCGGTCTTGAGCTTGAGCGATACGGTCTTGCCCGCCTGCAGTTATCGAATGACTTCGGATACAGTATCCCGGCTACCGTAACCCTACCGTAACCCTACCATAATCCTCACCGAATCGGCCTTGTCGAGAATCTCGAGCAGCGATCCATCGCGCATCTGGTACGTCGTTTTCGAGTCGTTCTGGAAAATCGATCGATACCGTAGTCCAATGTACCGTCATCTACCGTAACCTACAGTAATCAATAACTACCGTATACCTCGCTCATGATCATGCTGGGACAGACGGCGGACGGCTGGTCCACACACAGCGTCAGCTCCTGCAAGGGTACTGTAGCTTTACGGATCGGCCTCCGGATTACGGTATCTCAAGGATACTGTAGCTGATTACGGTACCGAGGCATTGGTCGATACGCCTGAGCGAGAGGAGGCCGTCTGGCGGTACGGTAGAGAGGGCGCGTCGACCTGTCAGTTATCGATCGATTACCGTATTCTACCGTAACCACTCACCGACTTGGACGGCGACACGCTCACTTCCTCGGAGAGCTGCAATCGATCGATATTACCGTAATCATTCAGGCTACCGTACCGCCGAGTCCCTGCGGTTACGGTAGTGTCTCTCGACCGGCTGCAGCAGCTGCTGCTCGTCACGGCGACGATGGCGATGTTCACTAAAGGGCGTCCTGGTGAATGCACGCTACCGTAAAAGAGCCTCACCGACGGGACGACTTGGCCATTCTGACACAGCGACCACACTCGAGAGGGACGAAAGAGGAGAGTGAGGGGAGGAGGACCGACTCGAGATCGATCGATGAGTAATATTTGATGCAAATTGAGAGGATTAGCAAGAGAGCGGATGAAGAGAGGAGAGCGGGATCAATTAGATTATTATAAGAAATCGAATCTTTATTCACATTCCAACTGGACAGTGAAAACTTCACAGAGGCGCATATACAGAGGCGCAAATAAGTGTACAAATGAAGTTCCTATTTACTCGACACTCGGACACTGTACTGAACAGTGAGCGTAGACCACCAGGCTTTCTCATTCGATAGCCACACTTTGTAGACTCCAGACCGAGGAGCGATCAGAGTGTCTTCTATCGGTACCTGAGATTGATCTTTGATCTCTGAACCTCAATCGTTTGACCAACCTTGAGCGGCCCATTTATCGATGTGAACAATGGATGGAGCGTTTGCATTCTGAAATTAGCAACCGTTTAACCAAAGTAAAGAACAAACAGAATAAAAAAATACAAATAAAAAAAGAGCAAATGAGGAGCTCACGCATAAATATTCTCATCGTGATCATTCTCTGCGTGAACAATAGTGAATCCGAAGCTCGCGTTTCCTGGAATTTTGTTATCGTTCTAAAAAAACAACAACAATGGAAACGCACCCGAAACACTGAAGCTAAGGGCATCTCCCTTCTCTAGTTTGTGTTCAAGCCAATGCACTTGGCCCGCTTTTAGTTGCAGTTTTTCATGCTTTTCTTTCGATTGTTTCTGGAAGAATTTAAATAAAGAATCACCAGTTCACATTATTCATTCTAGTGGACAGGCAGGGTAGGGTCGTATACCTAGGGTTGGTTAGTCAGTAGCTGAAAGGAAAATTTTGAAGACACCAATAAATCGTTACCTCAATCTTGAACCGCTCAAATCGCGGCGGTCTCTCCATCTTATTCGTGAACTCTCGATGGTTTTTGTCGCACCAGAAGGAAGGGCAGATGGAGGGGTCCATGAAGGTGGTGATTTCATCGCGCCAGGAAGAAGAGGAGAGGATTCGCAGGTGAAATTGAATGGTTAGGAAACGGTGTTGCTCTTCTCAAACCTCAACCCTTCCCAATAAAATTTTCGCAGTTGACACACAAAAATTCTTGATTGTTTTTGTTAGCTTTGTCTCAATGATCAATAACAAGATAATGATGGCATAAACTGCACTCATGTTTTCGATATTTTCTGCCTTTTGTATTTGTAATAATCAATAAATGTCTTATCTTGCTCCTCGATCTCTCCGGCAGCAGTGGTTTGACCATCGACCAGACGGCGCTCGCCCATGAGGGGACGTTGACTACCACGATGGAACTGGAATTGATTATTCGAAGTTGTATTTAGGAATGATAAAAAGTCAAGATATGTAGGAAAGTAAACTGACTGTAACAACTCAACGTAGTGCGCAAGCAAAAAGCCAGATACGGAGGTCATCGGGCCTCGAACGAGATCGATTAGTGCCTGAAATTGATATTAGAAGAGATAATCGATCACCAATAATCACCTTGCTTGTGTAATCAATTCCCTCCGCGTCCACTACCATGATGATGGAGGCTTGTTCACCTGAAGAGATAATCAATTAGTCATTATGATTATGATTATGATCACTCATTATGACAAATTCTGCAAAACCCATTCAGAACAACTCGCAAATGAGTATTCGAGCAGTATTCTTAAGCCGTTCTAATTGTGCTACTAATACATGACTAAAAAGCGGCAAAAATTATTTCTTTAGCAAATCTTGCAACTCTAGTCGAATTTAGCAAAATCTGGTCAAAACCAAGCTAATCAAGTCGATTCTGGACGTTCAAGCACCCAAGTTTCCGCCAGACGCAATTTTCGAAGAATCCTACCCGTCTCCCTCTCCATCTCCATCATCGTTGCCAACGTCGCCTCAGCATCGCGAATCGTCGTCTTCACGATTTCCGCCACAGAGAATCGCTCGAAGATGCCCACGTAGTCGATGTGGCCGGGCTGAAAAACAAGATTAGGCTGTTTTTTCGAAGGGCATTCGTTGTTTTTGATGGAGCTTTTCTTATTATCAGGACACCATTGTGGGCATTCGAAGGAAATGTTATCCTCATTTCTCGCTCAAAGATCAGCTCAGCAATAAAGCGCGCAGAATGAAGAGGGCTTTATTTGCCTGCCCTAATCTCTACTCCCTTGCAATGACGAAGCAAAATAGGAGACGAAGCGTGCAATAATGTGCCAAAAAATAACGCCACTAGCCTTATTATTGCACTCTATTTCAACCAGCACGACAAGTTTTTTTCGCATGAAAACACTCACTTGCTCAACCAGCACGATGCAGTTGGGAACGACTCCACTCCTCCCCACATTCACTATGGGCCAGTGCTTATGGAAGGGATGGTTATCGCTCTTCTTTGATCTAATGGAGTCAACATTCCATGCGGATGCCCTGTAAAGTGTTCAATTTTAATCATCAAAATACCGGAAAATACTCCAGAATGCATACCGAAACAGCAAATGATGGCGCAGTCTGCTCGCGACTTTTTCGATTGGATCGTCTGGAAAAGCCTGAACGAGCGCTTTTGCATCTCGGAATAATGGAAGGATTACCTGTATCCATCTCAACAGATTGAAGTGAGTGTCATAATATGGAGTGAGATCAGTCGACACGAGAGATCGGAGCTGAGCCACCCGCGACTCCTCCGAAGGCATTCTAAATAGAAATTGAAGACTCGAAGTAGTTCTGAAACAGAAAAGTGCAGCAAAGTTCCTAGAATAACCAGCATAGAACACTTTCGTACTGTTGAACATTCGCATGGAGCAAGCATAGCGCAAAAAGTGAATAGCATAATACAGATGGACAATGGCGATAGTAATGGTGACGATTATGCGTGCAAATGGAGATAACAATCATTGTGGTAAAGGACGTGTCTCCAGGATTCTTGAATAGTTGAAAACAAGCAAAAAGAGAGAAATCAGTGATATTATTTGACCATCGATCGGCTCGGCTCGCAGGGAAGAGCATGATTAGCCCCTTACTATGCTAGAATCTGTTATCAGTGACCGCACTTGCAAAGAAGGAAGGAGTGATTATGGGGCAGATAAGGGCTTCGCAAGAATTCGTCTCTTAATTTAGCCTACTCTCTCACAGGTCAGAAAGGCGAGATAGCGTGCAGAATGAAGAGAGATTCTTGCAAAGCCATCCCTAGGACAGATAAGGTACAGGGGAGGCACGAAACACGTGATCTCTATGATCTTCAACCTGCTGCTGATCTTTGATCTTTCAAAAAATCTTCGCTTTTTTCGTTTTGTGTTATACTTTTTTTGTGTTTCTCAAAGACCGCAGATGTCGACTGTAAATGATTCACTGTTTTTATCATTGATGATTCATTGAATAATTCCGTGAATCAACGACGATAACATCAGAACAAATAGCGAGGCCGAGAAGGAGCCTGACATTGATTTGATCTGTTAATATTATTTTTTAAATTACCGGATGTTGATTCTACAATCACTCTGAATCGCGGTCCATCCAATGTTTTGCCTCCAGGATGAACATTCAATGACATCGTCTTGCAAGAGTCATTCAATACTTGACCAGTCAACGCCCCGAGGCTGAAGTGTTTTCATTATTATTATTCACTTTTAAACCATATCAAAACTGGTTCGACTAACTCATAGTCCGTTGTCTTTCCATCGCTTTTGCCACACGTGAACTTGATGGTATCACCAGAATCTGGATAATACCGGCCTACGACGGGCGCGAACGAGATTTTAGTCTGGAAATGTGTGTGTTTTTTCACAAATGAGATTAATAAAAGTTCTCAAACCTCACTGCCAAAATCGTAGCTCCTTGAGCGAACTTGATCATTGTTGTAATCGACATTATACGACTCTTCGACAGTTAGCCATCCATTGGAGAGGAATGTGATCGAGGCACCGGGATAGATGGCGCCGCTCCAGGCTGAAAATGTTAAGCTTGGGTACATGAACACGCACAAATCTTACGTATTCCCGTCTTTTGCAACGCAAAGCTGAAGTTTGCGTAATTGGTGTTCGTGTTGTAGAGAGTGGCAATGGGGCCACTTATCACGACTGAACTGCCCGGGGTTTCCTTCCTTCAATGAATCTTATATTTCGCTCAAATAATTGGCATTTCCATCGGCGCAATTCAAGCGCTCAGGCCTATATTTTGAGTGCCATGAACTATTCTGGTCGCCTCAAAAATTAAAGAGGAGCAGGATAAACCCACGTCACAGAAAGCAGAGTGTTATCAGCAGCCAGCGCATCGAATCCGGCAGGCTTCACTGCGAGTGTTGTCATCTAAATTTGTTTTTGTTGTTTATTTGTTGTTTTTCAAAACAATAACAAGCAATTTAAGAATACATTATCACTAACCGATCCGATGTCGATATTGCTCAGCATCATGCTTTGTTCGGCGCTCAAAACAGTGCAGCTCGGCGCGTTCAACTGCGATTATGAAGGTTAATTAATTAGATTAAATAAATTTTAAAAAACTCGCCTTGGCAAGACTCGAGTCGACTTGGCCGTTGATCAGTTGCGCGCTGAGCACAGGAGAAACCATGACTGCAAGTTTAGTATGTCGTTTGTTTTATCGTACTCTCAAATCCCCTCCCTTCTCAACATGTGGTTTACTGAAGGAACCATTGAGGCGTGTGCAACTTACTGTTCGTTGTGATGATGTAAATCGTAAATGGAACGCGAATCAAAAATCCGGTAGCTGGATCCTTGTTGTTGTCTGTGATCTAGAAATGTCAGGTTGTGAGATCGATTCTTGATCTCCATAAGTTATGGACCATAACTGATAAATAAGTTTAAGCCTACAGTAATCGGCGCCTTCAACGTGTTCGTCTCGTCGAGAACATAACCAGTGTCTCCCTTTGCCTTGGCCAGATCTGCGACACTGAAAATAACCATGTCATTCTGATTTTTGACGGACCTCCGTCTCTTGAACTCAAATGCGGACGTGGTGTATGTCCACATTTTCTTTGTGCACGCTGGCGAATATTTCATTCATTTGTTTATTCCGTCAGATACCGAATCAATTGGAGAATAAGAGAACGAACTAACGTGAATTGTCCGCCATCTGCTCCTTTCAGCACCATATTCCTCGCGTAGCCATCATTGACGGCTGAACTGGCGTAGACGGCATACACTCGATGAGCGACGTTAGGGACCAGGGCCATCGCCTGACCATGTTAGAGATTCGGTCAGCTGTTATTACTGTTTGCGTCTTAGTGTTGCCTCAGTAAGTAAAAGCGGCAAACGAGATTGGCCGTAGGTACTAAAAAGTACTAAACTCTCACCTGCTCAGTCAGTCCATCTTGCACATCCTGATTCGTGACGACGACGCTATTCGAGTAGAATGAGGCTCAAAATATTATTATTTTCAAATTTCTAAAAATGAAATCACTCACTCGCAAGCGCTGAGGGCAGCAGCAGACAGCTAATAAAGACTGCAATAATTAATGATAGCATTGTAGAAAAATATGAAAACTCACCAAGCTTCATATTATCGCCCGTCGTTTGAGAGGAAAGGGCTTGTGAATGTAAAACTTGAATGACATTCGAGGATCGTCAAGGGTTTTCAGACGAGATAAGCAGGCTACACTCATCGCTGAGCAAATAGACCATGACTTTTAGAGATCAAACTAGGAATGGCTTGGCAAGGAATGATTCTATCGCCACTCTGTCCGGTGAGAGAATGCACGAGATGAAGAGACGATTTCTTGCGAGGCCATCCCTAGATCAAACCATCCTTGTCAGGAAACGTGGTTCTCATCGTTCACAGTTTTGAGAGACGCGAAAAAATCGTTTTTCGATTGCCGGATTTCTCGATACTTCCTTTTGCCTAAAATCGCTGTCTACGATACGGAATCACGGAATCAGAAGAGATGACGTAGAGTAATGAATCAGATCCTGAAAAAGATAGCATGAGTAGGCAATTAGTTCGGCAAGCGCCGCCTTCATACTTTTTCGTACAAAACGAGCCATCTCTAATTTCTCTTACGAGAGTTGTATCAACGCCTACCTTTCTATCAATGAACAAAGGTTTGGAACTTAATTATTCCTCTAAATACTTTTCTTTCAGTTGCCGTCCTCATTCTCCTTTCACTTCTTATCTCTGCTCACGCGTTGTCGGTAATTATTGATCTTTGATCTCTCACAATGCTCAACTAGCAGTGCAAATGGGTCGGACAAATACCTGATTGCGGGGAATCGAAGTGTGCTGAGGGATGGTTCGAAGTGGACCGAAGCCCCACCCGTCTGGAAGGAGTTCTAACTGATTTTGGAGAGTACGTTGAGATTAGTTGACTTTAGGGTTGCAAGTATTCACAAATATTGCCACAATACGAAATGCTGATTGAGGTTTCATATTTCATTCAATCTCTCGTCAGGAACTGTTCCTCTGGTAGAAAAACTCTCTGCTGCGTGGATGGATTCACTGGACAACCCTGAGATGGAGGGAAGACTTTGAATCAATCGATAAAGATATTTAATTAAAAATGGACAGAACTCTCGCGATGCATACCGTTACGTTTCTTCATAGATTTCCAAAAAATCAATACGTATACACTGCAATTTCGATTGTGGTGCTTTTGAAAGATACGTTGGCATTTTCTGTAATGCCAACGTATCTTGCAAAAGCACCACGCACATGGGAAAGAGCACTTGCTACATAAGAGCCCCATCTTCTTCAATTCTCAATCGAAGAATCGTTCTTCTATCCGGAGAATGAAAGGTTTGTTCCCCTCAAATTAATATTTTATTGATCTTTTCCAGTTCTCATTCTTCTTCTCGTTTCTCTTCTTGTCTTAATCAACGGCAAAGAGCCCCGTAATCATGTGAGTGAGCGAATATTATCAGACGCATTTGATCTTTGATCTTTACTGTTTCAGCCATGCAAGTGGCGCGGCCACGCCCCGGCCTGCTTTTTTATAAGCGAGTTCGAGTGCGAATCCGGGTGGTACCAAGTAACACGAAGCGGGGTACCGGTCCCCGGAATTCTGGCTGAATTCGGATAGTTCGTTGTTCATAAATTAAAGCAATTCCGGATGAAAGAACTCTAAGCGAAACTTCGAAAAAACCAAAGTTATTCGTATTTTCAGTCCTTGTGAGATATTCGGAAAAGAGAAGACGCTCTGCTGCAGGAATGGATTCACCGGACAGCCTTGACTCACTTATTCACCTGAATAAATCATTCATTCATTCGATAAATCCCTCATTCATTCGTTCAGTTTGCAGTAATCTGTACAGCAGTTTGTCAATTTGAATCTTATTCGTACAGAATTGCTCCTGGCATGCTGGCTTCCATTGCAAGAACAGTGGAGAGTAGATCAAGCCCCACCCCCGCCGCACTTCCTGGTGCTTTGAGGGTTGAACTTGGGAGAAGAGGTTAAAATTTTGACAGATCTCTAAGACCGAGGACCCAATTCAAACCCCACTACTTCCCATCTCGCACCTCTGAGAAAAGAGTCCTGGATCGTCTCTCCTCAATCATCGCGCTCCCTCTCCCTGCCTGACTTCCTTCGTTACCCACCTGCTTGTCGACCTCTATCATTACTCTGGTTCTCTCCAATTCGCCCGCTCTCTCTCTTTGTCTGACTCGCTAGAGCACAGGGAATGCTGTACCTGGCAATTACCCGCAATCAGGGGAGGATCAAAGGGGGCTAAAGGGAAAAGGAGGAAGAATCGTGGAAGAATGACTCAAGAGACGGCAATCAGTCAGGGAAGGTCGATCGCTTTGCTGGAAGCCGCGATTTGCATTCCGATTGAAGGTATTCTACAGTATTTTGAGCAATTTTGCTAAAAAAATACCACCGAACCGTAAATAAAATTGATACCAATAGGATATAGATTCTATTTACTAACGTTCTTGCATTCTCTCTCCGTTCTGAACGAATCAAAGTAACATCATCGTATTTCCCACATTATTCCTCTTCCGATTCCTCCAGCTTCTTCCACTCTTTTAATAAAAAGTTTCCATATCAAATGATATAATATCCCCTCAACAATATCCAAACACGCAGCCCCGTCCCCCAGTCTTCCCCTCTTCCCCTTCCCCAACCTTCACTCTCCTCACTCCCGATGCTTATCTCCAGCACGGGCGTTTCGCGGCAAGTTAGCGCCCGCTCTCCTCAATTTATACGCTCTCTCACCTCTCTGACCAGCGAGAGATCACAGAGAACAGGGAGGTTCTCTCATCTCCCCGAGCCGTTTTTTGCTCGGATTTTTTGCGGGTGAACGGGGCGCAGCAGCAAAAAAAGTGAACACAAAGCGAAAGTGAATGAAGATTTCGATCGAGCGGCTATTAGGAAGAACTCTATCGAACAGGAGAAAAGGACCCCTCAAGAGAGCAGAAAAAGTTTATTGCGACAAGACAAGGGTTTATTGCTGCCGAATCGACCTCCCTGACTGGATTTTAGCCGTTGATGGCGATTCGATTATATGTGGCTCTAATGCAGTGATAAAGGATATAAATCGAGATTTATCAACACTGAGAGAACCCATAACATAATGAGGAGGTGCACAATACAGTTCTAGACAAAAATGTCAGATATGTTGCAGTAAATTGAGGTAGCTATGAATAAATGAGAACAAAAAATACCCGAATGATGGCGAGATCAAATAAGTCAGTAATCGATAGGAGATCACGGTGAAAGGGGTACTGTAGTCTCACTTCTGGCTGGAGGGTGCTTTGAGGATCTTGTTGAGATGGGCGATGTACTCTTGCGCCATTCGCAGCGTGTCGAACTTGGACAAACGTCGCCCTGAGTCGTACTCGGGGAGGACGGTGCGGAGCTGGAATATGGTGGGGTTACGGTAGGTAAGGGTATGGTTTGCCATGGTACGATAGGTCAGAGTACCGTAGTTACAAGACGCCACTAGAACAACCCAATGAAATGTAGAGTGCGTGAGCCGGTTGTCACTACAGCATCAAGTCAATATATCGACTACGGAACTCTCCAGTTATCGATCGATCGCTCCAATCTACCGTACCCTACCGTACCCTATCGTAGGCGACGTTCAGGGTGGTCATTCTCTTCCTTTCTCGCTCGTTGGCTGCGCATCTTCTCATTCGGAGCACTTGCGGCGAGGGAGTCTTGTACCTGCAGGGATCGATCGATAATTGGGATACGGTAGGTAATCGATAATTGGAGAATACGGTAACGAAATACTCATTGTCAGAGTTCAAAGATCAACTAACCTCCTCAAACAGGCCTTGCCCCTGCCCCTCTTCTCTCCCTCATCTCCACTGCTGCTCTCTCGCTTGATCTCGGAAGGAGGCATCGAGGCACGATCGAATCTGAGAAAAGTCAGTTATCGATAGGAAGGAAGGAGCGGTGCATGGGGATACGGTAGCCTTACTTCGACACTTTTGAACATGATTGACGTTATTGGTAAGACTAGTGAAGGCAATACAAAGATCAAAGACCAAGATCAAACACTCACGCGGCATTGGGATACGCCGGACTCTGCATCAGAGGCGTCGAATATCCAGATGGCATCATGACATCGTGTATGAATCGCGGGTCAGACGACGTCGCGTTGAAGCCGCCTCCAGATGGCAGTCGCGTTGAGAACATAGCGGCATGGTACTCCCACTCCATTACGGTAGATACGGTAGAGGTACGGTAGAGGATTAGCAGTCGCGCGCGCCTTGAGACAATGAGCAACTAGTCAAAGTGAGAGAGGGGAGGGGGCGGAGCCGCCTCCCTTCCTCGTCTAAGAAAGGGGAGTACGGTAGGCTGAGTGGGTAATTGGCATGGGGAGGAATGGAGGGCGAGATAATTGAAAGTCAGTTGGTGATTGCCTAATCCGGTACGGTCAGGGGAGTTCACAGGAAGCGCAGGAATTCGTTGATTGCTGGGCGGCGGCAGCCTTTGATCTTTGAGGGGGGAAGTTGAAATTGAAGACTGGGAATGGTAGTGAAAGAGGAGATGCGTGCTAGAGAAGGAAAACACTTGATAAAACACTTTGGATGAAATTATGCTTTTTTGCTTTTATTTTATTTTTTCGACAGAATCAACTCACAGTGATTGGAACAGATACTGAACTCTGCCCCATATTCTTTTCGTGAAACATATCTGGACAGATCGAATTTTCAGTCATTATCCCACAGGGTGGTACTGAATTATCCCTCCGGGAGTTGTGAATGGATGTTTGGGCAACATTGGGACTATCAATGGAGTGTTACTCAACAGCCGATGGCTATCTCTCTTAATTACCAAGCCATAATTAACTGAAAGTATAATGAGGATGAAGCTGGCACATCATTGTTGATTGGGTAATGGGTGTGATGGAATGGAGTCAGATCAAGGGCGAGAGAGCATGGGAAATGGAGAGAGTCGAGTCATGGCTCAGGTGGAATAATGATGGATCATGCCTGGTAGTGGCGCTAGAGGAAGCTAGATGGGGCTGACTGATAATGCCAAAGGTATAAAAGCTTCAAGCATACTGCCTTCAGGATGCCAATATTCTTCTTTGAAACAATTGAAACTTTCAGAAAGGATTGCTGATTTCTGGTACTGTGCACATTCTGGTAAAATAATGATTCAGATGCCACCTTCTCACGCCCCAATCCTGCATTCCTCCATACAAAGGCCCAAATCACCGTCTAACTACCCGCAATCACCCTCTAATTCCCCCCATCGGGTGGCATCAAAGTCGGCTACAGTCGATCAATTATCTCCCCCTCTCTGCCCTTTTGACCGGGTCGGATTATTGTGCAACCATTCCTTTGTCCACTGTTCGGCCCAGCTGGCCCCTGTCTATCAGATTGATTAGGGAATCCGTTTTTATTGACTATGAATTTTTATGATTCTGATCGCCAAAGGAGAACTTTCGGCACTTGTGAACTTTTTCGTATACAAATCATCCATCTATCATCACACCACGTTAGCCATTCTCATTTCAAGAATGAGTGAAGCATAAGCGTGTCTCCGGGCACACTAGTGTCGAATTTGCGACTACCTTTCCAACAAAGAAACTCAGACTAACTAATGGAGAGACTCCAATCCTCCCTCATACCATGATGATCTGCGCTCGGCCCCATAAACCATGCATACGGGCCAGATATCGGAGACGGGGAGGGACAGATTGAGTCCATCGGGGGAACTGTCAGGAGGAATCCAGGATCAGCCCTATTGAAGAAGAAAAGAGATAGAAGGAGTGAGGATTCAATCAGAGATCCCACTGTGGTAAAATAACTACTAGCAATTTGCAAACTCGTAATCAGATCCATGCATTCAAATTCGATTAGATATGGTAGTCCTCGAAACACCTACCGTACTTTACCCTCGTCATTTCTCACTCTCCCTCTTACAGTTGTCACAAAGCGAATGTTGCTTCCCTCTCTCTCTCAGTTCACTCTAGATCCTAATCAAGGTTCGCAACTCGTAGAGAGGCAGTTTACCTAGCGAGGGAAATATTTGCGAACCTGCTTCCGCAAATTGAGCTACTGCAATTCTAAGCACGAAATGTAATGTGGGCTGGATCTAGATTCCCTCGCCAAGCAATACTTGCTTGCCAAAATACTCAATAGATAGATCAGGGAATTAGTGATGATCCTGATAAGTAGAAGTTTGGAGGAGATAACTACTCGTATTAAAATCTGAGACATTGTACGAGACTGAGAAGGTGCTGCTGCTTCCGATCTACCTACTAAATTCAAACGGCAAACTTGTTAGCTGTCCTGTGTTGAGTGCTCTTGATGGCACCACTCACCCATATGGTGGCAGATACACGGGGAGAGTGAAGGACGATCGACTGGTATAGACAGGAGTATGATCGACTCTCTCACTTTCCCCATGCTTTCTTGCTTCTCTAACAGACGAAAGAGCATTTCGAAATGGGAGGTTCAGACGACTATTTGATTGACTGCTTAGATGGGCAGAGAGGGCGAGAGACAAGGGGAATGAAGAGAGTGGCATGAATAATGTGGAGATTGATAGTTCTCATCATCGAATGTACGGGTAAATTGGTAATTAGCGCGCGAGAGGGGAGTGACACGGTATAGATAGTAAAGAATGGGGAATTACTAGGGAGACATCGAAGGATGGATGCGATTTAAAAAAAATGAACATTGAGAATGAATGGTTTCCAGTCAAGCAACAAAAGGAAATGAACGATGCGACGAATCACCGGCCAGTGTCTCTACAACGACTGGTTCCTTCCCACCTTCCAGCCCGGAATGAGGTCTTTCCTTTGATCTTACTCGATTGTTGATTCAAACCTTCCCTTATCTCGACCATCTATAGGATCCCCCCAGGACACTGCAGGCTATGGACGATTTATCGCCTACTCTTGTCCTCACACCTACGGTTATCAGGCAAAACAATCATGGGGTGAGCAGAGAAGGTCGAGCAGATTTGAATGATGTGGGATGCCAATTATGAACAACTGTTACGTTTCACCGTCGACTTAAACAAGTTGTATGTTTTGTGGAATCACTTGTAAGTGATATTGCTCCGATGAATATAATTACTGAATTCAGCCGTACAGGGCAAAAATAGTTATTTGAATTGTGTGATCAGTGCCGCTTTCTGGTTGCTGATGTGATGAAGTTGTGGTGTCACAAATATGTTCTTCTGATTTCATGAAAGTGGGCCAAGTGATGTGATGGGCCGAAAGGCTGAAGGCTGAAGATGGAAGCACTTCGTCATCTCTTTGCATGATCTCTCTCTCTCTCTGGCCATCGAGAACATGTATGATGTGATTCGAGAAAATTGAATACCGGAGGAAATTAATACTCACATTGTGTCCAACACGAGTACCTTCCTTCATTACTTCAAAAGATACATTCGTTGAAAGCCATCTTTCCAATGAAAATTGTTATGTATCACTCATAATGCAGAGGATAGCAATCGCCGTCTCTCCCATGATCTCTCCGTGAACATGGCTGTAGATGTATTCACGCCTTGACTAAGGAACATTGTTCTGGCTACTGCTATCGATGAGAGATAACTCCTAATGCAGGGAAGATAAACTTTCCATGATCTCTCCCTGGCCAGTCGAGAACATTGAATACCAGAAGAGGGCGGCTTAGTCGGATTAGCGTGGAAGAGAGGAGAGGGAAGAGGGGAATTGACCAAGTACCTTTCGAGAGTAGAGGAATCATCTCCCTCCATCCCCTCCATGGACTGAACCAGGTACGATTTGTTTGTTGTGACGGGACAAAAGAGCACCTCTAACTTGGATAATTAAAACACAGTCTCCGTAAGAACGCAGGGAATGGGGTGATAAGTGGCACAACTCCGGCAAAGTGATCGCCCGGAGCTCAAATTTGGTGAGCATGACCCCTAGGGCCAATACAAACTTCCATATGAGTTTTGACCCGAAATCTCAAATTTTGACCTACCATTATCGATTTTTCAAACTTTGGATTTTGGCAACGTGTGA